>CM076580.1:427720395-428320395 GCA_034641835.2 Pinus albicaulis | reverse complement strand
AATAAAAAAAAAAATCAAATTGTGAAAAGGAAGATCAATATATACCTTGTTATATGTTCTCTAGGCATTTGGGGCTGATTTTGAGAAAGGTTTCCTAGACACTCCCTTGTTCTTTCGTTCCACATTATCAACACTGCAATTTGGATTATATAAAATTGTAACTGTTGAAAACATAAATCCAATCCAACACACTAAAAGACAACACCAACAAGACCCAAAACAACACAAGGAAAATCACAAATAGTATTTGTCAAAAAAATCCAATCATAATAACATTGAAATTGAAATAAATATAGAACACATCCAAAACATAAAAACATACGAAATGCAAGGGAATTAGAGAACGATAATCAAAGAAAATAGAGATATCATGGAATAAATGCTCTCTTCAAAAGCATACATATTTCATCACATCCACTCACAACTTTGGCACTATGAATACGAGACTACAACAATTTATCTTGGCTGTGAAAAAATCATTAATAAATGATGATATACTACTGATGTGAGCTAAGGCAAGAGAAAATGGGAATTCAACAATATATAGGATCCGATTTAGGTGATGAGACCAAAATCACAGCCATGGGAATGAAGAGAATGTCAAGTATGTTAAGAAAGTTTTAGAAAAACCTTTTGGAAAACCTTTTTAGTTTATTTAGGTCATATTTTTGGAGGGGGTGAATTTAATATTGATCCCTCAAAGGTAGAATTCATTGTGAATTGGCCTAATCCCAATAATTTAATAGAGGTTAGGAGCTTTTTGGGAGCATCCCAATATTGGACGAAGTGTATTGCTAACTTCTCATCTATTGCAGCTCCATTACATGATTTTACAAGTGTGAAACATGTCTTTTAGTGGGGAGGCAATAAATAGAAAGCCTTCGATACATTGAAAGAGAAAATCAATACAAAACAAGTCCTTGCACTTCTATATCTTAATTATCCATTTGAGATTCAAACTGGTGCAAGTGATTATTCCATGGGAGCATTTTTTATGTAGAATGATAAGCCTATTTGTTATCATTCTGAAACCTTTACCAGTGTATTAATTAAATATCCAACTTATGAAAAAGAGTTGGATGCTTTGGTACAAAATGTGAAAAAATGGAAGCATTATTTAATAGTTAAGCAAATCATTATTCATACTAACCATCAAAGGTTTTTCAATATTTACAATCGCAAACAAAGCTACAATAAGATAGACATTTCAGGTGGATGAGATTTCTACAGCAATTCCATTTTGTAATCATGTATAAGAAAGTTTATATATGATTTGAATGGGAAAATTAGTTTTGTTGTGCTAAATTCCCCTTCAAAATATAAACAAAGTGCTTGAGGATTATGAGGTATATTGCAAATTAACAATTAGTTTTTTATTTGTTTTTATGTGAACTTATTGAGAAAATTAACATAAAAAACTCACTCAACAACATCATATAAAAAACATGAACATCACCATAAACAATAACACAAAATCACATGATGAAGGAGTTCACCCCTCCTGGGGTACGTCTCCTTGGTCCAACTTCCAATGGCTTGGCCCTCTTCTATTATGATCAAAAGTGTGATTACATATGTTTATAATGTTAAATAGCTCTGAAACCTATTCCAATGGCCAAAAAATTCCCAGAAATCCCTATGTAGCCTCTTTCTGCTTCAAATTTGGTAAAAAAATGACATAGTTATGGCTTCCCCAATTTTTTTCACTAACTGCACCACAAACTCCACCAAATCCAGCATCGAACTTACAAATTCACCACCAATTTCGCTAACTGAGCACCGAATTACCCAATAACCGAGTGAAATTGTCGGGGCATTAATTTTCCCAATAACACCTAAAGTCCAAATTTCAAATCATATTGGTTTTTGGCGCATAATTTTATTTTAATAAAAATCTCGTCGGGCGGTTAACTAACTGTCGATAGTTAACATCGAGGTGGTCACATTGCAAATCCACGTATATTGGTAGAGTAGTTGAGGTGGCAGTTAGCATGTCATCGTTTACAGTGGCGGTCTCATGGCGGTCGACTGCAATGATCACATGCACTTTTGTTGGCATTAACATTTAACGAATTAACATAACCGCGGTTTATGCGGTGGTGGAAACATAGTGTCGACATTTTATATGTCATGGTTGGTGTAGTGGAGGGGTGTGTAATGCTAGCCTCCCACCCATGGTCTCACTCCCAGGCATGGTGAGCAGGGTTATGGCTATACCCTAACCCCCACCTCCAAATACCAAACCATTACAACATAAATATAACCTGCCCCCTATTGCTGCTGCTTGGACCTTGACCAAAAATTTTGTGGCCTCCCATGCTGGTATGTGGCGGCCTCTGGTTGGGCCACGTGGGAGTATGTGGTTGAGCACATTCTCAGCCAATCACAACATGCCATAACAAACCAATGATGCATTGCCACTTGGCTTAATCTCATTCGCGAGAGTTCACACCCTTTAAATATTTAACATTAACATGTTCGACAAAGTGGACGAAACACATTTTTGGGAGCATACGGTGTCATTTTTCCACGAAAAGAATTGTTCCAGATTCAGAACAATGAGATCTATGTGGTAATTTAGGTTCCACACCAGTATGACAACTTTCATTTTGAGCATAATTTTGAGCACCTGATCACACCTCCCCACTGGAATATTTTGGACCCCAAAATATATTTCATTAATCAACATGTGGATGAGGGTACAACCCACTCAGCCTTATAGTCTCAATCCATTGGAAATTTCCTGAATTCAACAATTTGAGCTTTCCCTGAAAACTGATCTTTTTCTTTAATTTTGGAGACCCTCTCTTGCAATTCTAGATACCATCCTGCTGCAATTTCCCAGAAGTTGCAGAAAAAAAAAATATCCTTGAAGAAAAAAACATGTTTGTTCCTTGGTCGTCACTCAAAGGAAACTTGAATAACTTGAAAACTTTCTCACCTCGAACATTGTTGACATGGCGATTTTTAGCTTGTCTCGCATTGTACTTGCGTCAAATTTTGACCAAGTGTTTTTGCCATTGCCATGTACCATTTTTAAACCCAAAAAAATTACTTGTGGAACCTATTGCTTCTTTTTCATCTTCATTTGGTGCTTGTTATTTGATTTTTGCACCATTCAACACCGACATCTTATTCCCATCACTGTTCAACAATGATGCAGACTGCTGCAAATATTTCACGTCCTGTTTACCTCTTTTCAAAGGCAACATGTTAGAGCCCTGAAACATATTATTACAACCTTTAGAATCTTAAATGAAATCATCTTATTAATTTGATGCATCTTCTTGAAAGGTCTCATTCAAAACATCATTATAATTGAACACTAACAAAGAAAATGTTTGAATTGCATTCACTATTCTCTTCATTTGTCCTGCATGCAAGAGATAAAATCATCTTCTTCTTATGCGCTGTAACTATGTACTCAATTCCATTCCTGAACAAGTGGTACTTATTCTCATGGTGATGAAATATTTCCTCCCTATCATAATGATAAGGACTTACCAAAACAATACCTTAAATCTGAAGAAAAACTACTTCAAGTTCAACTTTGTCAGGAAATTTTGAATTGTCTGCAAACCTTCGGATGCACTCCCTTGTCACCTACAAGTTTCCATTCTTGCATACCTAGCCTAACCGATAAGGTATTGAATTTCCAACATTTTCTATATTTATCCCCTCAACTAAGTCTTCAAAAATCAAATTGGCTTGAGAACCACTATCAAATATTGTGTCTATTTTAGTATGCTTTGAAACAACTCTAATATGAAAGAGTTCAATTATTGTATCATCGTCTTGAGTTACATTAGAACAACTTGAAGAACTAGTGCTTACTATGTTCATACCTTTCAAACACATTGTTTTAATGTTGGTTTCATCTCCTGAATTTGAACCTAAGTCATGTTCAATGATTACCTATTTTCTCCTTCTCTTTGGTTTTAAGTTTGATGGGCTTCAACTCTGGTTGGAGTTGCCAACAATGGTCTTCATCATGGCCATTTTTCAAAAAATGTTTGCATGTGATTTTCTCTTTCTCTAATTTAATAGATCCATTTTTCTTTCTTTTTCCCTTAAAATCACCTTTTCATTTTCCTACATACTCAAGGGAACTATCACTTTTCTCATACGCACTATGTTTTCCTCTTGCTTCTAAATGTTTGGCTTGAAAAAAAACCTCATCTAATTTTGTGTGATGGAACATGAGAAAAGTATTTCTAAGATAGTTGTGAAAACCCCCAATATACTTTAACAAAGTGTCTTGAGAAGATAAATTGACACCGAAAACTAGTGCTCTTCTCCTAAACTCTTGAGTATAATTTTGAACACATTGTCCCTTTAGTTGTCTAAAATTATTCCAATCTATTATAGCTTTCTGTATAGAAGCTAGAGGGTAAAATTGTCTTTTAATTTCAGCAATAAAATCAGACCAAGAGATTGAAATCTTACCATGGTTATTCATATATTCTTGTGTCTTGACTTCCTACCATACTAGTGTTGCACCGTCAAGTCTCAAGGAAATTAGTTGAATATTTGTGTCATCATATTGAAGGTTTTGAATAATGTAGTAGACCTCCAACTAATGAACCCAATTTTTAGTATTCTCTGCATTCACTTCACCATTATACATAGACAACTCAAATTTAATATCAAGTTTTAATAGGGGTTGTTTACCAATTCCTTCTGAGGTATGTTGATGAGTATGAGTAAGGGTTGTAGCAGTGGAAGAGGATGAAGATCAGGGTGAAGATGATGGTGAGGATGATGGTGGAGTAGATGGTGGCTTATCACCATTTCCATTACCTCCTCCTCTTGGAGAACCCTCTCCTCTTGGAGGTATGGAGCTTTCACCCTGAAACCTTGTATTCCTCTCTTCATAGAGGACTTTGACCATCTTTTTCATGTCAAAGAAACCCATCCTAAAAGCCTTCTCATCCTCTTTCATGTAATAATTTTCTCCTTCATGAGACATGCTTACTGAAGCTTCTACGACAACTGGAGGTGAATCTCGTGGTAGATATTGTGTCAATTGTGGCATCCTTCTCCTTGCTCCAACTAGCGAACATGCATCCATGATATTTCCTTCTCCTCTCTTTAGCTTTAACCTTGTAAGCATTTAAACACTTTAAAAATAAATAAATCCTTCTTGCATAAGTAAACCTAGTTCTCTGATACCAACTTGATTTGAATGGGAGAATTATTTTTGCTACGTAAATTCCTCTCCATAATACAAACAAAGTGCTTGAGGATTATGAGGTAAATTGCAAGTTAACAATGTGTTTTTTTGTGTTTTTTATGTGAATTTATTGAGAAAATTAACATAAAAAAAATTGAACAACATCATCTAATAAACATGAACATCCCCATAGATAGTAACAAAATAGCACATGATGAAGGAGTTCACCCCTCCTGGGCTACGTCTCCTTCTTCCTGCATCCAATGGTTTGGCCCTCTTCTATTATGCTCAAAAATGTGATTACATATGTTTACAAAGATCAAAAAACTCTGAAACCTGCTCCAATGGCTCCAAAATGCCCAAAAATTCTTGTGTAGCCTCTTTCTGCTTCAAATTTGGTAAAACACTGACTTAATTATCGCTTCCCCAAGTTTTTACACTAACCACACCACAAAATCCAACGAATCTTGCACCAAACCTACAAATTCACATCCAATTTCGCTAAACAAGAACCAAATTGCATAATAACCAGGCAAATTTGTCGGAACATTTCATTTTCCTAATAACACCTAAAGTCTGGATTTCAAACCATATTGGCTTTTGGCACATAATTTTATTTTTAATAAAAATCTCATCGGGTAGTTAGATAACCACTGACGGTTAACATCGAGGTGGTCACATTGTAACTCCCAGTGTCTTGGTAGAGTAGTTGAGGTGGAAGTTAGCAGGTCTATGGTTAAAGTGGCGGTCTCGTGGAGGTTGACTGCAGTGATCACATGTGCTATGGTTATTGTTAACGTTTAATGAATTAACATAACTGAGGACTATGCGGTGGTGGACACATGGCGCCGATGTTTTATATGTCATGCTTAGTGTACTAGAGGGGGGGGGGTGGGGCTAGCATAAGGCTGAATTCTAATATTTTTTATATTGTTTGGGACAACCCAATCAAAGGCTGACACGTGGTGCATCCACAGGCTGCCACGTGCCCCCTCTGGTGGACCCTCTCCAAAGTTAGAATTCCATACATTTGGTAAAATTATATGGTCCATGGTTGAATTAATACATATATGGTGAAACTATATATTATGTATTGGGCGCATTTTTATTACAAACCATAGTCCGAAATGAATTTTATATGCCAAAGGTTTTATACATGGTGGCACATTTATTATATCCAAGGTCCGAGTTAATCAAATTTCAAAGGTTGGGGTAAATTTATTTTGGAGAAAAATTCTTATCAGATAGGCAGAATCTGGGGTCGACCCCACGACCTCCCCTGCACTAGCACACTGGCTTACCACCATACCACAGTGTTAGTCCTTGTTATATATGGTTGCTAAAACATAATTGAATTTCAAACATTTCAATGGCAGAGGTTTGGAGGGGGGCAGCCCCCTCCCCATATAACCATTCCACCAGACCACGACGTGAGCACATATGTGAAGATTTAAGTCTTAATACGGGGTTTAACACCCCTAATCCATAATTAATATCACTAACCAAGCGTTAATCCAAGATTAATGTAAACATGCTTATGCGCTATAATCTCGAGCTTATCCATAGTTAATCCACCATTAGAATTAATTAAACTATAGATTAGTTTGGCAGAATTTTTAGCGGACCTCCAAATTAGGCGCCACTTCCATAATTACAGGGGCTAACTCGAGTCTTCTCTATTTTTGGATGCAGTTTACTAGGAAAAATGGTTTTGGCCATATGTTTTGAAAATTTCGACCAAATTGGGAGCAAGAAGAGTCATTTTTGATAGATTTGGACATTATGGACTCATTGAAGCATGTTTCAGGAGCTGTATGTGAATGTGAACAATTTTTTTTTCACATTTGAGATAATACAGAGGCCCAAGCCATGGAAGTTGGACCAAGGAGATGTAGCCTAGCAGGGGTGAAATTCGTCATCAAACACTGTGTTGATGCACTAATTGTGATGGTTTTTTTTACTTGTGTTTGTTGTTGTTCAAAATTTTTATTTCATGCTTTATTCTCTTGAATTTAACACATAAAACTCAATTAATTTACCTGGTTTTCACTCATAAAACCAAGAAAACCTATGCACATAAAAGCATAAGATCAATGAATTTTTTATAAATATGAAGATAAAATTAGCACAAAAAAACTAACATTGAAATTCAGATCAAGTTGGTATCAGAGCCCCAGGTTGCTAAGGTTATTTTCTTGATAGTTTCTTGAGTTTTGTGCAAGTATTTTTTTAATGGTTACAAATTTGTGATGCTTACAACGTTAAAGATGCAGAGAGGTGAAGGGAAATTTTTGGTTGCAATTCGATATTAGGAGCAGAAGAAGGAGAGCCACAAGCACACCATATCCACCCAAAGTTCCACTCACAGTTACACTTGAAGCACCTCAAGTTTTATCTCAAGAAGTTGATATTGAGGAGGTACAAACACCAGAAGCTGAGCTTGAATTCATATCCATCATGTCAGGTGTTGGATAAATTGAAGGTCATTCAAAAGAGGATGAGGCAAAGAAATACTTCAATGACATAAAGAGGATGGTTAAAATTATGTTTGACGCATTTATTGCTGGGATGTTAGTAGAAGGTTCTAAGACTCCACATGGAGAAGGAACTTCAAATGATAGGAATGATGAAGAAAATAATTCAAAGGGTAGTGGAGGAAAGCCACATCCATATCCACCATATTCATCATCCTCATCATCACCATCAAGATCATCTTCCACTTCCACAGCCAAAACTACCCATACTCTCTCAAATACCACAAAAGGAAAAACTCCCTTACTCAAACGTGATGTCAAATTTGATCTTCCAATGTACAATGGTGAGATAAATGCAGAAATATTGGACAATTAGATACATCAATTGGATTTGTATTGCATAGTTCATAACCTTCATGAAGACGACATAGAGATTCAATTTTCTTCTTTGAGGATTGAAGGATCTGCACTTTTATGGTGGGAAGCAAGGACTCAAAAAGAGATTAAAAACTACGGTAAGATATATATGTCTTGGTAAAGTTTTATTGTTTCCATTAAAAGGAAATTATATCCATTAGATTACATGAAAAAATACATTATGGACTTGCAAAATCTTAGACAATTGAAAGGGAAAAGTGTGAAAGATTATACTCATGAATTTAGGATAAGAGCTCTTATTTTGGGTATTAATTTATATTCTACAGAAAATTTGTTAAACTACATTGGGGGTTTACACAATTACCTTAGGTGCACTATTCTCATGTTTAATCCCACAAATATAGATGAGGTTTGTGTTCAAGCCACACATTTTGAAGCAAGAGGGAAACATAACATAAATGAGAAAACTGGTACTGAGGGTAAAGGAAAGGGCAAGTTTTATTGAAGAGGAAAGAGAAATAGCTCTGTCAAAAGGCAGAAAGAGAAAATCACATGTAAAAATTGTTTGAAGAATGGAAATGATGAATACCACAGTTGGAAACTTCATCTAGAGTTGAAGGCAAACAAAATGAAAACCAAAGAAAAGGAGAAAATTGTTAATATCATTGAACATGACTTAGGGTCAGATTCAGGAGATGAGACAAAGATTACAACCATGGGTTTGAAAGGTAAGAACATAGCAAGCAGTAGTTCTTCAAATGGTTCCAATGTCACTAAAGATGAAGATACAAGAATATAAATTTTCTATATCATATTTGTCTCAAAACATAATAATATTGATACACTTTTTGATAGTGGGCCACAAGCTAACTTGATTTCCGAAGACCTGGTTAAGCAGCAAGACCTTGAAATGGTTATAAATCCAAGAACTTATCCTTTAGGGTGGATATGCAAGAATGCAAACTTGCAGGTTTCAAGGAAGTGCATACTAAGATTTGCCACCAATTCAAACTTTCTTGATGAAGTTGAACTTCATGTTGTGCCGCTTGAGATATCAGGTATTTTTTCGAGTAGTCCTTATATTTATGATAGGAAAGAAATATTTCATCGCCATGAGAATAAGTATCACTTGTATAAATATGGAATTGAGTACATAGTTAGAGCGCATACATATAAATGAAGACAAGTTTGTCTCTTATACATGCAGGAGAAATGAAGAGGATAGTGAATGCAAGTTAGAATTTGACATTGTTGATGATCAAACATAGAGATGTTTTGAATCAAACCTTTCAAAAATATGCATCGAATGAACACGTTGATTTCATTAAAGTTTCTTATTCTTGTAATGAGATGTTTCAGGAGTATAACAAGTTGCCTTTGAAAGGAGGTGAACAAAATGTGACACATTTTCAGTAGCCAACATCAGTGTTGAGCAGTGTTGGAAACAAGATGTCAGTGCAAGAGAGTGAAAAGGTCAAAGAAAAAGTGACAAAGAAGTTTCACAAAGAAGGCATGGGTTCCAAAAATTCTTTTTTTTGGTTTCCAAAGGGTACATGGAAATGGCGAGGATACTTGGTCAAGAGTCGATGCAAGTACAAAGAAATATCAATTAAGAATCACCACGATGACAATGTGCAAAGTGAGACAGTTTTTAAGTTTCCTTTGATTAATGACCATGGTAGGAACAAGATGGTTTCTGTAAGAATAGCTTTTTTCTCTGCAAATTCAATGAAATTTCAGTATGATGGTGTCAATGAAAACAAGAGAAGGTCACAAGAGTCAAGGAAAAAGTTAAGTTTTTTTGAAAATCTCAATTTGATGAAAATGGGAAAATTCAGTGGATAGAGACTATAAGGGTGATAGAACAATACTCTCATCCACATGAATAGTAATAAAAGAGATTTTGGGGTCTAAAAGGCTTCTAGTGGTGGGGAATGATCAGGTACTCAGTGTGAAAGCTAAAAAATGAAAGTGCTTAGAATTGAAAAGAAATTGAATGACAGCGAAGAGCTCATCACTAGGAATCTGACACAATTCGTTTCATCGAAAACGAAGTCTGGATGAAGGAGATAGAACCCACTATTCGTTTTCCTAAATAACTAAAAAATTTGCAGAACAAGACAAAAGAATGACATGGCAGCCCAGTTAGCATACATGGTATATTATAAGAATAATCTTCAGTTTTTCCCAGCGGCACTGTGACAAGTGTCATAGTAGGATTCACCAAATTGGTTTGAAGGTGAATTTTTTTATATTTTTCTCCTAAGGCTGAATTCTAAATTTTTTATATTGTTTGGGACAGCCCAGCTAGAGGTCAACACGTGGTGCAGCCAGGGGCCATGACTTGCCCCCTCTGGCGGACCTTCTCCAAAGTTCAAATTCCATGCATTTGTTCGAATTATATGGTCCATGGTTGAATTAATACATATATGGTGAAACTATATATTATGTATTGGGAACATTTGTATTACAAACCATAGTACAAAAATATTTTTATATGCCAAAGGTTTTATATTTTGTGGCTCATGTATTATATCCAAGGTCCAAGTTACTAATATTTCAAAGGTTGGGGTAGATTTATTTTGGAGAAAATTTCTTATCGGATGGGCAGAGGTCGGGGTCGATCCCATGACCTCCCCCACACCAATGGTCTAGCCTACTACCATACCACCATGTTATTCCTTGCTATATATGCCCACCAACACATATTTAAATTTCAAACATTTCAATGGTAGGGGTTTGGAAGGGGCCAACCCCCTCCATATAAAACCATTCCACCAGAACACGATGGGAGTGGAGAACATATGCATGGAGTTAAGTCTTAATATGAGGTTTAACACCCCTAATCCATACTTAATACTTCTAAACAGGCACTAATCCAAGATTAATGGAAACTCGCTTATGCACCATAATCTCGATCTTATCCACAATTAATCTGCCATTACCATTAATAGAACTACAGATTAGTTTGGAAAATTTTTTGGCAGACCTCCAAATTAGGCACCACCTCCATAATTAGTGGGGCTAACTGGAGTCTTGTCTATTTTTGGAGGTAGTTTAGTAGGAAAAATGGTTTTGGCCATAGTTTTTGCAATTTTTGACCAAATTGGGAGCAAAAGAGTCATTTCTGATAGATTTGAACATTCTAGAATCATTGAAGCATGTTTCAGGAGCTTTAGGTGAATATAAACAACAATTTTTGCACATTTAAGCTAACACCGAGGCCCAAGCCATGGAAGCTGGACCAAGGAGATGTAGCCTGGGAGGGGTGAACTCCTTCATCAAAACACTGTGTTGATGAATCAATTGTGATGGTTTGTTGTACTTGTTTTTGCTGTTGTTCATCATTTGTATTTCATGATTTATGCTATTGAATGTAACTCATAAAACTTGGCTAATTTACATTTTTTTCACTCATAAAAACAAAGGAAACCTATGCACATAAAAGCATAAGATCAACAAATGTTTTATAAATATGAAGATGAAATTAGTGCAACAAAACTAACATTGAAATTCACATCACTAATGACCCAATTCCACTTGGCACAAGCTCATTCGTTAGAGGTTACACCCTTTGCATAGTCAACCTGCCACATGGGCATGCCCAGTCCCCTGTACAGACTGCTGACTATGTTGTCCTGCATTCATTTTTTTTAAGTTTGTGTGTTTCAAAAAGTGGACAAAACGCGTGTCTGGGAGCATACAGTGTCGGTTTTCCATGAAATGAGTTCTTCCAGATTCAAAATGACGAGATATACACATTCGTTTAGGTTCCACACCATTCCGAGAACTTTCATTTTTTAGCATAATTTTGAGCACCTGATCAATATAACAAAGTTGTTTATATGTTATCAAGGCATATTGTTAGTTCATATGTCATTCTTCCGAATAATTCAATCATGCATGAGAGCTATGTTGAAAAATATGTTAAATATGAATATTTCAAAGATGTTTATGTAACTTTGTGTCAAGGAAATAATGTTGAAGAATTGGATTACCATGTTCACAATAAATTTTTGTATCATATTGGAAATTTATGTGTTCCACAGGGTGAAAGAGTCAACATCATCAGGGAAGCTCATACTTCTGTTATTGCTGGCCACTTTGGTGTAGCAAAACCAGTTGTACAATTACAAAGGTATTGTTATTGGCCTTGCATGAATGAAAGTGTGTCAAGCTATGTAAGAGGATGTTCTATGTGTGTTACTAGCAAGCTTAACAATAGAAAGTTGGGTTTTTATACTCCACTTCCTATTCATGCTCGTCCTTGGGAAAGTATTTCTATGGATTTTGTAGGGGGAATACCTATGTCTACGTAAGTTCATGATTATCTTTATTTTGTTGTCAATCGTTTCACCGAAATGTGTGTTTTGATGCCTTTTAGAAGCATGTTAGAGCTGAACAAACTGCACAAATGTTCTTCCAAAATGTATGAGTGATTTTTTGGTTACCCACTTCTATTATTTCTGATCGACGTTCTTGATTTATCAAGAATGTTTTGTCAAGTTTATGGGAACTCATGGACACCAAGTTGAAGAAGAGCACAACATTTCATCCACAAGCTGAAGGTCAGATAGAAGTGGTGAACGAAACAATAGCACATCTCCTTTGTGGATACTACAAGAAGCATCCTAATATTTGGGATGACCATTTACATTAAATAAAGCATGTCTACAACATAGTCAAACATTATTTAACTGAGACATCTCCATTTCACGCAATTTTGGGATATTTAACAAAATATATCTTAGATTTTTTCTTTGGGAAATATTTTGTGGTGGATGGACACATTGACATAGATAAGGCCAAGCGTTTCATTGAACGGATTCAATTGTTGCATCAGATGGTACAAGAATATCTCGATAAGAGTCAAGCAAAGTTTAAATAACGACATGATACACATCTTGTTGACCACATATTCCAAGTGGGAGATAAAGTTTTGATTTATATCTACATGGAAAGGCTCCAAGGAGATGACAACAATATCAAATCAATCACATATGATCACTTGAAAATCTTAGAAAATATTGGTCATAATTCCTTTCGATTATATTTACCACCATACATGCAAATTTATGTTCTTGTAAATGTGGAAAATTTGAGATTATATGAGCCCTTGATTGAAGTTCAATGAGAGAATGTTTAAATTCAAACAATATAATATTTATCTCTTGAATATTTTAAATAATCGAAACAATATACTATTATTGACAAGAGGATCATGTAGAGGTAATGTGGTGTACCTTTGTGTAGGGCTCAAGGCAACTAATCCAAGTAAGGTCATGTGGATTGAGATCGGAAGGATGGGGGAGTTGTACCCTCACCTACTTGCTGAATAAAAAAGACTTTTGGTGGTCCAAAAGCTTCAAGTGGGGGGAGGAATGATTTAGGGGATGAGAAAAATGCTCAAAAATTAAAGTGCTTGAAATTTCTAGAAACCAGTGCGAGATCATAGTGCTTGTCATCATGAATCCAACATTGATTGAATATCCTCAAACCAACATTGTATGATTAAGTTATGATGCTATGAATTTTTTTCCAAACAATTACAAAATTGAGTAGTAGGGTTAGTTGGGAAGACCGCACGCTAACATCAGCAACTAATTAAGAAGGCCTAATGAGTAGTGTGAACCAACCCTAGTTCGACAGGTGGAATGGTCATACTTAGGAAGGTGGTTGTTTTTCAATAGTTGGTATGGTTGTAATGTGGGCCAATTATGAGGCACCACATGGCTCAACGAGAGGTCAACACATGGCCCTCCGTTGTTGGCCAAATATCTTGTAAAGATGTCCAAGGGCCTTAGTAGGGTTTGACCCCTCGACTTGCCACAACATAACTTTGTGCTTTACCATTGGACTAACACATTAGTTATTAACCATTATAGTGCCCCACTTATATTTCAAATACAATAGTTGGCATATTGGTGGGAGGGGGGTGGTGCAGTTGCCCCCAACCCTTATAATTTATTGGCACCCACACGACCATGAAAATGAGTAGAAGATGAGGGGGTTGGGTACTAGGCTCTAGCCCTCATCTCATTGTACCCAGGTGGCCGCCTAAAAATTTAAAGTGATGGGGGCAGGAGGTTAAGCTTGACACCAGGTTCCAATTATGCCATACGTTCAAGACTAATGACGGAGAGGGGAGACTCGGTGGCACTTGGACCATGCCAGTCCCCGGTCCTATGAGCCATTATGTGAACATATGTTGAGACCAAAGGGAGAGAGGTGGTGACGGTTAGCAGTTAACCCAATCCCTGGCCACATGTCATCCATGTGACCTTGACCAATTCTTAAGGGATACTGGCACGATTAAGGAGGTGACAAGTCACCCCATTTGCGCCAAGAATCTCGCTAGCATGAGGAAAAATTGTCACTTGGAACTTGGGATAAAATCGGAAATCGTAGAATGATTACCCATAATTGCATATTTGTAGAACGATTAAAATAATTTTTTCAAGGAGGCATATCTTGCTCAGGTTTTAACCGTTTGAGCTCAAGAAAAGCCTATATAGGTGTTTTTTGAGCATTTTGAATCCATTGGAAGCGCTATTTTTGAATTTTGAGCACTTTTTACAAAATATTTTGTCACCATCCCTGCAATCCTAATCCAAAACATTGGAGGACCATTTTAGTGACCCTTTTTTAATGTCATAAATTGCCATAAATGTCATTGCATCCCTGGGCATGTCAAGATCATAATCTCTGTTGATCATTCCTTAATAAGACCTTAAAAAGCATATGATTTTGGGTTCGTGCTGGTAGGAAGTTATGGCCTCGCACCCATGGAGAAATTAACACTAGACCCCATGCTGTTTGGCACTCTGTCTCAGCAGGGCACCCGTGATGAGCTACTTTTGGAGTTTTTTAAAATAGAAAAAAAGTTTCCATGCTTAATAAATTCATGAGTGGAGTCATCATGGTTTTTTCGATTGAATCACGTCGAGTTGCTTCCTTTGTCTTGTTAGTTCCAATAATTGTGTAACTCCCCAAAGCGATAGGCCTCTCCTCCACCCAATGTGGGACTCAAAACCTCCTCCTCCTCTCCTATAAATTTTTCCTCCTCACATTGATTCAAATAGCTGAACATTCATTAGTATAGATGGTGTGTTGAATAAAGGAGAGAAGAATCCATTGTTGAGAGAGAGTTTAAGCTCATTGCCTCATTGAGTCAAATCCTGAATGAATGCTTGAGACGTGCCCAACTCAACCTATCGAAGGAGATCTGCAATGTCAAGGCATAAGGTTGCAAAATTATTTTTCTCTATCAATAATACATGACTGGTTTCTGGTTCCAACTTTGTTTCCATTTGTATGCAAAGTGTTTAGGTCTCCTTGACTAGATGAATAGTTGTATATGAATGTACATGCTTGTATGTTGTCATTTTTTGTTTGATATTTGTGCAGACGCATGAACATCATCACTCACACGGAGCGCATGGCCTGAAGACAAAGATCGAAATATCACTGTTGTGTGCCACGAAAAAAGCATTGGCCCGAGGTAGGATATCTGCTTCGGTCCATATTTCACTTATAAGCTAGGAATTTAGGAGTCAAACATGTTCCCTTGTTTCTAGACCCACCCTAGGGCTACAGGGATCACCTCTGTCTGCAGAGGGGATTTTCCTACTCAACAAGTTGGTGACCATACTAGGGATCAGTGTGTCTGTTGCTTCTCGTTGTTTTTTTAGAGTTTTTCTTGTCTGTCTGAATTTGGTCATATTGCCACTTCTCTGCTTTGTTTTTCTTATCTGAATGTTTCAAGCCATCTCACCTATTCTTAGAGTGATAAGCCTAGATTTTCCTTAGCTTCCTTTTCCCCTTTCTTAGGTTTCCTTAATCGACACTATTTTTTCCCTAACAAACGATTAGAGTGATTTGCTTGTTTTATAGGTGTGATTTCCCCTATTTAGTGCAGATTACGCTCACACCGAATCCTATAGGTTTGGATTTTTGCCTCTTCTCTGAGTTTTCCAGTGCATCTTACCCTTTGGGTTGGTTTTTCCCTCCTCGATTTGTCCACTTGGATTATTTTTGACTTCCCCACCTCATTATTTTCAGTTGATTGTATCTCATCTAATTTGTGTGGCTTCACTAGTAGAAAATGATGAAACTAGTGACTAGGTGACTAAAAAAGTTAGTCACCACAACTATTTCAAGTGAATTACTACTAAATTTGAAAAATTTGAAGTGACCCAACTGAGAACGACTAACTTAAATGACTAATTTAGTCTAGGGATAAAATAAACGACTAGATAATAAGTGACCCAAATAAAAATGACTAACTTAAATGACTAATTTAGTCTAGGGATAAAATAAACGACTAGATAATAAGTTGCCCAAGTAAAAATGACTAACTTAAATGACTAATTTTGTCCATGACTAAAATATATGACTAGATAATAAGTGACAAAATTAAAAATAATTAACGTAAATGAATACTGTAGTCCAAGAATAAAAATATGACCAACTAGCAAGTACAAGAAGTATATGATTTAGTCATTTATGTTAGTCATTTTTTAATGTGTCACTATAGAAACGGAACATTGCAATTTTGATATTAAAATGTTACATTTCACTAAATTTTGACGTTGCAGATGGATTCAGAGATAAAGGGGGTCTCTGAATCCATTTGCAGTGTTAAAATTTAGAGACAGAGGGGTTTCTTCCCCACATTCATGGATGACATCCACAATAAACTTGTTAGTGTGGACTGGCACACCTTACTCAAGAGATTTGATCTAGGCATTTGATAGTGTAAAAATAGCCAAATACCCATCAACACTAATAACAAATTGTTTAGCTAACCCTTATTTTCCATGCAAAAATACTCAAGAGATATTTTTCACATTAATGAATACATGTTAAAAATAATTATAACCAACTTAATTACAAATTAATTATAAATATATTTCTATATTTTCTTATGCTTTGATATAAAAGTGCATGTTTAAAAATCTTTTCAATGAAACTAATGTTTAAAAATTTAATCATAATATTATTCACTTAAAATAAAGGTGAAAAACTTCTGTAAAATTTATAACATTATATATCTTAAAAATAGCTTAAAAGATGAATTAATATAATTTTTTCATTTTCTTATTTTAAAAAACATATTTTTATTTTTATTTTTAAATTTTGCAAGAAAAATAAGAAATTCTCTTCAAATTGACAAATTCATAAACATTTAAAAATATAAATACTATTCAATAATCTAAACCCAAATCAAAGTAAAGTGGTGGAGGGAAAAAATCAAAATGACAGTGGGAAAAAAAAAAAGTTTAAAAAATGAAAAATAATTGGTATATTGCCATACAACATTTCCAAATGCCTTTTCCTCTGACCGCGACACAATTCGATTATTGGAAACCAACAAAAAGTGAGAAAGAAACCAAACAGAGAGAGCGGAGCACATTTTACATGTGAATGTAAATATACAACATAAAAAATCCACGTGTTCCCTGGGATTTGGAGCCATTTTATCTCTGTCTTTGGTTTTTGAACTAAAATGGAATCGAATTTGCCGAGGTTTTGAGGGTTTTTGTCCAGAGTTCTGTAGTAGAATGATGGATTTGCAGATCTATCCCTATGGCTTCGCGAAGCTCTGGTGCGGTAGGGTTTGAAGGGTTTGGCCCAACTTCTGGCAGAGGGTTTGAATCAAATCAGTGAATGAACATCCACCTACATTATTCATTTCTGCAATGGAAGAGTATTCACGAAGCTCTGGTGCAACAAGGATTGAAGGGTTTGGCCCGAATTCTGGCAGAGGGTTTGAATCAAATTACTAAATGAACATCCACAAGCATCATTCATTTATGCAATGGAAGAGTATTTTAGATATGCCCCAAGAGCATCATCATTCATCAGTTCAGAGGGAGTTGGTATGAACATCTACCTTAGGAGACTATACAGTTTATTTAAGACATCGAAATTGCATTTTGTTTGTTATTTCCAAAGCTCTAGTGAAATTTTCTAATAATTTTCCTTTTTAAGGAAATATTCATTAATATGATAGTGTTTCTTGAATAGAAGTCCGAGTCTGCTCCAAAGGTTTTATCTCTGGAGTACAAGAAAAAATCAAAACTCTAGGATGATGCCCCACTGGTTTCTTTATTAGTCCCATTCAAATAGAAGACCAAGACTACTCAAAAGGTTTTATCTCTGGAGTACAAGAAAAAATCAAAACACCAAGATGATGCACCACTAGTTTCTTCCTTAGTCCCATTTGACCTTTGGTTTTCTTCTTGACAACTACTATCAAGGATACCGCTACACATATTAATTTCATAGAAGACTTGAAACCTACAACAAAAAAATGAATATTCTTATTATCTAAACCCTTAGTACATAGAAAACCCAGTTGCAGCGAAGCTAACATCTTTTGTGTATGCTACCCAAAAGAGAAATGGTAAGAAAAATCATCTTAGAATTTACACTTCCTTTGGAGAGTATAACAACAAGTATACATACATTAAAAATATAAACCAATAAATCTAATACAGAGATTTTTCTTTGCAGAAACCAAGGTACAAACCTAGATTAACAATCTCAGTATCCTTGTGGCTTTCCTCATGGCCAAGTGGTGTCAAAGCTTCCTTTTTTGGAACTACCATGCCTATAAGACCATCTTTCATCGCAGTCTTCCAAGTATGCACTCGACCACCATCTATAATTCTAGCACACATATCGGCCCCAATATATACCTACCTCAACTTATCACCCTGTGGAATGCAAGGACCATGTTCATACAATGGGGTAGCTGGCACATTATATACTCCAACCGTAGGATTTGGTACAACATGATTCCACTGATGAACATCTCCATCACTAGTTAAAGAAATGAAGTCTTCTCGTGGGAGTGAAAGTATTAAAATATTATAAGAATCACTGCACTCAACATAAATGAGTATCCATCCTTTCCCTAGAAAAAATCTACACAAATCCACACTTGCATTTCTAAAATGTATTTTTTTGCACACATGTACGTGGGCATGAATACACAGTAGAATGAGAAAGAGTGGATTCATTAATTCATTATATGATGTGATGTCGCATTGAGTCATTACATAGTAGGAGAAGAGGAGCACACTGCATATCTCCCAAATACCTAACGAATAGCAACCACATTTAATACTATATTAAATGCCTAATAAGTTAATCTTCTATTTGGCAGCTTTGGCAGCTCAATTTCACAAATTTTGTAGGCGGTTACTAGTTAAAATTTGTATGGTAGCTATCAATGCTCTTCGTTATCCTCTACTACACGTTGGCTTCTATTTTGGTGGCTTAATCACTTTAATGATTCAGAGGCTTTACCAAGAACATAAGCTATTATTTTTGACATCTCTGTTGGCAGCTACCCACTCACTCACGACATCTCTGACTTGATTCTTTGGTTATTCAAAAGATAATATCTATCCATGTGATTCTTTGGTGATCGATCGTTACTTTTTTCCAAAAAAAAATGCTTCAGACTGAGATAGCTGAGGCTATGGCTCATGACCTATATTTTCTTATGTTGTTTTGGGTACAAGCATTTGGTACAATCCTCTACATCCTAAACATGTTTTCTCTCTATACATTGAAGGAAAAAACACTGAAGGAAGCTTTCATTGATGAGAAATCCTAGGTATCACACTTTTTGTGTTGTTGTCATGTATATATTCATATTCTTTAGGATAAATGAACTAAATTGAAACACTTCAATTTGAAGGGTGTTTTTGTTGGATATAATCAATCCTGCAAGGCCTATGGAGTCTACATTCTATCACAATAGAAAATAATAGTGGATTGAGATGTGAACCTTGTGATGATGCATGGTCCCTCGAGGTCTTAGGAGCCTTTTAGTAGAGGTTTAGGAGGGAGAAACCTTTTCTGTCCTAATGATGATTGGCAAGGTTTTGGAGGTGGAAGTGATGATTTAGCATTTTTTGGTTCAAAAAGGCAGCCTAGGTGGTACTAAACATAGTAGGATGCATAGGAGCATGTTGGATCTCCAAAGCCATCCGTTGTAGCGAGTTATCTTTCTAGAAAGTTTTTTAATTATGTTGCGCCGATGTCTTCCATCATTTTTGTAGAGCCTTGTAGTTACGGGGAGGTAGTTGATTAGCAGGGATGACAAAATGTTGTGGTGGACGTGGAAAACTCTATATTAAAGAATGATGTCTAGGAGATTGTGCCAACACAAATGGGGTAGTTTGTGATTTATTATAGGTGGATGTTTTAGTTGAAGCTTGGAGCAGATAAAAAAGTACAAAGGTTCAGTTCATAGTGAGAGTATTCTCTAGAGAGGAGTTGACTATAAGGACACATTTACTCTAGTTGCTAGTGTAATTGCATCAGGTTCATTAATGTCTTTAGCGTCAATTCTTGGTTGGCATTGATATCAAATGGATGTAAGAACATTTTTTCTTATTGGTCTAATCAAGGAGGAAATATAGATCAATCACAACTCTATAATGAAGAATTTTGTTTGGGAGATTGTGCCAACACAAGTGGGGAAGTTTGTGATTTTTCTACGAGGGTTTTTGAGGTGAAGTTTGTAGTAGATACCATAAAAATGTACTAAGGTTTAGTTCACAGTGAGACTATTCTCTAGAGAGGAGTTGACTATGAGGATACCTTTAGGATTTACTCTAGTTGCTAGTGTACTTGCATCAGGTTCATCATATCTTTAGCATCAATTTTTGGTTGGAACTTATATCAAATGGATGTAAAAAAATTGTTTCTTAATGGTCTAATCGAGGAGGCAATATATATCAATCAATTGAGAGGCTTTCAGGTGCGTGGGTGAGAGATCCATGTATGCAAATTGAAGGAGGACTTTTATGGGATGAAGTTGGCATCACATGCTCAGTACTCTAGGATTGAAGAATAATTGGTAGGTTCAAGCTTTACTATAGCTATTGCAGATCCTGATCTTGATTATTTATTTGGTAAATTTGATTTTCTTGTTTTTGTGAGATCCTAGGGAAAATTTCACCCGAGGATTTCAACAAATTATTTTTCGGACAATGACACCAAGACTCATCCAATACAAATGAAGTCTTTAGTAAATAAAATTGCTATCTCAACATTACAGTAAACAATACGATAGTTCAACAATGCAATATAATTTCGTAGTACCACTATGTTCTCCAGATTTAATAGTTTAGGATAGTTTCAAATAGTTGCAGTATAATTTCGTATTGGACAAAGTTGTATTCTAACTAGAAATCCATAGACTTGAATAAAAATTTGCGAATTATAATTAGGGCTAGTATCCAAATGGTTTTAGGGGTCAAGATGGAGGATAAAACTCTTCTTCTTCCTTAGAGTTCCTTTATAAAATTCTCTGAGAATCTATCGAATACCTCTACATTGTATTAGAGAGTCTTGGATATGCTTCGTTCCTAAATCAATTCCTCTATACTTGCCTCAGATAGACACTCTGAGCTCTATATAGGAGTAGGAATTTTATTCAGAAGTTAAGACCTATTGCAGAGCACAAATAATCCCCTAGTGGCCTAAGGAATGGGGTTGGATAGGATTAGCCTCCTTTGATGCTAAAAAAACTCATATTAATTTTCCTCAGAATAATTACGTAACTAACTAGTCTCAGGGTTTTGTTTCAGTCTCAGGGTTTTGTTTTCCTGGGAATTGTGATAATATCTTGCCTCAGATAGTTCTACTTCTGGGATGGGAAAAATTTCTGCAATCATCTTTTATAAATTCATTGGATGCTTGTTTGGCACCATCTGCATGCAACTGAATGTAGTTTTCAGTTATTTCCTTTTCACTAGCCAATGAATTTTTTGTGTCCTTAAGCGAGGTTGATATTGAGATTGGATCAAATGTTCCACATACACTTCTTGGCTTCTCATTTGTTTCTACATCATATGAGACACATATTTACTGGGTGATCCTTCATATTACTACACCTTTCCTCTTGGTCTCTGCATTTGTCTAGTAGTACCGTGTTTTTTTATACACCTTCCTTCTAGTAATTTTTTCTAGAAAATATTAGTAGGTATCTTATTTGCTATCAATTGGTTTTCTAACTCACCAAGCAGTGGGACACCTTTTCCATACCTACCTTCCCATGGTACTTTTGGAATAATACCATTCTTTGGTGTACTATCAATCTCAGATATGTCACTTGCACGGGTTAACATGTCTTGAGATAAAAACTTCAAGTTTTGATTTCTAGAAACATATGTCAATTTGAAATCAAGATCATTCACATCACGAAGCTTCTCATACTTCTCAAAAATATGTGCAACACCCCACCTGAGGAGAAAATGAAAAACTGTTGCATTGAAATTTTCCAAACTGTTATCTAGTAAATAGTCTTGCTTGGCATAAATCGAGACTCTCTCCTCCACTATGTATGGGCAATATAACTGAAAAAATTTCAAGTACTCAACTTGGTTATCGATATGTATCTTTTGTAAGCCCCATAAGTCACTGGTTGGGTTCCAGTCACTATCAAATATTATTACAGTGTCAATTGAAAAAATATTTATGCTTGTTCCACAAGCACATTTTTTGAGTAAAAACACAAACCATCTAGAATCCTTACTATTAAACTTCTGCAAGGCTACCTGTTTCTTGGTAGCACATAAGCAACCATCAATACGATCATAGGACTCAATCCCAAAAATTTGGCTGATATGATCATCCAGAATATCACCAATGGAAATTGGCCCAGATCATCCAATCATCTGGAAAATAATCAACACCCTTTGGCCATCTAGCCTTAGCTCTGATAGTATATTGTCCAACAGTTGAAACTTGTTGCTGGCATTTATATCAGCATCAAGGAATTCAACTTCTTAAAGGACCTTTCGATGCAAACTTTGCAATGAACCATCCACAAGATAAGGATGATTGCAACACTTCCTTAATGAAATAAGGATGTCCCTGAGAGCTCCAAAATTATTTTTCTTTGCCACTGAACACAAAAAATATATATTTGTCATAAAAATTTTGCAGTACTGATCCACCTATACGTATGCCATGTCTACAAGAACCCAATACTCTTTTAAATTGGCACTTGTAAAAGGGTCTGATTTTCGCTCATATACAATGTTTTCTGACAACTTTCTCTTCAATAAACCAAGATGTTCACTACTTCTATGTTTTTCCTCTTCAAAATCATCAACATTTTGACTCTCATTTTTAGTACCGAGGAAGTCAAGAAGACGAGAAACTTCATGGGCATTATTCTTCAACTACTCATGCAAAATCACAAGTCGAAAATCAGCAGGTAGTTTCTCCAGATGCTGGAAATTTTTTGAAAGTTGAAGGCATTTCCCTTCACCTACAATCACTGCTTCCCAATGTAGGCATATTAAAGAGTCTATTCGTGGTGACAACATCGGAGGTGGATAAGACAATCTGGACAAGAAAACATCTGCTTTCTTATGAAAATTCAAGCTTCTAGATAATATCTCTTGTCTCTTTATTACCACAGTAAGCCACCATATTTATTGAAGAATCCCACCTCAAAAATTCTGACTCCCAGCTATATATTCGACAATAGGTCTATCTATGTGAAAATACTTGATTAAGGATAGGATAAAGGCAATAATTATAGCAATGTGTTCCTGATTAACTTCATCAATGAAAAGAGCATTCTTGTGGTTTTGTTCGAACTCTCGAAGTTTATTGACAGATGTAATAAGAGAAGAATCCAGTAGCCCTTTCATCCAGTCTAGAGGTCTTCTCAACCTTGAAAAAATGACTGTTCTACAGTTCTTTTTCCTTAACTGCTTGAGTAGGACTAGCTTGCTGGTGTGCCTCATGATAGCAAAGTTTGTATGCTTTCATTAGTTCCCTAGTTGAAGTTAGGTTAAGAAAATTTCTATCTTCTAACTCCCATGTACACTGATCCTATCCTAATCATTTCCATTTGACGAACCATTCTCGTGAGCCCAATTCACTAACTTTATCTATGCACTCTTTATCAGGATGCTTAGGAAAGATTAGTGCTCTCTTCTGAATAAGATGTTGTGGTTCAGCCCATTCAGAGTTCCATTTAAGAGCCTTTCCTTGCTGCAGTTTTTTCTTGAAATTAGCCAGCTGCTTGGGAGCTTCCTTGACAAGAAGAATTTCACTGACCTAGAAATTATGAAGATGAGAGAGTCCTCTATACTTAACAAAATATATCCTTTGTTTTTTCTTGAGTTTTCCTACTACTTTATCTGATTTCACGATCTCTGGAATTATTAGATTTAAACAATGTTTTTTCTTTTAGCCCATTTTTATCTCTCTGAGTTGGAGCTGACATTGAACAACCTATAAGAGTATGAACACCATATTCACTCTCAAAAATGTTGTTCACTTTCTCCTTTTTTATTCCACAAAGACATCCTATTCAGCAAATTGTTTAGGTTCAACATGCTTGACATCCCATATCGATTCAACTCCTTTGCAGATAGAGTGTACACCACATGATATTCTCATGTAAGTACAAGTTGGGTAGTACCAGTCACTAGGAGGAACTTGAACCAAGGGTGGGTCAAGGAAACCTATATGGTAAGTTACGAGGCAGTATTTTCCATCACAACATAGTAGCTCCCCAACTTCTTTAGAGACTTGACACACATTATTATAAAAATCTATACAAGACTTCACAACAGAACCACTTATATGCAAAGCAGATGGTTCCTCAATGTTAGCATCTTCTCTGCTTACCTCTGTTCCACCAACCATTCTCTTAAGGTCCAAAGTGTCCTCATCTTCATAATCCTCTAAACAGATTTGATGACTATCAAACCCTAGAACATTCTTACTCAACATTTTTACCCCCTTTTTAGTTACAACAGAGTCTTATCCTCCATCTTTATTTGAATTTACAATAGCTTTTTCCTCTTGTAGAGAACTAAATGGTTCCTCAACTTGTCTTGCTGACTCCAAATAGCTTATTTGTTTTCAATTGGTTGTCTGACTCAATAAGTAGTGGGACACCTTTTCCATACCTACCTTCCCCTAGTACTTCTACAATAATACCATTCTCTGGTGTATTATCAATCTCAGACATGTAACTTGCACGGGTTAACATGTCTTGAGATAAAGACTTCAAGTTTTCATTTCTAGAAACATATGTCAATTTGAAATCAAGATCATTCACATCATGAAGCTTCTCATAATTCTCAAAAATATGTGCAACACCCCACTTGAAAAGAAAATGGGAAATTGTTGCACTGAAATTTTCCAAATTGTTATCTAGTAAATAATCTTGCTTGGCATAAATCAAGGCTCTCTCCTCCACTGTGTATGGGCAATCGAACTGAAAAAATTTCAAGTACTCAACTTGGTTATTGATATGTATCTTCTGTAAGGCCCATAAGTCATTGATTGGGTTCGAGTCACTGTCAAATATTATTACAGTGTCAATTGAAAAATTATTTATGCTTGTTCCACAAGCACATTTTTTGAGTAAAAACACAAACCGCCCAGAATCCTTACTATTAAACATCTGCTAGGCTGCTTGTTTCTTGGTAGCAAGTAAGAAACCATCAATACACTCATACGAGTCAATCCCAAAACATTGGCTAATATTATCAACTAGAATATCACCAATGGAAATTGACCTAGATCGTCCAATCATATGGAAGAGAATCAACACCCTTTGGCCTTCTAGCCTTAGCTCTGATAGTATATTTTCCAATAGTTGCAATGTGTTGTTGGCATTTATATCAGCATCAAGGAATTCAACTTCTAAAAGGACCTTTCGATGCAAAATTTGCAATGAACCATCCACAAGATAAGGATGATTGCAACACTTCCTTAATTAAAGAAGGATGTCCCTGAGAGCTCCAAAATTATTTTTCTTAGGCACTGAACACAAAAAATCTATATTTGTCATAAAATTTTTGCAGTACTACTCCACCTATACATATGCTAGGTCTACAGGAACCAAATACTCTTTTAAATTGGCACTTTTCAAAGGGTCTGATTTTCACTCATATACAATGTTTTCTGACAACTTGCTCTTTAATAAACCAAGATGTTCACTACTATTATGTTTTTTCTCTTCAAAATAATCAACATGTTGACTCTCTTTTTTAGTATCGAGGAAGGAAAGAAGATGAGAAACGTCAGGGGCATTATTCTTCAACTCATCATGGAAAACCACAAGTCAAAAATCAGTAGGTATTTGCTCCAGATGTTGGAAAACTTTTGAAATTTTAAGGCATTTCCCTTCATCTACAATCACTACTTCCCAATCTAGGCATATTAAACAATCTAGATCCATGGTGACAACATTAGAGATGGATAAGACAATCTGAACAAGCACACATCCACTTTCTTATGAAAATTCAAGCTTCTGGATAATATCTCTTGACTCTCTATTACCACAATAATCCACCATATTTATAGAACAAGGCCACCTCAAAAATTCGGACTCCAAACTATATATTCAACAATAGGTTTGTTTATGTGAAAATAAATGATTAAGGATAGGATTAAGGCAATCATTATAGCAATGCATTCCTGATTAACTTCATCAATGACAAGATAATTCTTGTGTTTTTTCCAGAACTCTCGAAGTTTATTGACAGATGTAAGAAGAGAAGAATCTAGTAGCCCTTTCATCCAGTCTAGAGGTATTTTCAACCTTGAAAAAAGGACTATTCTACAGCTCTTTTGCCTTAACTTCTTGTGTAGGACTATCTTGCTGGTGTGCCTCATCATAGAAAAGTTCGTATGCTTTCATTAGTTCCCTAGTTGAAGTTAGGTTAAGAAAAATTCTATCTTCTAACTCCCATGTGCATTGATCGTAGCCTAACCCTTTCCATTTGACGAACCATTCTTGCCAGCCCAGTTCACTGACTGCATCTGTGAACTCTTTATCATGATGCTTAGGAAATATCAGTGCTCTCTTCTGAATAAGCCGTTGTGGTTCAGCCCATTTAGAGTTCCATTTAAGAGCCTTTCCTTGTTGCAGTTTTTTCTTGAAATTAGCTAGCTACTTGGGAGCTTCCTTGACAAGCATAATTTCATTGACCTAGAAATTATGAAGATGAGAGAGTCCTCTATACTTAATAAAATATATCATTTGTTTCTTCTTGAGTTGTCCTACTACTTTATCTTATTTCACTTGGTATGCAGTCTACACAGTAATTTCACGATCTCCGGTATTATTAGATTTAAACAATGTTTTTTCTTTTATCCCATCGTGATCTCTCTGAGTTGAAGCCAACATTGAACAATCTATAATAGGATGAACACCATATTCGCTCTCAAAAATGTTGTTCACTTTGTCTTTTTTTTCCACAAAGACATCCAATTCAGCAAATTGTTCATGTTCAACATGCTTGGCATCCCATATCGGTTCGGCTACTTTGCAAACAAAGTGTACACCACATGATATTCTCATGTTAGTACATGTTGGGCAGTACCAGCCACCAAGAGGAACTTGAGCCAAGGGTGGGTCAAGGCAACCCATATGGTCAGTTACGAGGCAATCTTTTCCATCACAACACATCAGCTCCCCACCTTCGTTACAAACTTGGCACACATCATTATAAAAATATGCAGAAGAATTCACAACAGAACCACTTATATGCACAACAGATGGTTCCTAAAAGTTAGAATCTTCTCTTCTTACCTCTGTTCTACCAACCATTCTCTTAAGGTCCAAAGTGTCGTCATCTTCATAATCCTCTAAACAGCTTTGACGACTATCAAACCCTAGAACATTCTTACTCAACCTTTTTTCCCCCTTTTGAGTTGCAGCAGAGTCATCTCCTCCATCTTTATCTGAATTTATAATAGCTTTGTCCTTCTGTAGAGAACTAAATGGTTCCTCAACTTGTCCTGATGACTCCAAATAGCTTGTTTGCAAGCCGACTGAATGAATAGGTGAGTCCTTTGCCAAACAACTATGATACAACTGATGAGTTTTGGTAACAACATCTAAAAATTTGTTATATTTACACATATTTTTAATTTCTTTGTAATTCTCCCAAAACAGATGAAAAGACCTTTCCTCAAGAAATTAAGGTTCCTCCCTTGAATCCACAGAGTAAATGAGTTGAGTTAATTTCAACCCATAATGTGTAGATGAAATTTTTCTTCTGAATACTATCAGACTTTATCACAGTGAAATCAGGATACCATCTACCATTTTCTATCTCACCCCAAACAATCATCTTTGGTTCAGAATCATTGCTTATGTTATTCTCATCTAAGTCAGAATCTTCATTAGCAGATTCTTTCCCCACTCCTACATTTCCACATATATTAGAAGAAGATTCATTTCTTTGAAAACAAGCACGTGATTCCACATGGTCATCAACATTTGTATTTGGTTCCATGTGCACACAAGAATAAGAATGAATCTGTTTAGTTTCCTCCCGTGAATCAACACAAGTATAATTCAAAGCATGACATGCACTTTCATCACAACACCAAGAATGCCTACATACTTGATTAATATTCTCTATCCTCTTCCAGTTTGTGCATTGATACATTGCGCCCATTCCCTGGTATGCTGATCCTCACTCATCCCATGCTGCTGCACTCAACATAAATGAGTAACCATCCTTTCCCTATAAACATTCTACACAAATCCACACTTGCATTTCTAAAATGTATTTTTTTTCACACATGTACGTGGGCATGAATACATAGTAGAATGAGAAAGAGTGGATTCATTAATTCATTAGATGATGTGATGTCTCATTGAGTCATTACATTGTAGGAAAATAGGAGCACACTGCATATCTCCCAAATAACTAACTAAAAGCAACCAAATTTAATACTATATTAAATGCCTAGTAAGTGAATCTTCTATTTGGCAGCTCAATTTCACAAATTTTCTAGGTGGTGACTAGTTAAAATTTGTATGGCAACTACCAATGCTCTTCATTGTCCTCTGCTACAGGTTGGCTTCTATTTTGGTGGCTTAATCACATTGATTCAGAGGCTCTACCATGAACAAAAGCTATAACTTTTGACATCTATGTTGGTAGCTACCCACTCACTCACGACATCTCTAACTTGATTCTTTGGTTGTTCAGTAGATAATATCTACCCATGTGATTCTTTGGTGATCCAACATTACTTTCTTCCAAAAACAAATGCTTCAGACTGAGACAGCTGAGGCTATGGTTCATGACCTAGATTTTCTTATGTTCCTTTCGGTAGAGGCATGTGGTACAATTTTCTACATCCTAAACAGTTTTCCTCTCCAGATATTGAAGGCCAAAACATCGAAGGAAGCTTTCATCGGTGAGAAATCCTAGGTATCACATTTTTTATGTTGTTGTCCTGTATATATTCATATTTTTTAGGAGAAATGAACTAATTGAAACACTTCAATTTTATGGGTGTTTTTGTTGGATATAATGAGTCCTGTAAGGCCTATGGGGTCTACATTATGTCAGAATGGAAAATAATAGTGAACTGAGATGTGAACCTTGTGATTATGCGTGGTCCCTCAAGGTCTTAGGAGCCTTTTAGTAGAGTTTTAGGAGGGAGAAACCTTTTATGTCATAATGATGATTAGCAAGGTTTTGGAGGTGGAAGTGATGCTTTAGTTTTTTTTGGTTCAACAAGGCAGCCTAGGTGGTGCTAAACATAGTAGGATGCATAGGAGCATGTTGGATCTCTAAAGCCATCCTTTGTAGCGATTTATCTTTCTAAAATGTTTCTTAATTTTGTTTCATCAATGTCTTCCATCATTTTTGTAGAGCCTTTTAGTTATGGGGAGGTATTTTGCTAGCAAGTATGGCAAAATGTTGTGGTGGACGTGGACCAATCTATACTGAAGAATGATGTTTGGGAGATTGTGCTAACACAAGTGGGGCAGATTCCTATTTATTCTAGGTGGATGTTTGAGGTGAAGCTTGCAACAGATAAAAAACTACAAAGGTTCAGTTCATAGTGAGAGTATTCTCTAGAGAGGAGTTCACTATAAGGACACATTTACTTTAGTTCCTAGTGTACTTGCACCAGGTTTGTTAATTTATTTAGTGTCAATTCTTGGTTGGCATTGATATCAAATGGATGTAATAACATTTTTTCTTAATGGTATAATCAAGGAGAAAATATAGATCAATCACAACTCTATAATGAAGAATGTTTTTTGGGATATTGTGCCAGCACAAGTGGGGAAGTTTTTTATTTATTCTAGGGGGTTTTTTGAGGTGAAGCTTACAGTAGATACCATAAAAATGTACTAAGGTGTAGTTCACAGTGAGACTATTCTCTAGAGAGGATTTGACTATGAGGACACCTTTAGGAATTACTCTTGTTTCTAGTGTACTTGCATCAGGTTCGTCATATCTTTAGCATCAATTTTTGGTTGAAATTTATATCAAATGGATGTAAAAAAATTGTTTCTTAATGGTCTAATAGAGGAGGCAATATACATCGATCAATTGAGACGCTTTTAGGTGCGTGGGTGAGAGATCCATGTATGCAAATTGAAGGAGGAATTTTATGGGATGAATTTGGCATCACATGCTCAGTACTCTAGGATTGAGGAATAATTGGAAGTTTCAAGCTTTACTATAGCTGTTGTAGATCCTGATCTTTATTTTTTACTTGGTAAATTTGATTTTCTTGTTTTTGTGAGATCCTGGGGAAAATTTCACCCTAGGATTTCAAAAAATTATTTTTCAGACAATGACACCAAGATTCATCCAATACAAATGAATGAAGTCTTCAGTAAATAACATTTCTATCTCAACATTAAAGTAAAAGGTACGATAGTTCAACCATGCAACAAAATTTCATAGTATCACTGTATTCTCCATATTTAATAGTTTATTATAGTTTCAAACAGTTGCAGTATAATTTCTTATTGCAAAAAGTTGTATTCTAACTAGAAATCTATAGACCTAAATAAACCTGTGAATTCTGATCAGGGCTAGTATCCGAATGGTTTTATGGGTCAAGATGGAGGATAAAAATCTTATTCTTCCTTGGAATTCCTTCAGAAAATTCTCCAAGAATCTATCCAATACCACTGCATCGTATTAGAGAGTCTTGGATCTGCTTCGGTCCTAAATCAATTCCTCTATACTTGCCTCAGATAGCCACTCTGAGCTCTATATAGGAGTAGGAAATTTCTTTAGAAGTTAAGACCTATTTCAAAGAGAAAATAATCCCTGAGTGGCCTAAGGAAGGGGGTTGGATGGGATTAGCCTCCTTTGATGCTAAAAAAATTTAGATTAATTTGCCTCAGAATAATTATGTAAATAACCAGTCTTAGGGTTTGTTTCTGTCTCAGGGTTTTTTTTCTTGGGAATTGTGATAATATCCTGCCTCAGATCATTCTTCTTCTAGGATGGGAAAAAATTCCACAATCATCTTTTACAGATTCATTGGATGTTTCTTTGGCACCATCTGCATGCAACTAAATGTTGTTTTCAATTATTTCATTTTCACTAGCCAGTGACTCTTTTGCATCCCTAATCCAGGAGGATATTGAGTTGGATCATATGTTCCACATACATGTCTTCACTTCTTCTTTAATTCTACATCATCAAAATGAGACACAGATTTATTGGGTGATCCTCCATAGTACTACACCTTTCTTCTTGGTCTCTTCATCTGTCGAGTAGTACCATGTTTTTTAGTACACCTTCCTTTTAGTAAATTTTTCTTGAAAATATTAGTAGGTATCTTCTCTATTGTCAATTGGCCATCTGCATCACCAAGAAGTGGGACACCTTTTCCATACCTGCCTTGCCGTAGTAATTTTTTAATAATACCATTCTCTGGCGTATTATCAATCTCAGATATGTCACATGCATGGCTTAACATGTCTTGAGATAAATATTTCAAGTTTTCATTTCTAGAAATAGATGTGAATTTAAATCAAGATCATTCACCTCATGAATCTCCTCATACTTCTAAAAAATATGTGCAACACCCCAACTGAGAAGCAAATGGAAAATTGTTGTACTGAAATTTTCCAAAATGTTATCTAGAAAATAGTCTTTCTTGGCATAAATCAGGACTCTCTCCTCCACTGTGTATGGGCAATAGAACCGAAATATTTTCAAGTACTCAAATTGGTTATTGATATGTATCTTCTGTAAGGCCTGTAAGTCACTAATTGGGCTCCAGTAATTATCAAATATTATTACAGTTTCAACTGAAAAAAGATTTATGCTTGTTCCACAAGCAGTGTTTTTGAGTAAAAACAAAAATCGCCCAGAATCCTTACTATTAAACTTCAGAAATGTTGCATGTTTCTTGGTAGCAAGTAAGAAACCATCAATACACTCATAGGAGTCAATCCCAAAACATTGCTTGATATGATCATCCAGAATATCACCAATGGAAATTGTCCCAGATCGTTCAATCATCCCGAAAAGAATCAACATACTTTGGCCTTCTAGCCTTAGCTCTGATAGTATATTGTCCAAAAGTTGCAAATTGTTGCTGGAATTTATATCAACATCAAGGAATTCAAGTCCTAAAAGGACCTTTCGATGCAAAATTTTCAATGAACCATTTACAAGATAAGGATGATTGCAACACTTCCTTAATGAAAGAAGGATGTCCCTGAGAGCTCCAGAATCATTTTTCTTCGCCACAGAACACAAAATTCTATATTTTTCATAAAAATGTTGCAGTACTGCATCACCTATACATATGCTAGGTCTATAGGAACCCAATACTCGTTGAAATTGGCACTCGTCAAAGGGTCTGATTTTCGCTCATATACAATGTTTTCTGACAACTTTCTCTTCAATAAACCAAGATGTTCACTACTGTTACGTTGTTTCTCTTCAGAATCATCAACATGTTGACTCTATTTTTAAGTATTGAGGAAGGAAAGAAGATGAGAAACATCAGGGGCATTATCCTTCAACTTCTCATGGAAAATCTCAAGTTGAAAATCAACAAGTAGTTGTTTCAGATGCTGGAATTTTTTTGAAAGTTTAAGGCATTTCCCTTCATCTACAATCACTGCTTCCCAATCAAGGCATATTAAAGAGTCCAGATCCATGGTGACAACATCAGAGGTTGATAAGAAAATATGAACAAGCACACATCCACTTTCTTCTGAAAATTGAAGTTTCCGGATAATATCTCTTAACTCTATATTACCACAATAAGCCACCATATTTATAGAGGAAGCCGATCTCAAAAATTCTGACTCCGAGCTATATATTCCAACAGTTTATGTGATAATTACAATAGGTCTGTTTATATAAAAATACATGATTAAGGATAGGATAAGGGAAATCATTATTGTAATGCATTCCTGATTAAATTCATCAATGACAAGAGCATTCTTGTGGTTTTTCCAGAACTCTCGAAGTTTATTGATAGATCTAAGAAGAGAAGAATCCAGTAGTCCTTTCATCCAGTCTCGAGGTCTTTTCAACCTTGAAAAAGGACTGTTATATAGCTCTTTTTCCTTAACTTCTTGAGTAGGACTATCTCACTGATGTGCCTCATCATAGCGAAGTTCGTATGCTTTCATTGGTTCCTTAGTTGAAGTTAGGTTAAGAAAAAATTCTATCTTCTAACTCCCATGTACATTAATTGTAGCCTAACCCTTTCCATTTGACAAACCAAACTTTCCATCCCAATTCACTGACTGAATCCGTGCACTCTTTATCAAGATGCTTAGGAAATATCAGTTCTCTCTTATGAATAAGCCATTGTGGTTCAACCCATTTAGAGTTCCATTTTAGAGACTTTCCTTGTTGTAGTTTTTTATTGAAATTAGCCAACTACTTGGGAGCTTCATTGACAAGAAGAATTTCACTGACCCAAAAATTATGAAGATGATAGATTCCTCTATACGTAACAAAATATATCCTTTGTTTTTTCTTGAGTCGTCCTACTACTTTATCTGATTTCACTTGGTATGTTGTCTTCACAGTAATTTCACAATATCCGACATTATTATATTTAAAAAAAAAAATTTATTTTAGCTCATCATGATCTCTCTGAGTTGAAGCGGACATTGAACAACCTATAACGGGATGAACACCATATTCTCTCTCAAAAAATTTGTTCACTTTATCTCTTTTTTTTCCATAAAGGCATCCAATTCAGCGAATTGCTCAGGTTCAACATGCTTGACGTCCCATATTGATTCGAATCCTTTGCAGATAGAGTGTACACCACATGATATTCTCATGTAAGTATAGGTTCGGAAGTACCAATCACCAAGAGGAACTTGAACCAAGGGTGGGTCAAGGCAACCTATATGGTAAGTTACAAGGCAGTCTTTTCCATCACAACCGAGTAGCTCCCTGCCTTATTTACAGACTTGGCACACATTATTATAGAAATTTGTAGAAGAATTCACAACAGAACCACTTATATGCACAACAGATGGTTCCTTAATGTTAGCATATTCTCTTCTTATCTCTGTTCCACCAACCATTCTCTTAAGGTACAAAGTCTCCCCATCTTCATAATCCTCTAAACAGATCCAACAACTGTCAACCTTGGAACATTATTTCTCAACCTTTTTTCCCCCTTTTCAGTTACAGCGTAGTCATCTCCTCCATCTTTATCTCAATTTACAATAGCTTTTTCCTGCTGCAAAGAACTAAATGGTTCCTCAACTTGTCCTAATGACTCCAAATAGCTTCTTTGCAAGCTGACTGAATGTATAGGTGGGTCCTTTGGAAAACAATTATGATACAACTGATGAGTTTTGGTAACAACATCTAAAAATTTCTTATCTTTACACATATTTTTAATTTATTCATAATTCTCCCAAAACAGACGAAAAGACCTTGCCTTAATAAATTTGGGTTCCTCCCTTGAATCCACAGAGTAAATGAGCTGAGTTAATGCCAACCCATCATGTGTAGATGAAATTTTTTTCTGTATACTATCAGACTTTAGCACAGTGAAAGAAGGTCACCATCGTCCCTTTTCTATCTCAACCCAAACAATCATCTTTGGTTCCGAATCATTGCTTATGTTATTCTCATCTAACTCAGAATCTCCATTAGCATATTCTTGCCCAACTCCTACATTTCCACATATTAGCAGAAGATTCATTTCTTTTAAAACAAGCACGTGATTCAACATGGTCATCAACATTTGGATTTGGTTCAATGTGGAGGCAAGAATCAGAAAGACCCTGTTTAGTTTACTCTTGTGAAGCAGCACAAGTAGCATTCAAAGAATGACATGCACTGTCATCACAATACCAAGATTGCCTACATACTTGAATATTCTCTATCCTCTTCCACTTTTTGCATTTGATACATTGCGCCCATTCCTTGGTATGCTGATCCTCACGCATCCCATGATGCTGCATTTCACCTTTGTCCCCAATAGGAAAAAAAACAACAAGATCCATGCCAAAATCATCAAGCAAATTTTCTTCTTTATTGTCCCTGTCGACATCTCCTTTCTATCATATGCTCCTTTTTCTCTTATTTTTATAACTCTTTTCTCCAAATGTTTCCTCAAGAAATTCACATGAACCACCTTCTTGACTGTTAGTTATATATTGGATACATCCTTTAACCTAATTCTGTACAACATCATGTTTTCCTTTTCCTGAAACCTTTAGACCTGTCAAATTTATTTCATGGTCTCTGATAGCATCTGTGAAACCTCTAGTTTGAACATCATCATCTGTACTAGTGCCATTTGTGTCCTCCACAACTTTAAAGTTGTACATTTTCCCAGATCTTCTCTCAAGCACTGAGAAACTCTCTTTAACTAAATCTTATTGTATATATTTCTTGTTATGAATCCTACTTCTCCTGGGAACTTTCTCTTTTCTATGTTAACCATTCTCAACCTCTTGTTGGTCCTCCAGACCTTCTAATTTAGTGACGTTAAGCCTTGAAGTTTTATTGTGAGCACCAACAACTTTAGCTGGGGATTTGACAGTTGTTAGAGTAGGCACATAATCTTGCAGAAATTCAGCTTGATGCTTTTATTTTCTATTTATTCGAGTGAATTCCCTCTATTCGCAACTTTTCTCAAACACGGTCAAACTATTATCTATGCCATCTTGTCCTGAAACACCTAGCGCACTTTCCATCTTTTGCTCCAAATATTGCAACCTTCCATCATTGTCCAACGACTCTAGCTACAGTGTCACATGATCCTCAATTTCTATATTCTTATTTCTTATTGCACTTCTATCAATGGCAGTGGAAGCATCACTTACCTGATTCTTTGTGATTTCTCCTTCTTGTGGTTCCCTTAGGATAACCTTAAACTTTTCTGACATAGATTTTCTGTACCTACATGCATCTAATCTTTTTTATGCAGAGATTATTTTTGACACCATCCACTATAGTGTCTGTCATCTTAGTAATATTTACTTTTTCGACTTATTCTATTGGAGGAACCTTGCATGGTTTTTTAGAGATCCATGTCTTCCCATTCCCTGCATATGTAATACCAGGAGAATGATTCCTGGCCACATGCTCTCTTTTTGATCTCCTCATGGTTGGTACCAAAATTATAACACAATCACCATATTAGTCCAACTCGGAAGATATTCCAGGAACCCTTTTATCATTACTTTCATTTAAATTCTACACAGATTTTCAACTCTCCTTCCAAGCCATGCCCAAAAGGAATGTTTGGGTGTTATGAACAATGAAATTTTATAACAGTGCAACTTGAGGATCTAAGTTTCAAATTTATTTTCCTCAATAGACTACATTGAAAGTAAATCTACTCGAGTCAACCTCTTTGCCCCTGAGCATTCACCGGCACCAAACCCTTCGACGCTATGCATCCGTACAACGTGACAATATCACATACAAAATTCTTGCCAGCTATTTGAAAGAGAAATGTTGACAACAACCTCATAAAAAATAGAGCCACACATTCGAAACACTTATTTATGGCCCCTGGAATCCAACTAAGCACTTTCAAAATTTTCCGGATTTCGAGATCCCCCTCCCTCTTTTAGCAGAATACCATGGACGTCTGAAGAATCAAACCTTGGACCTTCCTGTTTCTGCAGTGGTTCGGAGCCACATAATATTCTTATTTTTAGCTTTTTAACAGAAAATTACTGCGGTGAAAGAACAATCACTTTTCTTTTTGGTTCGCGGGTGCCAGGAGAGGAAATGCATAAACTTTGTCGACTTTGGCGGGGTTGAAAATGGTCAGCAATAGTGAAGAAAAATGGTGCCTAGGGGGCACTGTAACCGATCATCAAAGGATGGGAGAACCTAAGCTGGAATGGTCCACTATTCAGTTGTGGATGACTAATCAACAAAATATCATTCCACTAGGACGATTATCAAAGGTTGCGATGGACATTGTAGGAGTTAGAGTCTATGCGGATTTTGAAGTAATCCAGATTGTGGATGACACGAACCCTTACCCTGCAATCTTAGGGTTGGACTGGGCTATTGAGATGGGAGGTATCATAAATTTGAAAAGGAGAAGTATGATCTTTGAAAACAAGGGTACATAGGTAATAGTCCCCGTGGATGCAGCATAAGGTGAACGATATACCAGACCAGTGCGTGAGGAGGAGGATGTTGATCACTTTTACAAATTGACTGCCCAGGAAAATGATTGGATCAACCCCATGACTGATGGCATGATATGTTGGGAAAAAGATAGCTAATGCCTCTCAGACTTAGATGGAGATATAGAAAATTAACAAAACCGGTTGCATGATGTATCTACGTTATGGTGCCTTAAGATCATAAATAGCTTCCGATGCATCTCCTCATAGGTAAGAGAACTAACCTACTTTTATGGTTCTAGTAGTATTAAGGACTTTATTAAATCATTCGAAGCGAATGTCCCTGAAGAATGGAGATTTTGGGCCCTTGACTTGGTTATGTGCGTGACCCCTGCGCGGTGGTGGGACAATCATGAGGAAGCTTTTTGAGGATTGGGAGGAATGTTTAAAAATTATGATCCTACGATTCAATCCTCTAGTCAACCCACCCATGGAACTCTTCTCGGGTTGATGGGATCCATAGAAGCACTATCCCATCTGGATGGAATTATGGAATGAAAAAACCTCCAATTAATGGGTCCATATGTTTATTCATACCTTAGGACCAATCCCCACCAACTGGTATTTGGATGCAGAGCTACACCAACGCACTCGTCACTGGGGTGAAATGGTTGATTATTTCATGATGCCATTTGGTTTGGTAGAAGGAACTGAGAAACTCGATGAATCCCTGCAAGATATAGATGCTCTGGGATTTGATGAATCCTTATATAGGTGATAATGTGCTGCACCAGACTGGGATGTGCAGATGCAGTATATACCAAGGGTGATAGGACCAAAGAAGATGAAATTAAGCTGAAGGACCCTACCCTTGAAGAACCAAAATTCCTACCTTAAAACCTACCATCAACTGAGGAGCTACAAGAATCAACACCATATTTTATTTGAACCTAAACAACCTTATTATATCTGAGTATTTCCCTAATCACAATGAACAATAGATTCTCCTCATGGATTATTTTTCTCATTCTATCTATTGGTAAAATACACAAAATGTATCCCTACATTTGAATCTCAGGAAAAAAACATATAATTTTTATCATTTAAAATATCCATATCTCTTGGAGCCCAAAAATCCATTTTCTTTCGATAAGATTTATCTATAACCTCAAAAGAAACCATATTATAAGTTGAAGGACCATTATGTCCTCTTGAGTCATGACAAAGTATGATGGAATGAAATTGGGTGAAAACCAGATCCAGGTTTACCATGTCAGAACCTAGGTTCATTGAGCTGACGACCTTGGTTTGAAGACATCCACCATGAAAACTAGGACCACCCATACTTATCATTTCCATCTCTCTTTCATCATCAATACTAACATACTAAGGACCTATAACCCATGGAGGCCGATGGTCGTAATTGCAATGTAATTTATTAGAATACATGCCATGTCCACAAGTTTTTAAATTTAATGTCTGCATCCAATGTGGCCATTTCTTATTATGAGATTTAGCACATCCGAAAATGGCATCATTCACATAATTTTGAAGAAGTCTACAAATTAGTTCAACATAATTTTTTTCACATTTACAACTTCCCTCACATTTGTTGGTTCCTGAAGTTCGATCACTTTCATAACAAAAATAGGAAAAGTTCAAACAACAAAAATATCCACTCTCTTTTCATTTTCTAATATTATAATGAAGTTTTATTAGAGGCACTACTTGTTTGTTTTTTTTGGTTAGAAAAGGGGTTGATCTTGGTTTTATTTGTCTTTCAGTTTATCATATGTAACATGTTAAGAAATGGGAAAGAATAATGTGTGACATTTATCTTGTAGAAATTGATGTTGAATTAAAGGATACATAGTTTAACCAAGCTACAGTTCTCTTTTCTAAAGACGAAGGAACATCTTAAAAAGCTACCTAAGAATACACCATATACAAAGTTTGAACATAAGTAATATATGCATTTTTCTTTTTTACCCAAGGTATCACAACAAGAAAAATATTGATATTGTAGAAATTTTTTGAGGACCTCATTGAGCTATATTTTTCTGATATCCTACATAATTGATACCTTCTCATATGTTAGGAAGGATTTAAATATGAATTAATATGTTCATGAAACAAATTAGATTCAAATTTTATAGATATAAAAGATAAAAAAAAAAAAAATTCAATGTCTTCGTGTGATTTTTACTTGACTTTGTTGTGGGCAGATTATAGGAACTATGATTGGAACCAGGATGGGGAGACAATGCATAACACATCTTGGATATGATTCATTTGTTGTTAGAGATATTTTAGGCACATGCGCCATCAACTTTGGAAATGTTTCTATTAGGAATTCATATGTCTTTTAATGTTCTAATTATTTCAGCTCAGGGTTATTTTGGGCAAGAAAATGTTTTAGGAATGCCAGACACGACATCGGTGGACAGGTAAATATTTTTTTTATAATTGCAATTTCCATTCCATGATATTCTCTCTTTATTGTTTAATTGTATTTTGGAGGCTTCTTTTGATTTTGTTTTTCCATTTAACTGTGAAATTGAAAATACTTGGTATCATCTCCATTTAAACAACAACCAAAAATTGAAGATGAAATTAGTATTACACGATATTTATTGGAATCCTTATAGCCATTTTGCATTAAAATATTTTCATGAATATCAGAAAATTTTACTTTCATGTTGTTATTTGAGTAGTACATTTTGTTTATATAATTGACCAAGTTCATGCGTTAGAAAATGAATTTTTTTTGCGAATAAAATGACAAGGATTAAACATCACACCTCATATTTTTTTTTTCACAAGTTATCTACAACTTGAGCTTTTTAGCATATAAGTTAGTTGACATGATTGTTTTTAAGCTTTCCCTGAAGGTTGAATACTAAGTTACTAAGGTGTTCTTTTCTATATATGGTGACATTTTATTTTCTTTGTTTATACAGGTCATCTGGCCACATTATAGTTTCCACTATCGCGCAACTAAAGAAAATTTGTTCGAGTTTCTTACTTTTATGGGGAAAAATGTCTTTGACATTGCTGATATTGAGGTATATGTCATACAAACTATTTATTTTCAAATTCACTGTATATTATAGTGTTTATTGTCGTTCATGTCTTACACTCTACATTGTATCTTTTGTTTTCAGAAAATGAACTCAATATTGATGGTAATAAGCAGAAATTGAACAAAGAGGAAGAGAAATAACATTGTAGTGACAAATACAAAAAAAGAGAGAAGAGAACTAGTCTGGTGATACCCTTAGAGCCAATATCTCGCATAAGACACACATATAAATATTGATGGCCAGGTCCTAAGAGTTGGAGAATTCATCTGCAATTCCTTGGCAACACAATGATAATGTTTTGAAGTGATGAAACATCATTTCATGTATAAATTGTAGTCCAACCAATAATAAGTTGGAAACTCATTGTAATACTTTAACATTTAATATAATATAATTTGTGGTTGAAATTATTTATAATTACACTTGACATTGTTTAGTATTGTAATTAACATATGCAACTTTCTGTTTTCATATTAGATGAACATGCACATTGTATGATATTTTTTAAAACATACAAATTAATTTATGTTGATTAATAATGAACACATAAAATAAATTTAAAACTACTAAATTAGTAGTTTATATTGATTAATGATGAACACAAATAAAATAAATATATGACTAAATTAGTAATTTATAATGATTATTAATGAAAGTAAATGTAATGAATATAAACTAAATAATTAGTCGTTTATATAATGAATATGAAACTACCAAAAAAGATAAACAACCACTGCAAATGATAAATTTGTGATTACAAATAATGACTAAATTTTGCATATATACGACTATTAGTAGCTAATTTACAGTATCTTATAACATGACCAAAAATTTAGTCATATTTCTTTGGTCATTAATTAGTGTCAATCAATGACTAAAATTTGGATATGTATGACTATTTGTAGCTAATTTACAGTATCTTATAACACGACCAACATTTTTGTCATATTTTTTTGGTCATTAATTGGTTTTCTCGGGTGATTATATAGTAATATATTTTGTGGTATATTTGGTCATTAATTGTGACAATTAATGACCAAATCAATGATTAAATTAATGACCAAATCAATTACTAAATTAATGACCAAATTAGTGATTAAATTAATGACCAAATATACTACTCGACAACAAATTTGAGATAAAAAATTAATGACTAAGTAAAAAATGACTAAAAGTTGGTCACATTATAAGTTACTATAAATTAGCTACTATTGGTCACGGACCGAAAAATAGTCATTTATATGCAATTTTTAGTCATTTTTTTAGTAACTAATTAGATATTTTGTACTAGTGCTTTTAATCCTAGGGTTCTAGGTGTCTTCGATGGCTTGTTCGGACACATGTTCACTGAGCTTCTATGTTGTGTATGACTTAGTCTAGTCTTTCATCTTTTCAGCTTGTCGACTGATTTCTTGGTCTTTTCATTCGATTCTACGTGTTGTTGGGTTGTCAAATTGTCATCTTGGTGTCTGTTTGACCTTCTATCTCTCACCTTGAGCATAGATCACATTGCTCATTTGGTCGATTTGAAAGTCCTCTTTCTATGTGAAAGAATGCATGTCTGTTTTGAATGTGTTTTACATTCATTTTGGATTGATATCCTCATGATTGATAATTTCATTTGTGTTGCTGAAAACTAGTGTTCATTTTGTCCTTTCAGTGTAACATTGCATTATTGCTTCTCATTCATATAAAAGAGAAAAATTTGGACTTTTTCTCTCTATTTGAAAATGAAAATTAATATTTTGCATTAGTATCTTTCTCATTAAAAAGTGAACAAAAAATAAAATCCTTTTTGTTTTCTGCTTTGGTTGTATTATTAGCATTAGGAAAACTACTTCTTGCATTTGAGTGATAGTTGCTTTGTTGTGAACATCTATCCCTCTTTTAGCTAGTTTTTCATCAAATTGGAACGATATCCTTTCTCATGTAGTTGTGCATTAGAGATTGAGATTACATTCGGTAAGGCCTTGAAACTGAAACATAATTTCAAGATTAACTTTAAAATGAACTCAATCATCCTAAGGAAGCATTGAAACTTAATGCTCATATTTATGAGTCTAGGCTAGTGACATGTTCCGACATCATTAAACCTAGTAGCTATCATTTGCCATTTGGCATTACATAGCACTAGCATGGACTTGTGCTCCCCATACCATCGAGTATATAAATGGATACCCTCATAGGTGGCAATCCTTTATCCATAGGAAGCTGAGTCTTTTTTCTTGTAACTGTGATACATTGAACACAACATTCGAGGAGACTTCCTGCACATACGTTAAGTCCTTGGTAATTTTTCTTTCATTTGATCACGAAGGTGTATATTGTAGTTCACGGGAGCTTGGTATACCCTCTTGCTTAGATTTCCTAAGTAGTCATTTTGATATTTTCTTTGACTCTCTAAAATTTGGAAAGATCATCGAGCACTTGTCCTTTCAAGCTCGTGCAAACTGAAAGTGACTATAGTCACCTTTTGTTCTTTTCTCGACTCTTAAAATATGAAATGGTAGAGTTTTGTTTCAGTGTCATAAAATTAATTACCTACGATCATACGCCCATTAAAGTAATTTTCTTGGCTTGTTCATAAGTAATTCCTTAGTGATTAGTCTTGAAGCCTCGAATTTATTATCTCTCTTATGTCCTGTTTTTGAGACAAAGTCACGGTGGAACTACTAGTTTCATCGTCCCCTTCATTACCTCATAGTGAAGAACCTTCCCTCGAAGTTTCTTCAGAGACATCTCAGTCTGTTAGGACTCTAGGCTACTAGCATTCTATTATTTCATGTGTTAAACCTCTTTCCTCTTGATCTCCTCTTGAGGAACCATTTGATATCAATTGGCAACCTCCGAACGCTTGGGCCTTTTTGAGGGAAGATCCCTCGTAACCGCTTGAATCACCGTTAACACGTGCTTTACTTGCCACTCCTTGTCGCCTTTTCTCCAACAACATGTCTTAATATGACATGGATGCCATGAGTCCTATTAGTAGTGAAGAGACTTATGTTTCTATGGGAAAATATTATTTCCCTCTAGAGAATTTTCCTTTTGTCTCGGGTCAGCCCTCCTCATAGCCTTCATCTTTCCTAGTTGGTTATTGTTCATTGAGTCATATGATTTCTGGTGCTATATGTTTGTATCAGGATCCCATATAGTTGGGTACATTGACTCCTTCGAAGGGGTCCTTTGTAACACGTCCATCCCTATTGAATCCCATTGCATCGACGATCGTTACATCTGTCCCGACTCAACCCACTATTTTTGTGGCTTCCTCCACACCATCCACTAGTGTGACTCCATCATTTCGGCCTTATTCTGCTATTCATGGGACGCTTCCTATTGCTTCCATGATACCTGTTGGGCCCGCCATGAGTGGATCACAGCCTCATGTATCAGGAGTCCATCAACCTATTGGTAGTGAACCTATCTCCTCTAACCCTATTCCTAGAGGTTTGACATACAACCAGTATATGATGGCCATTCAACAATATAATTACTTCCCCTAAGGTTCTTAGCAGGTTCAAGCTCCCATAAATCCTCCACATTCCTACGATGAGCATGGAAATCACATCTATCGCTATGGGCCTCACCCAAAAGGTCTATTATCTTCAAACTCCTCAAATTCTAGTTCACCCAAACCAGTTTACGTATCTACAGGGAAAACCCTATGGTCCACAAGGACAACCCTTTTAGGGAAAAACTTCGGTCGAAGAGGGACAACCCTATGGTCCTTCTAGTCAACCTCATGTCCAACAGGGAGTGTCTTATGTTCCCCAAGGGAAAACCTATCCACCTCAGGGACAACCTTTTGTGCAACGGAACTAGCCTTATGTTCAGCAAGGCCCAACTTTTGTATAGCAAGGTCAGCCCTCCACTACTCAGCAGGGCCAACCTGGTCTTCAAGGGAAACCTTGCTCATCTCAACCATTAGGACAACCTATACCCTAGGGGTAGCTTGGTGGGTCTCAAAATCTAGGCCAACCTGCACCCTAGGGGCAACCTGTCCAACCTCAACATCGAGGCCAACCTACACTCTAGGGACAACTTGTCCAACCTTAGTATTCGGGTCAAACTGCACCCTAGGGGCAGCCCGTGCAGCCCTAGGGCCCACCTTTCATTCCTCAAGGTAAATATTTGATGGTACAAGGAACTTCCCAAGTCACTGCTTACATTCCACAAAAAAATGTGTATGTTTCTCAGATAGGACCTTAGTGGCTTGCTTAGAATCAATATCCCGGTCCTCAACCGGTGTATGGGAAAAATTATCAAAATTATAACCCTTATGGAAAAAATCCTCCTCGACAGCACATATGGGGCCATAATTTTCCCAACCTAGTTGGAATCCCAATACTAGTTTCTATCAAAGGCCGACAATGCCTTTCAATTTGCAATTTCCCCTCCTTGCTACGCTGGAACTGCTGGGTGTGTCGAAGTTGACAAATGATCCTATCCTTCATAATCCATATTGGCTGCCATTTCCTACCAAGATCCTTCGATATTGTCCCCAATTTGAAGGCAAGTCTGGACAAAACCCCCAAGTCCGAAGAAGACATACCATCTTTGGTGCTCCTCTAACTCTTAGGTTGATGATTTAATTCAACTATGTATTTTCCAAAGGACTCTCACTGGTGCCACTACAAAGTGGTACATTGAACTCTCCCATGACATCTTTCAAGATTTCATTTCTCTCGCCATGGCATTTCTCATGCACTTTTAGTTACAATTTCATTTTGAAACTGGGACACACACTACAAGGAAAAGACCCTCTAACGGAGGTTATAAATAAGGTTTTTAGTGTTATAAAATTGGCCAAAACTGTCAAAAAAACATATGCTACCACATTCGTTTATGGTCATGGAGGTTTTGGCGGAGCTTTTAATGGAAATTCAACACAGCTAAAAAAAATGGGCGGCTAGAGGTTATTACAGATGCCTTTTTCATTAGTGCGCTAATTAGGCTTTAATGCACCGGTGCGTACCTATAGACGGTGCCTTGGGGTGATCAAAGAAGAATGCACTCGGCCGTTAAGGTATAAAACATCACCGGGCGTAGTATTGGTGATACAATGCATGGGGCTGGTATAATTGGCCTTGGGATTTGAGCGATACCCATAGGCCGTATCAACGTGCTAGTGCATAGACTTATAGAAACGCACCAGTGTGCCCTTTCACACAAATGCACCGAGCTTTAAAATTGGTATCGGTATTCGTGTGGTGCAAATATGTCATACAAATACACCGGTGGGTATAGACACTTAAAATCCCTGGTGTGCAGTATCATACAAATGCACTGAGATTTATAATTAGTATCGGTATTCGTGTGGTTCCCATAGGTTGTCTAAATGCACTGGTGTGTATATACACAAAAATGCCCTGGTGCATAGTATCACACAAACGCACCAAGATTTATAATTGGTATATGTATTCGTGCGGTGATAATAGGTCGTAAAACAACAACAGTTCATATATATATATATATATGCACCGGAGCATCGTACCGCACAAACGCCTCGATATTTTTAACCGGTTTTGGTATTTGTGTGGTGCCCATTGTTGGAAATATTGTCATTGATGGCAAAGGAAGTGTAACTAGGAATAGAGAAAAGAAACATAGCAGAGGACAAAGGTCAGCAGAGAAGAACAGAGAAAGAGTGCATCTACAGAGAGCAGTATTAGTCAAGGAGCAAATTGAATTCAATAGGAAGGATATTTATGTCCCTGTGGAATTAATCCATGTGTGAACATATGTATGAAACCCTATGAAGGGATTAATGGTGCTCTGTATGTATTTCGAGGAACCGATGCTAATACGGTCGACTGTGTATCTCAAACTGGTAGACAGTGGATTTATATACATTCATTGAATATAAGACTAAAGGTAAATTGGGATCAATGTTGGGGATTGATCTTGGAATTTTCTGTGCCTTTATTGAATTGAGAAAGTGTAATATATGAACGTGTTCTTGATGAAGGAATTGTGAATTCCTGAAACCAACACAGAACTCAGTGACTCGGACTTTCAGTGGAACAACTCTTTGGAATTACGAACAATGCGAAAGATTTTCATTGGAGCTGTATAACAGTAATCGTGGTTATATGAACTGATAATGCGGATAAACGAATTAGCGAAAGTACGCTGATGGAACCTAGAGTAGAGGGGCGGAACCTTGCGAATGAACAGTGAACATGGTTTAAGGCTGGAAGTGGTTTTTATCGCACTGCTCTAGAGGTTTGGGAGTGATTCCATAGATCATTCGACACGTGGCAAGGTGGACCCACAGAAAACTGCTTGTCATTGTGCGCCATCATGCATTATCGTTCGACTCAGGATGCCCAGCGATATTGATACATACCATTGATCTGGGAAGATGCCATCGAACGGTGGCTGTGTTCGGAAGATGTACGAAGGATAACCCAAGTACGGTGCGCCATCGCGCGTTATTCCCCGTGCAAGTTGCCCAAGCAATATCCGTCAGATTGGATGTTGTGGCACGATGGAATGTGAGCCCTTCAATCAGGTCGATTGTTAGCGCTGGGCCCCAGTTTAATTTATATTTCTCGTTGTTAAGGTCTATTTAAAAGACATTTGATAAAAGCGCTGGTTATTAATATAAAGTTCTATCATATATTTAATTTCCAAAGGTGGTAAACAATATTTATTTATTTATCAAATTCCACGAATTTGATAAATAAAATTCCAATAAAAGAAAGAAAATCATTAGCGGCACGTTAATATTACTTAACCTTGGCTATAGTATTATTTGGCAGAGATAAAGATTACCTTTGGGACGATTCGTGCATGAAAGAACGAAGATTGGGATTTCAATTTGGATTGGTTCGACTTTTAATATGAATACCATTAGTAGTTGAGTGGTTTTCTACTCATGGTATTGATAAAGGAAAAACTATATAAGGAGAAGCGCATTATGGTTCAGGGTGTGCATGCGGAGGGGTTGTTAATGAATAAATCTCTTTTAGAGATATCTGCGCAATTGAACTCTGTTTTCTGGAAAAATATGAATCTATGATGCACCTATGAAGTTGACGAACATCTCTAAATGATGAATGCCTAGGAATATTTGCAAGGAAATAATGAATACTTGACATTAGTCTGATGAAGAAATTGAAGAAATTTGGTGAATCTGAGGGTTGAAGTCTTCTGCGTGAAAGTGGAAGCTTTTTTCCAGTACAAGCTGGTGTCAAGATCAGGGGGTTGGAGCTCCCTTCCAGTAGTGACTGGAGAACGAGAGAAGGTTATAGCTTTCTGCAGTTGGGTGCTTGCATGCTGTTATAAGTCTGCGCCAACACAAAAATTGTAAGAAGTTTTCTTTATAATAGACATTGAAGACAGAAATGACAACAGCGGTGGTTTTCTCCCGAATTGGGTTTCCACCTGAAATACTGGTGTTCATATGTGTGGCTTATGTTTGATGGTTTGTTCTGTTATTTCTATTCATGCTTACTGCTTATTAATCATCTAATGAATGAATGATGCAATGATCTAAGTAAAGACATAATAAGATCTCTGGACATACAAGTTGGATTCAGTAAAGTAGCAAATGGTTTTAATAAAAAGAAAAGGTAAAAAAATTTCAGTCAGCTCTAAATACTGATTCACCCCCCCTCTCAGTATTTTTCCCAACACCCATAGGTCGTAAAAATGCACTGGTGCGCTTAAGAATACAAGCGCACATGTATAAGAATAAACACACCATTTTTCATTTTGTATTTTTTAGAAACATCGACCTATGACAGTGCAATTATTGTGATTGTTTTAAATTCATTATTCATCAAAAGTTGACACATCTTATAACAATATTCATATTAATTAAATTTTTATTAATGCACTTGAATGTGATGTTTGGATTAATTTGTTATATCATATCATAATTTTGTGGTTTTTCAAAATTCATTATTCATGAAAAGTTGACACATATATATCTTATAATAGTATTCATATGAATTACTTTTTTATTAGTGCATTTGAGAATGACAATGGAGAATGCAATAGCGACAATAGAGAACGCAATAAAATAAATTAGAACATTATATATATATATATATATATATATATATATATATATATATATATATATATATATATATATATATATATATATATATATATATATATATATATAGATAAGACATTCTTTGTCATACAAAATGGGACAGTTATTGGTATCCCTTTATCTTTCAATTGGGACACTATGTCCATTACATTAAAGAAAATGTCTGATTTCACAGACATTTTTCAAAAGATACAATGCCTTTCTTTGATATCCAAACATAGTGATCATCATTCTTCGCTTCAACAGTTTTCACTGCTAGAGCTACTTCCATGACTGGGTTATTTTCAGGAATGTTTTGTTCACGGTGTTCATTGTTTTCTTCTTCTTCACATTCCATCTGCAAACATAAAAAAAAAAGTGTAATGAGTGTATATACATTGGTGAGAATAATGAAAATTGCAATATTAAATAATATACATCAATGTAAATAAAAAATAAATGACGTACCAATGCAACAATTGACTCATAAAATATACACATTCTTTCAAAACCATGTAACATGCCATCTTTCAAGATTTGATCTATTGGCGCAGTGCCATACTTTGTTTCCTACAAGTTTTATACTCCATAACAAATCATATATTTAATATAGATGGAGCTAAGTAAAACAAGATCGATAGATGCTTACAAATTCCACAATTAAGTTCTGATATGCCAACATATACTCACAACCCATATTTAACCCAATTTCAATCAATTCCTCTGATAGTTATTCTTTGTATGTTAGCACCTGTTTGAAGACATTCAATGATGATTTTTGTAAAACAACTTAAAAAATACAAAAATGAAATCTAGTTAAGTTGTTATAAGGAAGTAACAATTACTCACAAACTTAGATATCAATATTTTTCTTCCTTTTCGTCCGATTTTATGTGCTGAATGGGTTCCATTTTCTTTTCTTTTTTGCAAGAAAATACTTGAAAATTAATATTTAATGCTAAATTGTTTATTTATTATATCTAATGATCAAAAAATTCAATGAATACATATTACATTTGAAGCACATTGTTGTTGAGATGGCTCCTCCCGCGATGCAATTTTCTCCATTTCTTTGACCATCTCCTTGTATATCTTTTTGGACATTCCTACTGACATATTTCTGATATCATCTCGTTCATCTTTTGAGATTTTCATAATCTTCTTGAAAATGTAATATGATAATAAACTATTTAATTTTTATATTGATATATGAAAAGTAAGTATAACAAAAGTGATATTTATAAATAATTCTAGACAAACATCTAAAGGAATATTACTTTTTCATTCCTTCTTTTTGTTGTTGTACGTTTTTGCTATTAAAAGTCTGACATGTCTTATTGACCAATTCTATGGAAACTCTTCCCATAGTTTAGACAAAATTTTGTTCTTAGAATCATTGAATTGGTTTTTGTATTGTAAGTGAAAAGAACGTCTATATATTCATTCCACTAGATCCTTCAAAATTTTGTAAAAGTTTTTCCCCCTTTCGTTAACTTGTAGCACCACTCTAGGTGAGCTAAGGAGAAATTCATTTTCATTTGCATGTTCTATTTTTTTTCTTTTCTTAGAAAAACATTTCTTTTCTGAGTTGTTGTTCCCTGTAGAACATTAAACATATGTGAATTAATAGACTGTTCCACACATGTTATCTAATAATTTTAATTATATTATTAATGAAAACTAAAAAAAGAAACTCATATTGGATCAATAGTATTTTTTCATTCACCTGATTCATCCTTTTGCAATTTTTCCATCAAGATATTACGCTCTTCTCGTCTGAGATAAAAAATAACCTTATCGAGCTTCATCATTTTGTGGCTCTGCATGATACACAATAAACAATACATATTAGTTAAACTTACATATAGTTCAAAAATAATTTTTTTTGTAAAAAATTTACAAAGAACTTGCCTTTTTTTCTTTTCTTGTTGTGTTATCAGTATTTTTGTTACTTGATCTCTTGTTAGTAATTTCTTTATCAATCTCGAACCTATACCATATCATTCGTTAATATATAATAAATAAATTCTTAACTTAAAAAAAAAAATTCTCAAGACACCGGTGCGCCATTCATGGTGTACGCGTTGGTGTGTGGCTGTCTTCCAAACGCACCGCACAAATAGTATAATAGATTGTACAGTGCTCTATGTCAACAAGGATCACAGGTGCATTACGTGTCAATCATCGCACTGATTAACCATGATAAAATAATAAAAATTTCCAAGTGTTAATTTTTGTAGCATAAACCAGTGCCATATTTTACATATGGTGCAACGATAAAAAAAAAAATTTGTTTATTAATTTTTTATCACATTACTTATGCGGTGCACTTGGACAATACAGAGCATCGGTGTGCTATTTTACACAAGGCCCACCGATAAATATTTTTTTTTTTTTTAAATTCATGCAAGGGCCCAAATTAATTGGGATCCGACTATGCTAATCGTCCCATCGGTTGGATGTCTTAGGTCTATATTTAGCAATACAAATCCTATAAATCTAAATTGAAAAGCCCTAATTCTAAAATCACAAAAATAGGGAGAAGAAAGGGCAAAAAGAAAAAAATGTAAGGTTTGTATTTCTGAAAGAGTTTTTTTAATTTTTTTTCGAAACAGAAGATTCGCGGTTCGCCATAATGAAATAATGCATCACCTGCATATTTTAGAAATGGCACACTGACATAATTTTTTGATCAATACTTTTGTGGTGAGCTGGGATAATAGAGCACACCAGTGTGCTCAGGTACACAGGACGCACCGATAATTTTTTTTTTTAATTTATGCAAGGGTCGACATGGATTGGGATCCAACTATGTAGGTCCTCCCATGGGTTGGATGTATTAGTCTTATATTTAGCAGTAAAAACCCTAAAAATGTAAATTGAAAAGCCCTAATTCTGAAATCACAGAAAGAGGGAGAAGAAATGACAGAAAATAAAATAAAATTACGGCTTGTTTATAAAATGGTTTTTTGGTAAAACAACATGTTTGTGGTGTGCCATAATGAAATAGGGCAATGGTGCCATATGTTACATATGGCGCACCGATAAAAACATATTTTATTTTTTTATTTTTTATCACTGTACTTTCGTGGTGCATTCGTATAACAGAGCGCACCGGTGCGCTATGTTATACAGGGCGCACCAACGAAAAAAAATCTTATTGTCAATCTTTAGATTGACGCAAGGGCCAACATGGATTGGGATCTGACTATGAAATTCATCCCGTGGGTTGGATGTCTTATGACTATACAAACCCTATAAATCTAAATTGAAAATCCCTAATTCAGAAACAAAAATAATGTAGGGTTTTGTTTCTAAAAATGGATTTCTTTTTTTATTTTGTTTCTGAAAACTGTAGAAAAGGTAAAAAAAATGTAGAAAGAAAGTAAAAAAACAATAAACTTTGATTTTTTTATTTTAATTCATAAAAATAACTACAGAAAAAGTAAAAAAAAACAATAGACTTTGGTTTTTTTTTTTTTTACTGCATAAAAAAAATGCAGAAAAAGTACAAAAAAACAATAAACTTTACTCACATCATTTGAAATTCTATGGTATAGGGTTTGAATCACCAGAGGTTTTGAATTATGATTGTCTGAATACTTATGTTTGAACGTATTTCCCTGCTCCACAGTGCTGTCGTGCTTTGTTTGCTCCAAGTATGTATCGTACAAATCTTTGGCTGAATTTTTTTACAAAAATAGTCAAATAATGAAAATTGTATAGTATTTAAAGAAATGTTTTATGAAATTAGATTTCCAAAAATATTTTTCCGTCCATTTTTCAATTTACCGTTTTTTTTTCACTTGAAGATAATAGGGTTGCGCTTTTTTATTTGTGGTTATTCATTTATTGGTGTGTCCTTTAATCGAACCGCAACGGGGCATCAGGTTATAATATGGCACCAGTGCGGTTATCTGTACATTACACACCGCAATTACATTTAGGTTTGTGCACCAAAATTTATTGTTGTTTTTCTCAAATGCAGGGAGAAAATATCATATATTATATGGAATGGAAAATTCTTCAAAATCCAGCTCGTTCCATTATATTTCTCAAAGTCCATCGTGGAGTTCTCCCTATCCATTTGGAGACATAATATTTACTTCATATTTATTTTATTTTTTCACCATCTAATTGAATTTATGTCTTTTATCCATGTAGTTAATCATGAACAACTTAATTAAATTTATAATGTATAAAAATTTGTAGTTCATGCAGATTCAACATCGAGATCAGATGCAAAAAATATTCAAACTGCTCCAAAACGTCGGAAGTTCTTATCAGGGGCTGCATACCACAAGGTGCATTTGGTAGATGGAAATGGACAACTGCTTCACCCTGCCAATTGTAACAATATTGCATCTTCTAGCCACAATCTCGAGACAATGATGGTAATTATAATTATAATTGTTTGATATATATATTGATTAATATGTAGTTATTTCAACGTCACAACAGTTTATAATCATGCAATATTGTCAACGTGGTTACTAATTGATATCATATATTTTGTACTAATCATGTTCAATATTTACTTTTTTTAATTATTAGGATTCTAGTGATGATGAACGAACTACCTACCATCTTCTGTTGCACCCCACGACAATGTCAAATCGAGAGAATACTAAATTAAGAGAAAAAATCAGAGAGGAATGATATCAAGAATGGTTGAATCAACCACCAATTCAATTCCGGCTATGTCCAAATTCACCAATTAGGAATGACTACAACAATAGTAGTTCTTCACAAGCTGGTAATGGAGGAAATCAAATAGAGGTTGGTATGGATGATTACTTAAGGGATACGACTGCTATGGAGGCAATGTTGTTAGATGCATTCCAAAATCATGATCAACTAGGGGATGATGCTCATATTACTGACACCTTTTTCGAAAGCCTTAAATTTGCTTCCACCACCCCTCTCTTTGGACCTAACGGTCAGTCGAAGTCTACCCAGTTGGGGACAACAATGTTACTGTAGAACTCGAAAGCAAAGTTTGGCTTGTCGAATGCATGTTTTTCTGAACTTTTGAGGTAAGTTACCATAAATTACTCCCCTTATATAAATTTGAAATATAATTGATGCACTGCAATAAACATTACAAATGGTAAATTTTATGAACGTTAATAATCTATCAAAATTAATGTACATTTATTAATATGTTTTTTCATGACCACCAACTACAGGTTACTCGAAGATAAGGTTCTTCCGAGTGATAATGTCTTGCCCAGTAGCTGCGAAGAGGAAAAGAAGGTCTAATTCATGGTTTTTCAAAGAAGGTGATGTCCAATGGATTTTAAAAAAAGATGATATATCTTTGGAAAAGGAAGTTATAATTGATGTGAGGGTGCCAACTTCATACGGGTTTTCATTACAGCACTGCTTCACCCTGGATGACCATTTGTCGGGGTTGAAATCACATGACCATTGGAATCTTCTAAGAGTAAGTATAATGTCAAAAGCATGATTTTATTAATTGTTATATTCATAAAACATAAATAATTTTGTATATTATTGCATGTGTTTATAACTTTGCAGTGTCATTATCCTTTGTTCGTGCATGGGTTTGTGAAACATGAATTCCCTAAAGACCTAGGACGTGCCATATCGAAATTATCTACATCTATACGTTGGATCACGCCAAAGGAGATTCATGTGGCTAGCATTCCATGGTGGCATCAAGAGATAGTTGAGATTGTTTGTATGTTTGAGAAGGAACTGACAACGAGTTTCATGGACTTACAGGCTCATCTTCTAATCCACCTGGTAGATGAGGTTGAATTAGTTGGGGTTGTTTCTTGTTGTCAGATGTTCTTCTTAGAGAGGTACATGAAGAAGTTGAAAGGTTTTTTTCAACAAAGGGAAAAACCCGAGGGGTCTATGGCAGAGGGGTACGTATCATATGAGTCTTTCTATAATGCCAGTGAGTACATCAAGTAGATTGAAAACATACCAGGTCTGGTGATTTTGGATGATGAAATGGATGAAGATAAAAGAGAAGGAGAGTTGCTCCAAATGAGTGGAAAAAAGTGCTTGATAAAGAGTAAGCGACTTATAATTTTTCAAATTTACAAAAAGAAATTAATATTCATGTTGAACTTCAATATAATGTATATTTTAATCTCTAAGTACTATATAATGTTGGTTTTATTTCATCAGCGAATGTAGAAATTGAAGCAATCAATAAATTCATTCTTTACAATTCTAAAGAGACACAACCATGGGTTGCATTATACGAACAAAACAGGATGAAATGGGATAGTGTCAGGAAAGAATTCAGACGGTTGAATGGTAGAAGTGTTCCTTATCCCAATCATTTAAAAGAAAGTATGCCAAAAATATGCCCCAACAGTTGGGTTGCTGACCAAGTCAAAGATAAATAGAGTGTTATCGGTCGTTACCCGCGTGGTGAAGAGGATGCGCTAAACATAGGGATTGGGTGCAGCAACTCGGTAATAACCTTTTTAATTTATATGTAAATTTGAAAATTATATTAAGACATCTACATTTCATATTTTAACTGTTGGATTATTATTTATAAGATACATGACACTATGATTTAAAAAAAAAAATTATGATAGGTGCATTTGTTCCCATCTATGTGGGCATATGGACACCATTTTTGCACAGAAAATGCTGATGCTGGAAACATCACAGAAGACTGTGGAGTGGAAGTCGAGTTCAATCAATCTAGTCAATCTAGCCACCATGATCAAAACCTAGTACGAGGGACATTAGGTTACATCAAAAAGATATAAGAGATCATTGAAGTGGATTTTTCTTCTTTCCAATGTGTTATTTTTAGGCGCAAGTGGTGGGACACCATTGATCATAATAATGTAAATGAATATCATGATAGAAGGCTTATATGTATCAACTCTAGAAAGATGTGGGATGAAGCTAAGGAGACCTATGTTTTCCCTAAACACTGCAACCAGGTGTTTTTTTACCCAGATGTGTTGGATAGGGATTGGTGGTTCGTATTGACACATGACCCTAGATCAAAACATATTTTTGAGAACAATAATGTTATCATGCCATGTGAGCTAGAAGATAATGAGGGTGATCATGAGAACTGAGAGTGATATGGTACTTATGCTATTTCATCAATATTTATACTTTTTAAGATGGGTTTTTCAAAATATTAATATAATATGTATTTTGAATTAATCGGAAAGCTTCATTATGTTAATGTTAAAATCAATAATTCACTTGATAATTTGCATTAATTGTGTTGATCTCAAAAACAATGGTGTACTGTATAATTCTTTTTTTTTTGTATCTAAGATCATAATAAAATAATGATAATTCTAAAGTACATGAATTTATTTGCATTATTTTGTAAACTTTATTATGTTACAATAAATCATATTATTCTAGATTTATTATTTTACAATTATTTAAATTTACAAATTTAATATTTTTAATAAATTCATTTCACATTAATACAATTAAAATTTTACAAATATTTTACATGCAATTAGGATTAGAATTAGAATTAGAATTAGAATTTTACAATTTCACGTACAATTACAATTACAATTACAATTTTACAAATTAAAAAATTACAAAAACCATCGTACAAACACCAAATTTGACTAAAAGGCACATTCTGCAAAATCGCTAATTTCATCATCATGATCATGATCATCTAAAAAAACACAATTAACATTATATATTAACATCATCACAACACAAACATGAAATATACATCTCATGTCAAATAGCTCATGCTATCACATACACATCTATCTGCAAGTTGCACATTAAATGAACATATCTAACATGACCTAACAACATACACATCATGATGATCACCAACATGTAAATTAAGTACAACTGCAAAATGAACATAAAATAAATGGACCATATCTATATATATATATATATATAACTGAATAATGTTAAAAATATACAACTGTAATATAAATGTCATGGATCAACTAGTGGTATTACAACATTAATATCGGTACTAGTGGCCAATGGTCCAGCCTCATCTCCATGATGAATCCTTCTAGATGATGGTATGCTACATCTTGCAGATTGTCCATCACATGCTGCGGCTCGATCATAACGTGCAACAGTCCTCGTCAGTTGTGTAGAAGCTATCGTAGCTCCTATGACATGTCGCATCAGGCTGTACATGTCACGCGGCATGCCTATCCACATCCGTAATAGCCTATCATTGGCCTTTATGTCTCTATAATGAGCAACGCTAATGCCTACCTCAACAATCAATGAAATGAGTTGGTCAGCCAACTCCATCCTGTATCTAACATCACTAAGTCGATCGCGCATTGGCACACCAGCAGGAGTAGGTCTCTGATTTGCATCGGCCTCCTAATCATCCTCGGCATCTGGCATTCCCTCATCGTGATCATCAGGATCCACACCTGGATCAGGTGGTGGTGGAGGCATCTCCTTGCCATAAAAAGAGCCAATGTCTACAAAATATATACAAGTACACAAAAATAATTAGACAATTTCATTACACAATTCATAAAAACAAGTTAAAGAACATGTTAGAATAAATTTAAATAAAACAATAATATTACCTATATCATTTGGCAACTCATCAGCTGTGAAGAGGATGTTGGCACACCCTCACCAATCCAACCCCGCATAAGGATAAGGGACCAAAATGAAGGGATGATAATCAACACTGGCTAGAAACTCCAGTGCATCATATAATATCCTCGATGGAAAAAGACTCTCCTCCCTCTTAGGCATCATCTGCCCCCACATGTGCATACGTGCCTCGGTAACTGGCCTATAAGGCTGCCGAAGAAAACTAGGTCTCGTCTTTGGAAACCTCTCAAAAAATAAACAAAAAAGCTCTAAAGCAAAAGGGAAGTTGACCCTCCCTTGTGCATGAGCACGACATCTATCTAATGCTGTACAAAATTGCCACAAAAAAGTAGCAGACCACCTGACAAGTCGTGGTTGCTATAGTAAAGAATAAACATAATATAAAAGTGAGCAAATCATGCATTGCCTGTCACTGGTGTTGTGCGAAATGGTCGAAATGATAAGCGAGAAAAATTGGACCTCCTTACGACCAAACGCACCTATACATAACTGCCCTCCAACGACCTAAAAATATGTAGGAGATACTAAATGTGCTCCAATGTATCTCTGGGAGTAAACTAACTCCCTACCACACAACCAAATGGAACCTCGGGGAATGACAGAAAATACACCCCTCTCCTCGATAGACCTGTAATAAAATTTACATCCTCCTTAGTGGGCGTGTACCACTGGTTGAAACAAACCTGGAAAGCTAGTTGCTAGGCATTCCACCTTTGGATAAGATGTCTCAAAAACAAACTATGGGACTTTAGGGAAGTAGCCTCCTCATAGAACTTGAGGAGGCCTACCTCCCATAGGAGCCCCTGTGTCGCTGCTGTACTAGGTCAAGGGTATGCATCTCTCTCCCTCTCTCTTGCCTCGCAAAGGTGAACCATGTTATACTGTTCTGCCTGTTGTTGTTGTGGTTGCCCCTCTTCTCTCCTTTCACATCTCTAAATCATTGACATATTAAACAATTTTTTTTTATTAAATGACACATATATTTAGAAATATATGTGTATAAATATTTTCTGAAAAATAAATAAAACAATAGTCGGTGTGCCAAAAACACAGTCACGCACCGGTCCCGGTGCGTCTTTCAACAAAGCGCACTGGATACAGTGCCCCTAATGATATTCAATGCACCGGGGGCAGTGCTCCAGAATTTTTTTTAGCACACCTTTCACTACGTGCGGTGCGCTGACTACACTATATGCCCTGGAGCGTATATCTAAGTCAACACATCGCCATCCTGCCACCATACATAGTCGTTGGTGTGGTATTGTAAAAGGCTGCACCATTGACGCAGGCCAAATACGGTAAGTTATGCGTTGAAAAAAATAGTCGTCCTGAGGCGGTTATATCGGTCAACACACAGCATGACCACTATTCAACTAGGTCAATGGTGCAGCTAGGTAACCGACCGCACTACTCTTTATAATAAAATTTAACATAACACGGTGCACCTTTGGCATTGCCTAGGAACCGGTGCGGGTAACTTAGCACCGGTTTACCAGGGTGAACCATTGACAATGTCGAATTATGGTATGCCGTGCATTGACCACATTATGTGCTCCAAGGCGGATATGTCCGTCAATGCACCATGTTGCCGCGATATCACATTGTCAATGGTGTGGACTGGTAAACGACCGCACCAAAGTTTTTAATTTAAAAAAAAAACACGGTGCCCCTGGAAGTACCACCCCGGAACCGGTGTGTATACTGTTAGCACTAGTTGCAGTGTGGCCTATAAATTTACAAGCAACACCACAAACTGGTGCGAGGCGAACGACTCGAGCGCACTATGCAACACATTTTTTGTTTTTTTTTTAATGGTTAATTTTAAGGTTTTTTGGAATTCTAATCTGCTGAAAGGTTTAATTATGGAAAAACAAGAAAAATACCTGTACATTTACCCGTCGACGAGGCATATTGGCTGTAGAATTTGCAAAATAAAATTTGTCCACTATTTTATAAAATTCAAGTTGGAGATTGGTGGCAATGCATAGCAGCAGTGTGTGCAATAAGTGAAATGGGAGCGTGGATGTCAGGGTGGCTCAAGTAAGGATAACTTGCATCGGTGCTTGAGAGCTCTATAGCACTAAAAAAAGTGAAAAATGCAATTTTTTGGTAGTCATTTTTTTTTATTTAACCCTGTTCTGGTGCACGGGTTTTTACTGGCGTATCGATGCGTTTACTGTATGTCATCCCAGGCTATTTTAGTTTTCGCACGCTTTTATGAAGAACTAGGAAGGCGTATCTGTAATGCACTGATGATCTGTAGTAATATGACACACTGAGAATGGTGTCTGGTGAGCCAATGATTTGTGTAGTTTTTTGGCCGCAATTTTTTTTTTATTTAACCCTTTTCTAGTGCACGACGTTTATGGGGATCCCGGTTCATTTTTGTCATTCCGGCCTGGGCAATTTATATTCCATGCACTTTTTATGAGGCACCGGGGCTAACAAGTTGACACGCACTGGTGCTATTCCGTAATTAAAAGCACCGATGTTGTGTGTAGAGAGCGCACGATTTCCGGTGTGCCAATGTTTTGTGTGGTTTTTTGGCCGTAATTATTTTTACTTAATCATCTTCCAGTACACCGGGTTTTTGGGTACCCCGGTGTGGCTTAATTATTCCACACTGGGCGATATATATTTTCATGCATGTTTTCGGAAGCACTGGTGTGGTAGAGATGTAAGGAATCGGTGCTGTACAGGAATATGATGCACTAGGCGAGTGTGTTAGGAGCACACGGTTCTCGGTGTGCCTATGTTTTGTGTGGTTTTTTGGCCATAATTTTTTATTTATTTAACCCTCTTCCAGTGCGCGGGGATTTCAGGGTGGCCCAGTGCCTTGGTGACCCAGTGCATTTAAGGGCAACCATGGCAGTTTCAATTTTTGCGCATTCTTTATGAGGTGTCGGTGCGCAAGTTATGTAAAGTACTGATGTTCTATGGAAATACAACACACCAAGTAGGTGTGTACGCAGCGCATGGTGTCCGGTGTGCCAATTTTTTAACCGCATCAGTTCTTTCTTGTGTTGAGCACACTGGTGATTTTTATGGTGATAAGAGCATCGGATGAAATACATCTACAAAAGCCTCTGCCTGCCAACCTCCTCTAGGAACATCCACTAGAAACAAATTTCTGGGGTATTTTTATAAGGGGTTCCTCAAAAACATCCGCTAGAGGGTATTTTCCTTGTAGTGACACCTCCTAACATCCTTGAAACAGGATTGGGCTACTCATATCTCTGATCATATTCATGAATGGAGGCAACGTTGTTGTTTGATCAAGTTTGAGATTCCTAATCAACTTCTGACTGATTGGTTCACTACCTCTTTTATTGGTCCGATTGCTAAGGATATTTCAATGAGGGCATGTGTTACTATGGAAAAAGCCATCACTTGTGCGCAGTACCTCGATCTCGTGTACTCTTAATTTGGCATGCTGTCAAAGCATTGATGACACCATCTATCAATGGTATCATTGGTTCTGTGTCTCAGACTTATCGTAAGTATTCTCCAAATCCTGCGAAGAAAAAAACTACTTCTTCCACTGATATTTCTTCTCATCCACCTATGAATCCTGGTAAGACAGCGGAAGTGAATGCCATCCAGTTCACCCCAATGGATAAAGATTCCAAAGGTAAAAAGAAGGCTAAAATCAAGGTGAAAGCCGATACCCCGAAATAGAATTCTCCTAAACTTAATGCTAATGATGGTTTGAAATGTAAACAAAAGTACCCTTGCTTGATTTGTGATGATGAGCATTACACCAAGGACTGTCCACAACGGGCCGAGGTGAGTCGACTTCTCAAAGGAACTCAAGGCACTCTGGGTTTTCTTAAAGAACCATTCCCATTGCAGCAAAATCGGATGGTGGAGCAACCTCAATCCTCCGCCCCTTTTGGCTCTCAGGTTTTTATGATGAATGGTGCTGCAACCATATCTATTTCTACCAGATCGATGGATTATACCGAACCATGTCAGGCAATAGGAAAAGAGATCGCAGATTTTCCTCCTCCTCCACCTGCTTCTGGTCCTCTTCAAATTGAAAGGCCCAGTCCTAGTCCCATTGTATGACCACCTTGAAAAGGTGTACTCCATATGTCTTCATATAAACCAAATGCCCGTGTTTCTCATAATTATATTATTATTGAGGATTTGGCTCAGGCATCATGTGCTATGTCCATGTTGGAAGTACTTCATAGCTGTCTGTCACAACGAAAGGCTTTTCTATTTTCTATCAGAGGGGTTGACCCCACCGATTCCAGCCTTATCACTTCTGATATTTAAAATTTTCTTCCACGTCTCCATCACCATATTGCACTGATCATCCAAGTTGGGATTAATGAAAAGAATATCCATCGAGTGGTCATGGATGAAGGTGCATCTACTTGCATCATTTCCATTGCATGCTGGAAGGCCATTGGTTATCCAACCCTTAATCAGTCTCCAAACGCTTTAGAAGCTTTTGACGGAAGGGAATCTTGCCTTCTTGGTGTTCTCGCCAGCTTACCTATAGCTTTGGAATGAAAAATGGTTAATGTTGAGGTTGAAGTTGTTGACGCCAAGCTCAATTATAATCTTCTCCTCGGTCGCAGTTACACTCACACCATCCTATGCATCCCATCAACTCTCTTTTGTGTTCTTCGATTTCCAGACGAAGGAAATATCTTCACTATTGATCAGTTGTCCTTTTTCACTTCCAAGTCTTCCGAGAGAAATGTTCCATATGTAGATCCTATTCCTACATCATATGAGAGAATAGGGCCGGTACTTTTGAAAGATCCCACTCTTATGGGTATTTTTTCTCTTCCTCCACCCAGCACTGCTTAGGTCAACATGATCTTCACGTCTTCTGATCTGTGGATCATCCCTTCACCTGAGCAGGTTGATTGGTTTGGTGGCGCGATGCCGTTAAGCCTAATAGAAATTTCTTATTGTGAAGTTATCTCGACTTTGGCTCCTCCTCCCTCTGATCATACTCCTTTGACTGTGTCCCTTGACACGTATTCTTAATCCCCTTGGCTTGGCAGTTTGAATTCTCTTGATCCCTTGAATGATATATTTCCCACTGATAAGGCCATCGTGGAGACCATGTCTCTCGAGGATCCTCCCTCGGATGATATTCATCATCATTCCTCCTTTATTCCTGGCCTTGGGGCCATGTCTACTTGTCTTAATAAATTCGCTTCCCAAGGTCCTTCCCATCCTCTTCAGATGCCCATATTGACACATGAAGTTTTTGCAGAAGGTAACATGGGAAGGATTATGAAAACGATGCCTGTTGAGCTCTTCATTAAACCAGGGGGTTGTCGAGAACATCCACATTGGGGTGAAATATTCTCCCAATGAGATCGAGGTCTATACTAGTCTCTTCTGAGAATTTTGATATGTTTTCACTTGGTCTTAAGCAAAAATACCCACCTTGATATGAGTATAGTTCTGCATGAGATCCATAATTATCCTAATGTAAAGCCTCTTCACCAACATCTTCATCCCGTGCACCCTAGGAAGGTAGCCACCATCAAGGGAGAAGTTGAAAAACTTCTCAAAGCTATCTTTATTTATCCAATCCCCATAACAGATTAGGTCTCTAACATCTTTCCCATGGATAAAAATTAGGGTACTATTCATGTCTATGTGGATTACCACGACATCAATCATTATTGTCCTAAGGATAACTATCCCACTCCTTTCATCGATCAGATCATTAACGAATGTGCTGGGAGTGAGATATTTTTCGTTATGGACGAGTTTTCTAGTTACAACCATATCAATATTCTACCGAATAATCAACACAAGACCACCTTCATTTGTCCATGGGGTACTTTCGCATATAAGAAGCTCCCTTTTGGCCTTAAGAATTTTGATGCTACTTTCCAAAAAGCAATGTTACAAGTTTTCCATGATATTAAGAACATTGTTCAACCTTACCTGGATTACATTCCGACTCATTCTGCTAAGTATAAGGACCACCCGGATCACCTCCATCAAATCATTCTTTGTTGTAGATGCTACAACATTCAGCTCAATCTGCATAAATGTGTTTTTTGCATCGATTCTGGTAGACTCCTTGCGTTTATCATTTCTAAAGATGAAATTCATCTCGACCCTCTTAAGTTAAAAGATATTTTTAATCTCCCCTCCCCTTCCTCTTTACATCAATTGCAAATTTTGCAAGGGAAAGCTAATTTCCTGCATTGTTTTATACGGAACTATGCTGAAGTAGCCAAAGGATTCACGAGATTGCTTAAGCAGGGCATCTCGTTCCATGAGATTGCCCAAAAATATTTTGATCCACTGAAGACATTTCTTATCAATGCTCCTCTTTTGCGTCCACCCAATTGTCATCATGATTGTTCCCTCTATTTCGCTGCCGCATTTAGCACTATTTCCATGGTTCTTGTAGAATATGATGACGATGGTGACGAGAACGTCATTTATTATTTGAGCCACAATCTTCTCGATAGTAAATCACGTTATGCACATGTTCAGAAATTGGTGTTGGAAACTGTTCAAGCCATCCAAAATTTTCACCATTATATTTTACTTTGCACAGTAACCATGATTTCTAATTGCAACCCCATAACCTATACATTAACTCGACAATTGATGGGGGGGGAATACTCAAAGTGGATATTTATTCTCCAAAAGTTCGATTTGGAGTTCACTGCTTCCAAATCAATGAAGTCATTTGTTTTTTCCGATTTGATCTACACTTTACCTTATGCCTCTGTAACCTCTAGTTATGAGGAACGCATTCTAGAAGACACTCTCTTTCTAATTAGCACCCTCGATCCATGGTACAGTGATATCATTGTTTATCTCCAGAATTCCACCTTCTGGTTTGAGTTGATGAAGGATGCTCGTCGATGTATCTGTCATCATTCACAACCTTATCGCATAATCACGGATACTCTATATTGCATCGGAGCTGATTTCTTTCTCTGTCGGTGTTTAACCCTCAAGGAAGCTAGAAAATACCTCAATGACTGCCATTCTGGCACCTGTGGAGGTCACATGTCTAAGTATGCTACCGCTCAAAAAATATTTCTTGTTGGATATTTCTGGCTTACCATTTTTCAAAGATTGTATTTTCATTGTCCGTAAATGTCATGACCGTCAGATTTATCAACACAAGATGCATGCGCCACCCGCTCACCTCCATCCCGTCATTATCGTTTCTCGCTTTGAAAAATGGGAAATCAATTTTATGACGTGTAACCCTCACTCAGCCAAGGGGCATGCTTATATTATCGTAGCTGTGCACTACTTCACTAAATGGGCTGAAGAAATGCCTACACTCACAGGTGATAGTAAGACGACTTCACAATTTATTTTCAATCATGTGATTACTAGGTTTGGTGTCCCTCAAGCCATTTTCACTGATCATTGCTCTTATTTTTGCCATTATATGACGGTTTAGTTGACTTCTAAGTTGGGTCTGCGTCACGACAGCTCAACATCATACTACCCTAAGGCCAATGGCCAAGTTGAAGCCGTGAACAAGGTTCTAATCACTATGCTTTAGCGTACGATTGGGATGCACAAGTCCAACTGGAATCTCATGTTTTTTTTTAGCTTTCTGGGCTTACCAAACCTCGTTGAAGGATGCAACTGGATTCACTCCATTCAAGCTTATTTATGGTCTGGAAGCTACCCTTCTGATTGAATGCGAAATCCCTTCTCTTAGGATGGCCGTTGAATTACTGCCTAATACCTTTCCAGAGGAATAACATCTTCTATATTTGGAGAGGTTAGATGAAACTCGCTGCTTTGCTGCTCTAGTCATAGAAGCAAAGAAAAATTTGGTCAAAGCTCAATTTGATCAGACAGTTTCCCCTCGTATCTTTGTAGAAGGAGACCTAGTTCTCTTGTATGACCAAGCTCATGATAAGCTTGGGGAAAACAAATTATAACCCATGTGGCATGGGCCCTATATCGTTAAGCGTGCTTTGTAAGATGACACCTATGGGCTAATTGAATATGAAGCCTCTCATTTGAATTAACCCAGAAATGGGTTGTACCTCAAAAAATACTATGCATGAGTCTCTCTTGCATGTCCTCTTGTACATAACTATATTTTTTGTTTCTGTATATTTTTTGGCTTGGTGTGCTTTGCGAGAAATTTTTCCTACTTATTATGTCATTTCTTATAGTGCAGATGTCAGTCACTCATTATGTTGGTTTCATGGATGATGCCTCCTGAAGTACCCAAAATCTGTCTTTCGTAACCTGGGTGATTTATGATCCTAATGGTGAGTAGATAGACCTTCAAGATATTGTCTAGGATGAAAAACCAACAATTTCGTTTAATACAGTGCAGTCATTTAACTCTTAACTGAAGCTGTTTCTTTTGGCATTCATGAATTAATTGTGAAAGTAGACTCTCAGCTTGTTGTTCTCCAGCTCAATGGGCATTACTCTGTTATAAATCCTCCTATTTAAAGGTTGTATTTGCGTGTTAATTTATTAGAAAGGAATTTTGATTATATCACATATCAACATATCCATAGAAGAATGAATGTGTTAACTGATGCAGTAGCCAATATTGTATTATATAGACATTTGCGAAATTTGTCAAAGAATCATCATCACACAGTAAGATTTAGATAGGAAAATAAGAATATATATATATATATATATATATATATATATATATATATATATATATATATATATATATATATATATATATATATATATCGATTGTTTGCATCCATGTGCATCATAAGTTCAAAAAATATGTGTGCTTTGGTTACATCCCAAGACATCATGTCTCTAAAAAAAATGCAGAAATAAAACCTAAGTGTATAATCAGCACGGTGATCATGAGAGTATGTCACTGCATGCACGACCCACCTTAGTAAATGATGGATGAGGTTAGAAACTCCTACAATGTACCTTTTATATGCATGAGGAACATCCTTGAATCTCACGTAATCTAGGGTCCCGCTTATGAGTCCCTCCAAGTTGTGCGTGATCTCCTCTTCCTCGCTTCCCTCACCTTGAGGGGCCACCTCGAAATTGCGTGGGACCCTCCGTGCTATGGGGGAAGTCGTTATAGGTCTCTCTGGGGTAACATATGCAATTCATGGATAAATATAGAAACATATATAAACAAAAAAATCATAATACTCATCAAAATCAAGAAATGAGTTTTTACCTAAAGCTTCATCCTAGTCCTCTCCTTTCAGAGTGGAAGGTATGGATCACCCATGAAATCAGTGCTGGTGTATGATCAATCCTCTACGATGATGAGTTTTCGGCAGAGCCAGTCGAAGAATTTTGGCTTCCATGACATATGTTGACCACCTTCTGTTCGAGGCATCAACTGCGCCCAACGGATCATCCATGGCTCTCGTGCCAGTGGTGTAGGTACTATCACTTCCTGGCATTGGAATATCGGCAACAATTCTAGGATGAACGGTATTAATATGGACTCATATCCAAATTGTTTTAGCTTTCCACTCTTGCACTTCGTTAACTAATGCTTTAGGTTGATTATTACGGCTTCCGCCCAGTTGTAAATGGTTGGAGCCATAAAATTCATGAAAACTCGAAGCCGTGTCTTTGTAGCTTCGTGAGGGGCCTGACATCCAGCAACTCAAGTTACAGTGTGTAGCATTACCCTTAGTTCCAAATCAGGTACTGTCTAAATATCCACCTTGCCACTCTTTGATCCTTTCTTTTCTCCCAGGAAAACTCTATCTATTAGCATGCCCATGTTCTCATCAAGGGGTAGGGTACTTGTCAGGATCAATTTTTCTCCCCTCTGTGACAGTCAAGTGATGAAATATATGTCATAGACTTCTATCTCCAACTCTTGGTCATGAATTAGAAATATTTCTTGATCAGTGTCACACACACCGATCAAATACTGTAATAATTCCAGCTGAGCTCGTAGACACAGTGTTAGGAAGAATTTCAAGATCCCACAATCTCTCAGGGCATCCATACATGTGTCATTTTCCATGGCTTGTTCATCTTCCTCTCCATGTTCTCGTTCTTTCCACTCGATGACCATTTTGGCTTTTAATTTCCTGCAAAACCATAATTGAGACTACCATTGGCAACATAATTGAATTTTGAACCATTTAAATTGGGCGTTTTAGGAGAATATTTGTGCGTTTATTGGTCGCAACGATTGGTACTACTGTTTTACAAACAGCGGTGCCGATTGGCGCATCCCCTTTAAAATTTTAGGTGGGTTGGCACTACTCCGTGCCTGGAACCCGTGCCAACCGCCGCAACCCATCCATGACAAAATTTCCCCAAATGCATAAAAAATTAAAATGCAGGAAATGAAACATAGTTTAAAATGCAAGAGAATATGAGAGCTCTTACCTGGAGAAAGCGAATTTGCGAATGGCCTCATGGATTGCCTGATGTCAACTCCACAAGATCACAGTTAAAAATGGTAAAATGTTCATAAGAAAGTGAAAAGGTGAAAAGTAATTTACTTTTACTATTTCCATCATTTTATAACCTTCTCGAAACCCCAATTAGGTTTTTAAGCTTATTTTTCGATTATTTTTATTGTTTTATCTTGAAAATGGGTTCTACGCTTGTTTCTTGTGCAACAACAAGTCTTGAACATGATGACGACGAAGTGACAAGTTTTATTTTATTACATTTTCGGACTCGGTAAAAAAACTAAAAGGTCACCCCCTGGAGTCATCTTTCAGCTCTTTTCCGACTCTCAAAAATTGAAAATATTGTCAAGACTCTTGTCGTTTTGAACTTGTTAACGGCTATGAAACGTCATCTACCCAATATATGTGTACCCCTTTTTCGGGCAGGGACATATTATTTATGAGAAAGGAATGCCTTGGTCGAAAATGGCTAAGAGGTTCTCTCAGACATTATTTTCTACCTTTTCAGATCTGTGAGACTATCTACAAAAAGGGACCTATTAGGGTTTTATTTTACGTTTCTTTTCAAACTCTCTAAACATGAATAGATGTAGAGTTCTTACTTTTTCAGACTCATTAAAACCTAATGACATCGGAAATTATCACCATGATGTTACCGAGTTCCTCCTTCCTAGGGCTCCTAAAATTCACTAGGATGGATTTGTATGAACGAAAAAGTTATATGACAAGCATATGCTATCCCCTTCAAGCTTGTTTCCAAAAATAATTTGGGTACTCGCCAGAAATGGTGGGGGAAAATGAAACCAGTTCTCAGTTGTGCTGGCAGTATGTCACTCTTGAACATGACACTTGTCTACAGTTCCTGTCAGGTTTGGCACATCCCACATTAATCATTTTACCTCCATGGATTTGGGTTAAACATTTTGACCTCTCATCTTCTCTTTTCCACATCACCATGACCTCAGATCCCTTGATGTCAAATACTACCACATTCCTGAGTCATGTCGCCAATACGTTCAAGAGAAGTTTCCTTTTGCAGTTTTCAACCCCTGATCCTTTGTTTAGTTCTGATTCACTATACTATTATTCCTCTGTCTCGTGTCGATGATGTGGGAAACATTACAACCCTCCTTCGGCCACTCACTTCCTGTTGACTTCAACTCATTATCCAAGAAACTGATCTAGAGTCTCCCTTCTAGTACCTTAGAGCTTGCATGCCTCAATGGCAAGTTCTTTGCACTTGAAAAGAGGTTCTCATCATTAGCCTTCGATCGAGTGATTTCATGGGTGTTAAACTCCAGCTCATTTTTCACATTCCACAGATTGTATTGGTTGTACCTTGAGAACCATTGTCCTCATTGGTGGTTTCTCTTGCACCTGTTAACAACTTTCATCATCGACTGGTAATCAAGTGATTTTATTGCATGTTCAACTTCAACCCATTCATTCAGATGATTGAATTTGTACTTTTTTGGGTCGACATGGAGCAAAAGAACCTGGGTTTTGTCCAATAAAATCTAGGCTGCGAGACAATTTGGTTTATCATGACTATATCCATGACTCTTCTGATTGGATGGCTGTGACCATACTTGATTCTATTTGTTGATGCTTCTTACTGGATGGCTGCGTCCATACCTCAGATCTTATTATTATATGTACTCTATTATGGATGGTTGTGCCCATACCACATATTCATGTATCAGAGATGTCAATTGTACTTGTTCATTCAAGTCTTACGACGGTGGCATTTTGGTTTGGGCATGTTCTCATAAATAATTTGACCCCTCCCTCTCTCTCGGACCTCATGATTTAGGGGGCATATGTTACATAGTATTTTGTCACCGTCCCAGCAATCCCTATCCCGAACATTGGAGGACCATTTCAGTGACCCGTGTGTAATGTCATACATTTCCATAAATGTCATTGCATCCCTTGGAATGTCAAGATCATAATCCCTGTTGATCATTCCTCAAGAAAACCTTAAAAAATAAATGATTTTGGGTTGGAAATGGTAGGCAGTTACGGTCTCGTGCCCATGGAGAAATTAACACTAGGCCCCGTTCCCTTTGGTGCTCTAACTCAGAAGGGAACCCGTGCTAAGTTGATTTTGGAATTTTTTTTAAAATAGAAACAAATTTTCCATGCTTAATAGCTTTGTGAGTGAAGTCATCATGGTTTTTTCGACTGAATCATGTCGCGTTCCTCCCTTTCACTTGTTAGTTCCTACAATTGTGCAACTCTCCAAAGGGATAGACCTCTCCTCCACCTTATGTGGGATCCCAAACCTCCTCCTCCTTTCCTATAAAATTCTACCTCCTCACATTGATTCACCTAGATTAACAATCATTAGTATAGCTGGTGTGTTGAAGAAAATAGAGAAGAATCCATTAATGAGAGATAGTTTAAGCCCATTTCCTCATTGAGTCGAATCTTGAACAAATGCTTGAGATGCGCAAGACTGAAACCGTCGAAGGAGATCTGAAACATCAAGGCATAAGGTTGTAAACTTATTTTTCTCTATCAATAATACATGATTGGCTTTTGGTTCCAACTTTATTTCCATTTATATGAAAAGTGTTTAGCTCTCCTTAACTAGCTGAATAGTTGTAGATGAATGTATATGCTTGTATGTTGTCATTGTTTGTTTGATCTTTGTGCAGACGCATGAACATCGTCACCAACACAGAGTGCAAGGTGTGAAGACAAATATTGAAGGATCGCTTCCGTGTACCATGACAAAAGCATTGGACAAAGGTAGGATATCTATTCCAGTCCATATTTCACTTACAAGCTAGGAATTTAGGTCCAGCATGTTCCCTTTTTTTTATTCCATTTCTAGGGCTAGAGGGATCTCCTCTATCTGTAGAGAGGATTTTCCTGATCAACACCACTTTAAATTGATTTAATTCATATTTGAGCATATAATTGAAGAGGCCCAACATTGGAAGCTGGACATGGAGACATAGCCCAGGAGGGGTGAACTTCGTTATCAATTTATTTTTTTGTGTTGTTGTTCATGGTTAATATTTCTTTATTTAATTTCAGGAAACTGAGTTTTAAAATCACTAAAGTTTATGAGTTTTTTGAACTTCATCCATTTCCCACAAAACATAAACTTGCTTGAAAATTTTTAATAGACCTTCAAGTTTCTAATTTTGGATGAATTTCCTACATGTTAACAGTTTTTTGTAAGTATGCAGAAGAAAGGGATAGAACATGTGATGTATTCTCTCACTCACATGCATCAAAGAAGGCATCAGGCTCCGATCATGGAGAGGAAATTCATTAGGGATACAAGGTGCGATGGAAATTCAAATTTCACACACACGATATAAAAAAGACTCAAAATTGTAATATCGCAATGAAGGGGAAAATTGTCCTGGGACCTTTCTTGGTATGGATTGCTCTTTAATACGCCATTTTATTTGTTACCTATTTTGGAAGAAATACTTTGTATGGACAAGTTGATGGCATTGCAGGTATGAAATCATCAGATTGAGAGTCATAGTTGACCAATTACACTCAAAGTGTTTCTTTCTAAATGAAGCAAATCCCATCCTCAAAAAAATGCCCTTGAACAATGTAAATTTTTTTATTATTAAATCTATCTTATGAAGTTTACAACATTTATTTTCGAAAATCCCAATAGGTCATTATTTTTTTTAGGATAAAATAGTTGTAATCATATACATGTTGTTTAGTCAATTTAGTTTCCTAAATTGTTAACATAAATTATCGACCAGGGCTAGTAAACTGATCAAGTGTAATGCATTATATGTGCCTAAGTATCCCTTTTTCCTACTTCGTTGTTTTAATGTTTTATTGATGTTTTTGGAAGTTTTTATATTTTGATTCTTAGAATTATATGAAGAAGATGAAATTAATATATTTAAAAAGGAAGGAAAGAAAATGTTTATCAAATCAATTAAAGAAGAGTTTTATTCATAAGTTTTCAAATTTTATTTTCTAATTAAGAAATGGTGAAAAATAGAAATCCTAATCCATGGATATTGTAACTCAATTGAGAATTCAAGAAATGAAAACAATTAATAACTCAAACATTACAACTGAATCCAATTCATTTAATTGAGATTTATTGGAAGAGCTTGTGAAAAAGATTAAGTGTAGTGTAATTAGGATCTCTTATAACATAAAATGAAACACTCAAACAATTAATAACAAAGACCTTACAACTAAATCCAATTCATATAATTGAGATTTATTGGAAGAGCTTTTGAAAAAGATTAAGTGTAGTGTATGAGGATCTCCTATAACATGAAATGAAATACTAAGACAATTAATAACTCAAACCTTACAACTGAATCCAATTCATATAATTGAGATTTACTGGAAGAGCTTTAGAAAAGGATTAAGTGTAGTGTATGAGGATCTCCTAGAAAATTACTGTATCTATAAGTCACTAACCATTTCAATTTAAGATTTAGATGGTCTTTACTTGGTAGAGCACAGTAACTATTTAACCATGAAAGACAAGAAATGAAACCTAAGAAACTACTGCACCTATGAGTCACTATTCCTTCATTAACATAATTAACTTAGTTGAATACAATAATTGAAAATTATGAAAGCAGTAATTTGAGCAAAAATTACACAGAAATGCTAAACAGAAACTACAATAAACCTAGCTAGAAAACGCATGAAACCTCCTTAGCAGTAGGGGCCCTCTGCTACCAATTCAGTAAATTCCTTAGCTCCTTGAATATGTGATCAAAACAACATCAAAGAAATTCTTTATTGATAAACTCACAAATCTACATCCCATTCCATCTCAAGCTTTGTTACAAAACACTCTATAATCATTTCTCTTCTTCTCCTATTTTTCACATTTTTTGATAGGAGAAATCTTCTCCTATCTGTACAAAAATATGAGAAGTTATCTCATTAATGAGAGTCCATGAAGCTCTCCCTCTATCTCTAGAGTTAAAAGCAAAATAGGAAATGATAAGACACGTGTATTTTTAGAGTTTCAATACAAAATAGGAAATGAGACACATATCTTCTTAGAGTTTCAATACAAAAAGGAAATGAGACACATGTCCTCATGATCCCATAATCTTCTCCACTCAAATTCGAATTTGGTTTTGGTAGGCCACATAAAGGTCTTGTAGAAGCTTCCTTTTGACCTACACATGGCAAAAATCTCATCCCACTTGTTAGGTATAAGCATATGCACATTATTTTCTAACTTTTAACCACAAATTCACTTAAAAATGCTAAGAATTAATAAAGTTTGGAAAAATATAAATGTAAACCAATAGTGGTAATGGTAAGGTAAACATAATGAAATGGAGGTGGAGTGAAGGTGGTAATATGGAAATATAAGTGAAAATTTAATGGAAGTGTATGACAATTTCAAGGCCCAACATACCCCCCAACTCAAGCTATTGCATGTCCTCATGCAATCTATTACATTAATTTTTTTTATCCTTGAGCTTTGACTTAACTTTTCATGATATCATTTGATAAATTCATACTTCTACAAAGTGTTTTACTTGAATTTCAACATGGTTGGTTCTTGTGTTACAACCATATTTTGTTGTTGCATTCAATTTTGACCTTTGATCTTTGCATAATAATAATTTGATTTTTATTGCAAATTATATCTTTATTGGATTGCATCATGGTTGGTTCTTATGTGACAACCATGATTGTGTTTGTATCCAATCATCTTTTGAGTACTTTTGAACAGCCATTGTATGCTCATAATAATAATGTAATAGCTAATATCTTTTGGAAGTATGTGGGTTTCTGAATGTGATATGAACGTGGAAAATTATGGATATGAATGTATTCCGCCCGCCCCGTCCACCCCGCCCCCCCAACCAACTGATGGTATTGGCAATGAAGAAGAGATGTTTTTTTTCCAAAAATTATCACTCTAGCTTTTCAAGGAATTCTATAGTAAAAAGTTAGAAAATGACGTACCTTAACTTACCCTTTGGAAATGGATGAGTTGCATGTGTGTACTGAAGAGTGTGGATGTTGATGTTGTTGGACTATATAAAAAAATGAATTTGATCTGATTTTTTTTCTCTTTGTGCTGATGACAAGATTAGAATCTTTATTGCTACTGATACAAATTGATTCTTGCTGCAAACTGTTGAAATGATGTAGTCTTCAATCGTTACAAAATCTGATGGTACAATTCTAGTCATGTGAATAAATGTGTTGATGTCAAGCATGAAGAGAAGTCATTGGATTACCGACCATTCATGAATGTCATTGACCAATGCGAGGAAAACTCACCATTAATGTCAATGAGTGCCAAGGTACCTAAGTACATCTTGCGAAGTGCGAATAGATAGGTTGATGTCGAGCTACTTGGAAGATTTGACGATCAAGGGAAATTGATGTATTCCCATGATTGTCAGCGAGATAACTTGTCATTAATGCATACAAGCCTCAAGGTAACATTAAGGACTCTAGTCTTGGACCTAGATAATGTGTTGATATCGATAGGCCAAGACTTGTTAGAAGGAAGGCCTTAAGGAATCCTCCATCATCCAACGCGAGCATGAAAGAATAATTTTTGAATGACTATGGATTAAGTAATTTGCATTAAAGAAAGGTTTATTTGAAAAATGAAAAGGATAGGAAAAGGAAAATGGAAATGGACGATGAAAAATGGAAAATGACAATGGGAAATAAGCATGTAACTGGGCTTCTTTCTTTTATTTGTGGAGTAGACAAAAAAAGTAATGGAAAGTGTATGTGAATGAAGGAAAATGAACAACTAAATCTTACTGGGAAAATAATGGTGGTTTTCTTTGAAGTTCTTGGTTGGATTTACAATTCAAAAAGGAATGAAAAGTAATGGTCTTGATGGATATGAACATGGACTTGTTCTTATGTTTCTCATGAAATTGGTCCTTTGAAAACCAATTGTACGCTCAATTAGTTTCCTTCAATGTTCCAATCATCCCAAACCTGCAAAAAAAACTTGACATAAAGAACATAAGTGTGTTAAAAAAGAAATGGCCAATTCCTTTTTGATTCTTAAGTGAAAATTAAATGTCAAATGAAACAGATTAAAGTAAACCAAAAAGTTCTATATTTTGTCCAATTCATGATATCGACAATAATCCATTTTTAAATAATAAACATGAAAAATAAATCAACTCCCTATTGTTGGATGACTTCATGCACTGGGCTTAGTAAAACGATTGACATCACAAAGATTCGTTGTGTTCTACAAGTTAAAACTTCATAGGAAAATACACATCAACAATATTAATGCCAAATGTTCAGAAATGATTTAAATAGTCTTCCAATTGTCCTGCAAACCATTATTGAAAAGAAATTATAATAATTTTTTATTTTTTATTATTTTTTATTTATTACTTATTATTATTATTATTATTTTATTTTTTTTTCTTTATTAAAAAGAAATTATTTATAAAGATTTTTTTTTTTTTTTTTTTAATGAAATAAAGCATGGATGAAATAATCGTCTTTATGAATGTTTTTGAAACAGAGTCATGCCAATGCCTCTTTCATGCAAGATAAAAATAAAAAACTTGAAATTTCTAAAGTCAAGTTCCTAACTATGAAGGAGATGGAAATGGAATCTTTCTCAATTTATACAACTTGCATTTGATGCACATGTGATAATGCCTTTGCCTCAAATAATCCATTTGTCACTCATCATGTGCCACCACAGATGAAGTCTGCCACATTTTCCTTCATATAAGGAAATTAGATCCTTGATTATTTCTCAAAATTGAATTTTATAAAACCATGACTGTTTACATAAAAAAAAAAAAAACATTTTTCTCTCACGCACACTTCAAATTAGTGCTCTTAAAAACCAAAAGTTTCTCCCAAATGGATGTGAATTTCAAAAAGTTTTTACAAGATTATCTAATTCACCCCGTTCTAAAAAAAAACCATGTTTTAGTTTTTTCTAATTCACCTTGGTTTTCTCAGAAAATGTGTTTTAAAATTGGGTTTTTTTAACAATTACGCATTTTATTTTCTGGCAATTATTTCTGCAATAAAATTGATGTTGTTTCATTTTTTTATTTGCAGGTTTTGATGTGTAATGGCTTGTCTCTCAAAGAGAAGTTCAGATTGATCCCTCTCATTTCAATTACCTGCAATGGAATCTGGAATTTTCTCTTCATCAACAGTTTGCAATCTTCTCTTCATCAACAATTTCTTCATATGATACACTTCCACTGTCTCTCCCTGCAATTGAATTTGTAATCTTCTCTTCATCTGCAATTTTCAATTTTCTCCTCATCAATAGTTTGCAATATTCTCCTCATCAACAGTTTCTTCATGTGATATAACTTTATTGTCTACAAATTTTAAAAATGATTTCTAATAACTATTGTTTGAGGAAAAATGAATATGAAAAAGAGAAGGTTCCTTTTTTTTTATTGCCATGCATGGGTCTCTGTGTGGATTAAAGGCCTGCATATATGCATAAGGCCAAACCAAAGGCCAGCCTCATGCATATGTGTGGGTCTTATTTTCAAGAGCCAAAACATTTTTTTTATATTGATTTGTTAATAAAATTATATATATTATATTTTCAAAGATATACATATATATTTCATTAAACAAAAAAATTATTGAAATTAAAAAATTTCATCATTTTTAAAGTTTATTGTAAAATTAAATGAAATGATGAAAACATAATTATTATTATTTTTAACATAAAAATTATTTTTCTGATCCTCTAGATCACACAAAGTGCAAGAGGAGAGCATACTCAAGAAATTATTAGTTTTTTTAGATGTAAGAAATAAAGTTACCTAGTTACACTTCCCCGACAATAGTGCCAAAATGTTTAGTCAATTTAGTGTCCTAAATTGTTAACATAAATTATCGACCAGGGCTAGTAAACTGATGAAGTGTAATGCACTATATCTACCTAAGTATCCATTTTTCCTACTTCGTTGTTTTAAGGTTTTATTGATGTTTTTGGAAGTTTTTATATTTTGATTCTTAGCATTCTATGAAGAATATGAAATTAATTTATTTAAAAAGGAAGGAAAGAAAATGTTAATCAAATGAATTAAAGCAGAGTTTTATTCACAAGTTTTTGAAGTTTATTTTCTAATTAAGAAATGGTGAAAACTAGAAATCCTAATCCATGGATATTGCAACTCAATTGATAATGTAAGAAATGAAAACAATTAATAGCTCAAACATTACAATTGAATCCAATTCATTTAATTGAGATTTATTGGAAAAGCTTGTGAAAACGATTAAGTGTAATGTAATGAGGATCTCCTATAACATGAAATGAAATACTAAAACAATTAATAACTTAGACCTTACAACTAAATCCAATTCATATAATTGAGATTTATTGGAGGAGCTTTTCAAAATATTAAGTGTAGTGTATGAGGATCTCCTATAACATGAAATGAAATACTAAGAAAATTAATAACTCAAACCTTACAACTAAATCCAATTCATATAATTGAGATTTATTGGAAGAGCTTTAGAAAATGATTAAGTGTAGTGTATGAGGATCTCCTAGACAATTACTGTATCTATAAGTCACTAACCATTTCAATTTAAGATTTAGATGGTCTTTACTTGGTCGAGCACAATAACTGTTTAACCATGAAAGACAAGAAATGAAACCTAAGAAACTACTGCACCTATGAGTCACTATCCATTCATTAATAGAATTTACTAAGTTGGATATAATAATTTCAAATTATGAAAGCAGTAATTTGAGAAAAAAGTACAGAGAAATGCTAAACAAGAAGTAGAATAAACTTAGCTAGAAAATTGCATGAAACCTCTGTAGCATCAGGGGTCCTCTGCTACCAATTTAGTGAATTCCTTAGCTCCTTGAATATGTGATCAAAACAACATCAAAAAACTTCTTTATTTATAAACTCATAAATCTGCATCCCATTCCATGTCAAGCTTTGTTACAAAACACTCTGTAATCCTTTCTCTTCTTCTCCTATTTTTCACATTTTTCGATAGGAGAAAGCTTCTCCTATTTATACAAAAATATGAGAAGTTGTCTCATTAATGAGAGTCCATGAATCTCTCCCTCTATCTCTAGAGTTGCAATCAAAATAGAAAATGATAAGGCACATGTCTTTTTAGAGTTTCAATACAAAATAGGAAATGAGACACATATCTTCTTAGAGTTCCAATACAAAACGGAAATGAGACACATGTCTTCATGATCCCATGACCTTCTCCACTCAAATTCGAATTTGGTTTTGATAGGCCACACAAAGGTCTTTTAGAAGCTTCCTTTTGACCTACACATGGAAAGAATATCATCCCACTTGTTAGGTATAAGCATGTGCACATTATTTTCTAATTTTTAACCACAAATTCACTTAAAAATGCTAAGAATTAATAAATTTTGGAAAAACATAAATTTAACCCAATAGTGGTAATGGTAAGGTAAATGTAATGAAATGGAGGTGGAGTGAAGGTGGTCATATGGAAATATAAGTGAAAATATAATGGAAGTGAATGACAATTTCAAGGCCCAACACATACAAGTCGTAAAAAAATACTTTTTAGATACTAATCCCATTCCAATTTCACTATACTTTCCAAATTACAATAACAGACACCATTCGGAATAATATTTTTAACTATAAATTAAAAATTCTTCCTTTAGGTACTTACAACTCTCACAATTCTACCTTTAAATACTCACAACTCTGCCTTTTGTGGAAGATATTTGATGTAAACTAAAAAAATTCCATGTATTCCAATTTCCTAGTAAGTTCAGAGACCAAATATAATTTCATATTGATACACCATATTCTTTCACAACCCATACATTGTCTAGTTCTCTTCCATCCTTTATCTAAGCTTCAAGTTTCTACTTTCCAGATGCCATTTTTAGATTGGAACATAATATATTTATAAAAGAGTGATGTAGCATGTTTCACCTTATACAAAGAGGTTTCATGAGAAAAAACCTGCATAAATTATTGCAATCATACGATATGAAACTAATAATGTTTTTAATATTTGATTCACCAATTAACAACGATGTTGGGTACAAAAATTTTGAAATTGATTAATGTGTCATTCCTTAGTTAACAATGATGTTGAGAATTTCAACCAGGAAAATGAAAGAAAGAAGCATAACGTATGTGACCTACGATTAAATGATGTGTGGTAACCTTAAATCTATTTTATTTTTCCACCTTATCATATTTGTAAATGGTTTATTCATACTATAGGACAGTCCAAAATGTTTGATGTTTTTTTATGTTATTTACAATATTTAAATAATTACATAAGTCAAATGTAACCTTAGATCTATTATTTTTGAAGAGGGGTCTATTTTAAATTACATAAATTTCTATTAAATTCTAGTTTATTAAGAACTTAGAGGGATCTAAAAATAAAAATTTCATACCTTTGATTGCTTAAATATTTGGGATTAAGACTAACCTATTTTCATTTATTTTTCCTAGTTAAAATGAATATATGCTAATTAAAATAGGTAGTGTATTTCAAAATGTTTACTATGGAAATTAATTAACAATTTATTTCTATCTTTCTCACTATTCTACAAACATGTGATCTAAAATCTACATTTTCAACTCACTGATATCATCATGGGAAGCTACACTGAGAACAATATTTCACATGCTTGGAAAATAAATTATAATATGAACACTATATCATCAAGGGCCAAATATGAAGGATAGATTGTAAATGTTAGTGATCCAAGTGACAAAAATACAAAATTTAATGGAACTTTGAACCAATAGCTGGAGAGGTAGGAATAATGGCACCAAATATAATACTTATAAGATAAAACTTGAGGCCAGGCTTGCGAAATTTCACAACGTATATTTTTTTAGCAAAAACAATTCAACACGTAAAATATTTCAATTATAGGGAAATTATGAATTTTTATGAATCCAATTGGAATTTGCCTCTTATTTCCAAGGTGACTTAAAGGCATGCATAATATTTTGTTCTCTTGGCATGAAGGGCAGCTCATGATTGATTTGCGCTGAAAAATGCAAGCGTTCAAAAAATTTGATCGATCATTTGCAAACTGATCATATTCATATGTTCCTCCAACCACTGCTCCCATCATAATATTAAGATTATAGTCATTTGTGTCAAAATAACAAGACCCACTTTTTCACACAATAAAGTCGGGATGATCAACAATAGAATGTAGTGATGAGGTTCTGTGATGAATCTGTTGGGGAAAACAGGAGACATATCCAACCACTAATGAAAGATTCAATGGGTTCTCTCCTAATATGTAATCAATAAATACTCCATCCACCATTGAATGCAACAAGGTCATATAAATTAAGGACGTTCAAAAGTATTAACCTACATCTCGAACATGGCTATCATTTATTTATTCATACAAGTAATTTTTTGTAAAAGGAACTGATATATAGAAGTACACGTTGTATTTACATCCTGTTTCATGAAGGTGCTAATTATGGTTGGAGTTACTTCAATGTTTCCACACTCCATAAATTTACACACATCACTGAGCTAATTGGCATACGCTAAATCTAAAAAAAATATTTAATTCAAGCTCTACATAATAATTTCATTACATTTATATATGAGTCACCTCCAAAATGACACATACTTTAAAAAATCAGTTTGGTTTCACTTTCTGTAGCATGAAGTTAATTACCTAATCAAAATTCAATGAACCAACAACCTAGAAACCCCGAAAATAAAGGAAAATGGGTCAATGGGAATGAATAACCTAGGGTGTATGGAACATGTGTATAAGATGTTTCAAGTAAGAGGTATAAAATGAAACTATTGGCATCTTTGAAGTATAATTCTAAGAATGATATATTCCTAATCCAAGAGGATATTCGTATGCCAAATTTACATCCCTAGGAAGATTGATGTACCAATTTACCCAAACAAGGCCCATAGTTTTGGGGCTTCATCTCCTAGGGTTAGGTTTTTTGATGTTTAGGGTTATCGATTGTTTCTCAATAATAAATAGGCCCTCGAGCTTCATTGTAACATAGTTAAGAGGCATGTAGCTGCCACATCTCTTCTTAGAGATAAGATACCAATGCCCTAGCTAGTTTATTTCCATTCTGTCTGTAAGCATATTTCATTTATTTTTTATTAATGAAATGAAGTTTTATTTATGTTGCATCTATGATTTTATGTGTGTTTATGTATTTCATTGTCTTCCTCCATAAATCCTGATCATTGGTATTAGAGTGGTCTTCTCTTTCTCTATCCTTCTTTTCATGTCCCCAACAAGGCTAGGGTATAAGGAGTTAGGGCTCTATCTGGTTGAACCTCTGGAAGATCAGCCTCGCAAAACCCGATGACTGCCCATGGGGGAAGAAAATAAAAATGAGGGAGCAAGACATCCTATCAAAATATTTCTTGAGGATGCCCTCGAGAAACAAAGCAAGGTGATGATGGATAAATTTTCCCAGATCCTTCAACTGCCACCCACTAGTGGTGCATATACATCCAAAGGTCACTCTAGAGGTGCGACTCCTTTTAAGGTACAAGTAAAACTTTTCATTCCCATATTTGAGGGCCAAATAGATGCAGATGCCGTAGAGAAATGGTTGAATATATTACAAGGATATTTCTCGATTCATGACTTCTCCGACCGAGAGAAGATTATTTTTGCACTACTCAAAGTCATCCCCCATGTCAAGGACTAGTGGGAAACCTACTATGAGAAAAAGGATGAGTGGGAACCCTCTCTATTCTCGACTGTACCGACTTGGAATTATTTTCAAGATTACATCAAGGAACAATATTACCTCGTGGGGAGCTATGAGGAAAAGTACATACAATGGACTATGTTGCGGTAGAAAAGGGATCAAGACTTGCATGAACTAACAAATCTATTCCATATGTTGTGCACAAAGTTCAGTATCAAAGATTCTGACAAACATTTGGTGTTGAAGTACCACAATTTTCTGCACATATACATTTAGGAGGAAATGGAGTTCCTCTAAAGCTCCTTTCTTGATATGACATACTGGTATGCTTCCAAGATTGAACAGAAATTCAAACAGAAGAAGCAATAATTTGGATCTATGAATAAAAATCAAGGGAAAGGTTCCCCCAAATTTTAGAACAAAAGAGAAATCCAAGGCATGGAGGCCCCAGATAACCTACCAAAGTTGTAAGAAAATAACAACACTACAAAGCTAAAGAAGGAAACGGGAAAGTGGTGTGAGTTCCATAAGAGCTCCACTCACAACACAAGTGAGTGTCGGACCAAGCAGTCACTAGTGGACGAGATGAAGGCTTATGAATCAGATGCATGCTCCAACTCTGAATCAAAACTTGAAAAGGGGAACGACAAAGGGAAGAAGATTATCAATGTGGAGCCAAATGCCATCGTTTCCACCACAAATATCTAGAAGGAGGAATCAGAAGATCTAGAGGAGGAGCGTCTCTTCCACTCATAGATGTGGGTAAAGGGTTCCCCACTATAGTTCATTGTCAATAGTGGGAGCCAAAAGAGCCTCATTTCAGTAGATTTCATGAAGTGGTTGGGCTTGAAGACCACATCACACCCACAACCATACACCATCGGGTGTCTTCACAAAGGATGGGATCTTCACGTCAGTGAGTAGTTACGCCTTCCCTACAACATCAAGCCCTTCATAGATGAGGTATTATGTGACGTTGCTCCTTTTTATGTTTGTGATGTATTATTAGGCCATACTTGTGGAAGAGACATGCTTTGTATGAGTCCCGACCTCACGCTATTATTGTTACTTTGGGAAATAATTTGTAAAGGATACTAGAGGTACCACCGCCTGTTGCTATCTCTTTGGTCACTGCAAAAAAATGCAGTAATCTCATTTCCAAAACTGGAAATATTTTTTCCTGATGATCCACCCTCAGGGAAAGAAGAAGACGGTGGGCACGACCTCTAGACATGGCTCCCTTGCACAAAAACAACAAATGAAAAAGTTCGTGGAGGAGTACTGGGACATCTTCACGTCACCCATATGGGTGCCTTCACTTTTTCATGTCAACCACCTAATTGATGTGACCACAGGTGCGCCGCTGGCCAATGGATGGATCTATCCACACTATGTTCTAGAGAATGATGAAATCAAGAGGCAGATTCAGGAGCTGCTATAGAAAGGTCACATCCGGTCAATTTCATCACCTTGTGGGAGCCCGATCATGTTGGTGTAGAAGAAGAATGGGACTTAGAGACTTTGTATTGACTATCGGGCACTAAACAAGATGACTTTCTAGAATAGGTACCTGATCCTATGGATTGATGACCTTCAGGACCAACTCAAAGGGGAGAAATATTTTAGTAAGATTGACTTGAAGTCTAAGTATCACTAGGTCCCAATTGAACCTCTGATGTGTGGAATATTTCCTTCAAAGCCAAGGAGGGCCTTTTTGAATGGATATTCATGCCTTTTGGGTTGACGAATGCTCCCGCAACCTTAATGAGGTTGATGGAAGACATCCCCGGCCATTCTCCAACTCATTTTTAGTAGTGTACTTGGATGAAATCCTAATATTTAGACATACTTGGGAAGAGCACCTCCACCACATCTGATAGGTCCTCAAAACATTGCGGAAACACAAGTTGTGTGCCAATTTGGAGAAGTGCACTTTTGGGATGAGCAAGGTTTAGTATCTGGGATACATTATTCATGAGCGAGGGGTACATGTGGATCCAACCAAGATCCAAGTCATTCGGGATTGGCTAGCCCCAACCACTCTAACAGAGCTTCGAAACTTTCTGGGTCTTGCTAATTTATACCACAATTTCGTGTTGGGATTATCTCATATCACTTGGTCCCTGAGTTAATTCACCAAGGGAGGAGCGATTTTTTTTTTATTTTGGTTGAAATCTCAATAGAAGGCGTTCATATAATTGAAACATTGCCTCTGCTCTACCCCAATTCTCACATTACCACACTTGCAACAACCATTTGAGATCGAGACATATTCCTTTGACTATGCTATTGGGGAAGTTCCAACTCAAGAGGGGCATCCAGTGGCATATCACAGTGAGACGTTGTTCGACACAGTCCGCAAGTATCCTACTTATGACAAATAAATGTATTCCATTGTGTAGGCTTGCAGACAATGGAAGCATTACATTTAGGGAAGGAAACAATCATTCACATAGATCACCAACCCCTGCAGTTCATACAAACGCAAGGGAAGTTGCAGAACGATCGTTATTAGAATTATTCCACATATTTGCAACAGTTTCATTTGAACATCAAGTACAAGAAGGGTAGAAAAAATAACTATGTTGCAGACTGCCGCAGTAGAACACTGAGTGGCGCTAACCACCATTCTCAACTCTTGTCGACAAGATACTTGTGTTGGCCGCTTCTATACAAGAGAAATCCACAATTCAGCCACACATACAAAACACTATTGGAGGGTATGTAAGCTCCAAATTTTCACCTCCAGGATGCACTGCTACGTCACTTGGGACACCTTTGTGTTCCTTCAAGCGAGTGTGCCAAGATGATTTGGTAAGCATACTACATCTGGGTTGTTGGGAATTTCGGGGTCGAGAAAACAGTGACAGTACCAGAGAAGTATTTCTATTGGCAAAACCTTCAATAGAATGTCGAGAAGTACATCAGATCTTGCACTTCTTATGGTATTGCTAAATTGACCATTAAGCAAGGCCTCTATGATCCTCTACCTACCCCTAGTTGACCTTGGGAATCCATATCCATGGATTACATGTTGGGTATTCCTTCTACAAATCATGGAAATGATTTTTTTTTCATCATCATCGACAATTTCTCAAAGATGGCCATTATGGTGGCCTGCAAGAAGAATATAACAACAAAATCCCTTATTAAATTCTTCTTTGAACGAGTGTGGGTGCACTTTTGGATACCACGGTCTATCATCTCAGGTTCCTCAACACATTTTGTTCTAGCCTCTGGTCAATGATGGACACCAAGCTCACCAAGTCCAAAAAATTCCATCCCCAAACTGATGGCCATACAGAGGTAGTCAACAAGATGACCATACAAATTATATGCATGTACAATCCAAACATCAACGCACATGGAATGAGAGCCTTCCCTGTGTACAACACAGTTATAACCAGGCTCTCCATATCTCAACAGGACATAGACCCTTTCAGGTGGGCTTGGGATTCTAGCAACTCTGTCGCATTAACGTAGCCATGCCATTTGTGGGTACTCAGGCCGATTCGGCTCATGTCAAGTCTAAAGCTTACCAGGTGAAAAAATGCATTGACCACATTCAGCACATCTGCCAATAGGTTCATTACATATTGGACATGGCCAATTATAATTACAAGTAACGACATGATCAACATTGGGTGCCACACAACTTCCAGGTGGCTGACAAAGTATGGATACATTTGGAGAAGGAGTGCCTTGCTCGACCCCACTAAAAGCTTCACCCGTTCTAATATTGGCCATACACCATCACCAAGGCTGTAGGGTCTAATGCTTTCAAGATCCGTATTCTACCATTACTTGGTCTGCACCCAGTTTTCAATGTGGACTGCCTTCAGCCCTACTTCCCACCTCTACTAGATAGCTTCGATGTTGCAAAACAACTCACATCAACAGAGTTAAACCGAAAATTCATGGAAAATGCCAGCAGTAATTGTATCATGGACATGCAAATCAAGAAAACTCGCCAGCAGAAGATCCAACTGTATTAGGTTGTCAAAGGTGGCTAACTACTGCACCAAGGAAAATGGCTCACTAGGGACAAAGTTCAACAGAAGTTTCCTCATCTCATGGAGGAACTCAATGTAATGGGGACCATTATTTCCTAAGGGGAGAGGAATGATCCATGTGGATATTGATGGCCACCCACTTATTCCACTTAGGTCCCCACCATTGTTTCTTTCATTTTTTAAATTTCCTTAATTGTAGCATAGTTTACTATTTTTAGCAGTTTTTCGGGTCCTGAACATCCGGAGTAATTTTGAGGCCCTAAATGAAATTTTTTTGAAATATTGGGAGAAACATGGATGTCACTTTGATGTTTCTCACATAAAAAATTGTAGTCATCATATAGATATTTCTAACGAGGTATTCTGCACATCAAACAGATATCGTATGCCAAAGTTACATCCTCGAGAAGATTGATGTAATAATTTATCCAAACGAGGTTCGTAGTTTTCGTGCTTCATCTCTTAGGGTTATGATTTTGGATGTTTAGGGTTACCCATTTTTTCTCAATAATAAATAGGCCCTTGAGCCTCATTGTAACACAATTTAGAAGCATGCAGCCACCAAATCTCTTCTCAGAGATAAGCTACTAGTGCCCTAGCTAGCTTATTTCCATTCTGTCTGTAAGAATATTTCAATTATTTTTTATTAATTAAACGAAGATTTATTTATACTTCATCTCTTATTTTATGTGTATTTCTATACTTTATTGTGTTCCGGCATAAATTCGGATCAATTCCCCAACAAATAATCCTGAAAAAAAAAATCGTATACGAGTAAGTATAGATAGCTTTGCAAAATTCAATTACAGTAGATCATCACAGTGGACTAGTAATTACTTTGGAGAGAAGCACATTAATGTCAACATGATTATTTTCCCAATTGAATTCATTCTTGGCATCATTAGCTTCAATTATTGGTCATTGGCTTGAATGCACTGAAGATACGAGGAGACATTTGCTGAAGTTTTGTGCAGCCATGCAACAACCCACAATAATTCATTGTGCAATCCCCATTATAATTAACTGTAAATTTAGCATTGGTATTTTGGCAAAAAAATAATTGTAGGGAAATAATTGGAAGTATGGAAAAATACCTTGGTATCTGCTATAGTCGCAGTAAAATGGAAATACTTCCGACTTAAGGTTGTCACTATAATCTTCCCTCATATTTTCTGCCAATGAGAAGAGCTATAGAGGACATACAAACAGAATCTGTTAGAAGGTGCACTAAAAATCGTATCAGGTAGAAGAGGAATAAATTTAGGTTGAACTAAATATGAAATTTTGTTAAACATTGTGGAAATTTTTCCTTACCTAAGATGCAGTGTCAAACAAATGTTGGGAATAAGAAAAGTTAGATGTTTGAAAGATGATGGATGTGACAACCATTGGTGCAACAATTTCACCAACGACATTTGAGCCTGATTTTTGGGTGTTGATGTTGTAAATTGTATGAGATGCATCTAGAGAAGGAAAACAATGACATGATCCAATAAAAGGAAATAACAACTTTGAATTCGGAAAAAATATACTTGGTTGAACCGAAATAAAACTCCAAACCCACAAAAGACGGTCCACACAGCGACAAGAAGGTAAGCCATAAAATTTTTTGTATGTCTAATATTTTGGGTATATCCCAACCAACCAAAATTCACATATCACGACATATAATTTTTCAATCCTTTAACACAAAGATCAACAATGAAAAAGTATGGCAAGTGATAATCACGGGAGTTCTTTTCAAAGAGTAACACCTTATGGCGTGAAAACCCACACACACACACACACATATATCTTTGTGTGTGTGTGTGTGTTTTTTGATGCCATAAGGCGTTACCCTTTGAAAAGAACTCCCGTGATTATCGCTTTCCATTATATATATATATATATATATATCCATATCCTGGGAGAGAGAGAAAAAATAATTGAGAAAATATTTAATTTATTTTATCGTTATATTGTATCTATTTTTTTGCAAATTTATATCAAAGTTTTAGTTGAAGTAATTTAAATTTTTTCACATATTTAAAAAAACAAGGAGTGTAACTCAATAGACAGTAACCTTGTTAAGAAGTATTATGTAAAAAACATGGTATTCAAAGTTTAAATCCCCCTAAGTTAGGGCAACCAAAAAATAATAATTTTTATCTGTTTATTTTTTTTAAAGAATGTCTTATGTGTATTGTAATTCTTTTCAAATCAAATTATCTTACATTTATTACTTTTATGTAATTTCCAAATAAATATACCTTAAATTAAATACTTAAAAAGTAGTAAAAAATATTCTAACTTTTCAAAATCTTATATTTTAATTTTATAATTAATTAAAAAATTATTATAGTTAACATATTCTAATTTTATATTTAATACAAAAAATAATGAAAAAGAGAAAATATAAAATAAAATAAAGAAATTCATATGATTAAATTTCATGTGGTTTGAATATCTATTTTCAAAATTAAAAAATATTATTCTCCCTTATCCACTCATGAATTTCGAAACTTACAGAATGTAATTAAAGGGATAGAAGAGGAATTAATTCCCAAAAAAATTTGTCAAGAAAAGTCGTCTCGTTGGCCTGAGAAGCAATAGCTGAAAGGTGACAGACTTAGGGCTCATAGTAAGAGTCAATTTAAGTCTCACTGTAAGAGTCAATTTTGCAGGTGTTAGATAATATTGTATTAAATTGATATAGTTTTTTCTTAATTGTTTATTGTCTTAAGTGAGTTTTGTCTTAATTTTCATTATATGGTTATTGTCTTAAATATATAGTTTTGTCCTACAACAGTTTTATCTCAAACTGTTTTTTTCTTAAAAATAAAGTTTTTTATTAAATTAAATATAATGTTTTGTCTTAATTTTTTTTTTTGTCTCAAAGGGTTTTTTCTTAAATATAAAGTTGTCTTAAAATGTTTTGTCTAAAATTATTTTTATCTTAAATTTTATATTTAAAGCAATCAATTGATATTAAATTTAAATGTAAAATAATTAAAATAAAAAAGTAACTTTTTAAGACAAAAATTATTTTTATCTGAAAAAAATATCTTAACAAGATTATATCTTTTAATTCACTAATAAGAAAAATATTTTTTCAATAAAAAATATATATTTATTTCCCACCCAATACTTGTTAATTTCACTTTGCTACATTTGTATTTTAATGATGGGTTAACTAAAATATAATTTTTGAAAATAATAATACAATGATATTTATTGTGAATATAAAATAAAAATATAAATTATTGGTAAATTTAAGATTGAATATTTTATTTTCAAAGTTTCATAATATTTATATATTATTATTTGTGTATTTTTATATAAACATCATTTTTATATTATTATATAATATTTTAAACCCTAATAATGACTTTAGGTTTTAAATTCTATGAACTATATACATAATTATTATTATTTTAACCTTAGTTACCATGTATTTTAGCTAACTTAGGAAATGAATTAGTATAATATTAAATATCAAATATAAATTATTATTACAAAATATATTACTTCATGCCAAAGTAATACATTGAATTTTATATGAGATTATTACACATAACCATATAAATTCTATCTACAACCATATGCACAAAACAAAGGCTCGCAAGTTGATACACATCTTAATTGACTTCATCCTACAAATTATTGTAATGTTTTCATAACATATGGGAATTCTACGGAGTTGACAGTTATGATTTGTCGTATACATTACATAGATTTTGTTGGCACATTGATTGGATTTTTTAATTCAGAATTATTAACAATCTTATGACAAGGTTAAATGATTCATGCGTAGATTTGTGCGTTTTACCACACTGATATTATCCCTCTCCACTTGCCTTCATACCATTAATCCAGTTTGACATCTGTCATCGTTATCTACATTAGATCTTTGGTATTGAAATCGATGGTGGAGGTTAATGGTTCTGGGGATAGGGTATTGACCACCCTTCCAACCCTAACTTCTTCTCTCATTCTCTCCTCGCGAGGCAGCAGTCGGATGCTCTGCAACTCCATTACTGCCATTGTTTCCTTTTTTATTTTCTCGCGCCGTCTACGGGTCAACGTATACTAATCAGCATACACCCAAGTATTGTAATGTAGTCTTACTAGTTTAAGTCATTCAATTGTGCATACACAAGTCTTTCCACCATGTTTCTCTGCATTTCTTACAGATCTATTATATAATCTCAAACCCTTATTTGTTTGTTTACCTAACCTGCTGTTCATTTTTTTTTCATGGTAAATTCATATCGTTATTAAGTTTAATACATGAGGCTATGCATAAATCATACAAAGATTTCAGGGTTTCATTTGCCAAATATTTTCTTGGCATATTGGTCCCAGCATTCCAGGTGAACTTATTTTTCATATTTCTGTTGTGTTTTTATTATAAAAAAATCTAGTCCTCTATTTCAATTCGCGGGTTTAATATGTATTACAATATTTTGTTGCATAGGGTTACGACATCGAGCTTCTCTCTGGTTTCATTTCCAAAGTAAATAATCGAACCCTTGTCTTTGTCATTATTCCTCTCTCTTTCATTCTCATTGAAGCTAGGTTTGGTATAGTAACCTTAAAGTTTCTCTGTCGATTTTTCTTTGTAGGTATTGCTAAGGCTTTTACTTAGCTGTTCCTGCATGGCAGTCGTTTTTCTATCTTGCTTAATGAAAATCTCATTCGATGGCACAGGTAGAGAGGTCTTCGAACCTAGTTGTTAGCTTTTACATGCAAACCTTTCCTATTCTCTGGAACCATATTCTAGATATTGCAGTTCCAACTCTAGTCAAGGCCCTTATGGCTCTTTCTTGTATTTTGTTTCTAGTATAATATAATGGGAATCGTCCCGTTTGAAGGATATGTTTAATATTTATGGGTCTTATCCATTTGAAAGTTTTCATTACTTGTAAGTGACCCTCGGGTCGCCTCCAGAGATGAATTATTGGCTTGAACATACGTATATTTATATCTAATTATTATTTGTGTTAATAATTTTGATAGATAGGTATTTTCACACAGATCCTTATCGTTTCTAATGTAACTTATTTTTTTTATTTGGCAATCCGAACCTTGGTATTTTTACAGTTATATCTATCTCTGCTTCTTAGTGCGTTTACGAATTTAGTTTATTATTTGTTCGAGTACTTTCATGAACTATAATTTTCTTATTGGATTCTCCCTTAGTGATTTTCATTTGTTATCTAATTCATGTTATAATTCCTTCCTTCTGCATGCTATGAGTTTCTTCCTTTTAGCAATATGAATTTGAAAAATTTAATTCTTCCATGCCTTTGCGCTCATGAATAAGAAACAATGCATTTTTATTGGTCAAACATAGTACTACTGGGAATAGAACTGTGATTGCTTTAACGAAACTGATATTCAATACTTCATATTTTTCTTATTGGTGTAATTTTCTATTTTCTAGTTTACTGTGTAAGCTGATGATCATACCATCAAGTTTTCTCGGTTACTCCTGTAACCCTTAGTCCATTTATATCATGAGAGAACATGATGAGACGACCTATTCTATCTAGAGTAAATACTCTGGACTAAACTAATAGTTTCCTCATCTTTACAAATCTACAATTATACATATGTTTCTTCTAGTTATTTTCTTATTAGTCTACACTTATACAAAAGGGTTTTACCCTGGCTCAAAATAATGAAGTTTAGAGTTAAGTCCATCCTAACATGTTACTTCTAATATTATATTAATTTTTATATATAGACCAGCATGTACCTTTTTCCTGCTAATACCTTTATATAAATATTTGTATCAATAAGAGGAATTAGAGAAAATAATTAACTACTTTCATGTTTTGTTTTTCATCATTTAGAGAAGCATCTATTTATTTAACTAAAATTCAAAGACAGTTTCACAATCCTTACTTTCAATTAGTCCATTTACTTATCTAACATAGAGCCTCTGATGATGTCCTCCCTACCATGAGATAGGCTATTACATCCTCGTATCGCCCTATGCTTTACACCAGAGTAGGACTTAACTAGCAATAATTCTGGTCAAGACCTCAAGACCTCCAGTCTAGTCTTCCTTTTCCAGAATTCAAGGTCATTGAATTTCCAATGGTTCCAAGCAGCTCTAGATTAACTTTCATCCTTCAACCTTTTGACTCCTTTCCCAAAGTCATAGAACCCCTTTTCCTCACTTGGATTTACCTTTTATCATAAGTGTAAAAGGTAACTATTTTTAACTGCTTTTTCCCAACTACTCTGGAATCTTGGAATACTTTATTATTAGTCTTTATGGAAAAATTCCATAATTAATTTCTTTATTCAAAACATAAATGAACCATGTTCATTTTTTTAGATTAACTTTTACATGTTAATCTCATTAAAATAATTAAATGTATAATCCTCTTTTAAAAAATAAAAATAAACATAAATAGTTTTGGAAACAAATCTAGATGTTACATCTCCCCCCCTAGAATTAAACACCGTCCTCGGTGTTCTATTCCAGATCAACAAATAGCTCTTGGTATTCCTCATGCACAATAATTTATCTTCCCATGTAGCCTCCTCCGGGAGAAAGTGCTTCCATTGCACTTTAACTTGGGTGATGGCTCACCTCCAGAGTGTGATTTCTCTCTAATCGAGAATACGTTGAGGTTTTACAAGAAAATAGTCGTCCGTTTCAAGCTGCCTTCAACAAGGGCTTAAGTTTATAATCATAAAATTCATTCCTTTTAGATATTTGGTACGAGTGAAATCCCGAAGTTGGGAAACACTTTTTGGTGGATGGTTAGAATTTGGGAGAAATTTTTAGTTTCTCGTCCGAGAAATTAGTCAACTATATTTCTCGACCGAGAGTTTTAAAAACTCTCATTCGAGAGATTTTAAATATTTCGCCGAGAGTTTGATTGGGTTTAACTGGAGTTAAAATTCTCTCAAATGATAGTTATGCATTTTCTTGTCCAAGAGTTGTATTGACATAAACTCTCAGGAAGACCTTTGGACGAGAGTTAAAAAAGCTCTCGGATGAGAGTTTTTTTAACTCTCGTTCGAGAGTTTTTTTAACTCTCGTCCGAGAGTTTTTTAAACTCTTGTCTGAGAGCTTTTTTAACTCTCATCCAAGAGTTTTTTTAACTCTTGTCTGAGAGTTTTTTAAACTCTCATCCAATATTTTTATTCTTATAATAAAACCCCAAAATTATTAATTCTCCTAGCATTCTGCATTGTCATTTTCATTTTGGCGCTGACGTTTTCGTGATTTCTTGGACTAGAGCTGTCATTTTGGATTGGAATTTTCTCCGAGATCCAAGTAATCCTTCATCTGTCCTTAGCCTTGAAGTGGGCATAGCTTGTTCCAAGGAAATCTGAGATCAAAACCTTCCTTGACTCCCATAACAGTAACGTGAAATTTATACAACTAATTTGAAGAGTAACACACCCATAACAGGTATGTGTTTTCAAGCTTCCATGCAAGTTAGAAATTTTTTCAACATGTTGAACATAGTGACAAAGTTAATCCTTCTTATTTGTTGTTCTCCCTTACATTTCTCCCATTTTTGTTCATTTCCATGCTTTCACAACTTTCAGTGTCTTTGCTATGAGTCACACACAATTGTAAATCATCATTCCATTGCCCAGGAGAGCTCTTGTATATAATTTTGTTTGAGTATCTAGGCCATGGATTGACCTCATTTTGGAACTTGTAACTGTGTGAAATGGATACATTAGAGAGAGGTTGACACCTTAGAAATATTTAGATTAGCCGCCTTTCTTTGAGTCTCTAATGGTTTTGTATTTGTTTGAGTTGGGCTCCTTCCTCCTTGAAAAAAATTCCAAGTACCATGTCTATTATCCATGACATGAATTCATCCCAAGGCGTACTGCTATTTCAATATGAAACATAGACATAGTTACCCTAACACCTGACTATATTAGCATCTACTATGGCTTCAAGGTCTGGGGACCTAGATTTATTTGGGTTGATTGGGATAGGAAAGAGAGATTCTAAACCCTTATATTATGATGCTTCATCTATTTCAAACATGTAATTCCTCAATCTATCATCTAGGTGGAGTTCAGGGTATTTCTTCAATAGACCCCTCCTTGGTGTAACTGTTGTGGGCTCTTCTTAATTTCTATACTTAGTGTCCATTTATATCAATCGACTTGTGTGTTTTAGGTAATATTTAGACACTCTAGGTCAGATCCTACTATTTGAATGATACTTAACCTAGGAGATTAGAGAGGATATCGACAAGCTGCATCCAAATCACTTGGATTATCCTCCATGAGGGAATTAGCTTGAATATGTCATTTTATTAATTTGAGTGCTTTATGTAGCTAAGTGATTATTATTGTTAGGCCTATCTATACTAATAGACATTGGATGCAAAACCTTAGGATTCCCCTTGGTTGATTCAGAGTGGGCTCCCACTAGCTTTGGTTTGAGATAGCTCACTGCGTCACACACCTCAAAGGGAATTTTCAGCTATGTTACTTACAAGAGATCAAGTTGGGGGAGCACATTTTCTTCACTAGGTAGAGTTTTGAGTAAGTTAAACAATTTAGTTTTTAACTACTGCACTGTGAATGTATTCCTTCAGTTGATAGAACATAGGCTTAAATTTTTAGCTGATTGGTACACATTTTGTACTCGTTGTTCATATTTTCCGAGTAATCTAGTGCAGATCTAACATTCATATTGCCCTTTTTTAGAGAGATTTTTATCAGTCTTTGATGTTTCCAAATTAGGGTTTAGATTTTTTGGGTGCATATATGCTTAGCATGTTTTGAAAATTTAAAAATTAGGATTTTTGAAAATTTTTCTGATCTCCAAAACTTTATTTGTAGATATATCCTTTCTTCGCCGACTCAAAACTCTACTTGAAAATTTTCATAGTTCAAACAACATCAAAATATTGGGTACACCCGACTAAAAATAGAATGCACTAGTCTCAAAATGACAAATTCATTGTTGGCAGCAAGGAGAAACAAATCAAAAAAGGAAATTCCAAAGTCGACAACATCACACAACACCATTCGAGCAGAAAGAGTGGTGCTAATGATAAGAATAATGGATAGGGACATTTGAAAAATGTAGGCATTTGACTAGGAACCCAAAGTGAACAACCCAGAAGAATTAATGCACACTATCAAGAAAGTAACGTTGCTCACAAATATGCATGGAGGAAGAGGCATGAAAAGGCACAGAGCTAGAGGCAAAAAACATATGCACAGACACCACACAAAAACATCCATGTATTCCCCAAATGGCCACCATATAAAGCACAAACTAGAAATTTGTGGGTTTATAACTCATATGCCTTGTAACATATTTTCTTATGGTATTGTTGTTGCAAGGCACCTTCATATTTTCGACCTACTGTAACAATAGATGATTTCACCCTTCATTTGAAAAGTGTTCTTGAACTAGGCCAAATGATTTTGACTTCGAGGCTTCTCTTTCACCATAATCTAGCTCTGATACCAAGTAATCTCAAGAGATTGAACAAGTCGGTTTTATTTTCTTTTGTCTTTGTTATAACTTTTGAGTTGAAGCAGTGAAGCCCCAGTCATGGTATATATTTGTGATACTATGGGAATTCTAAGAGAGATTTTCTAGCTGTTTTTCCTGTTGCCTTGGAGACCTTATTGCATGAAATATATCACTTTAATCATTAGGAAAGGCATTGTACTCAAATATAGAATCTAATCTAGTGTCATGTGTCAAAAGATAAGTCAAAGAATTGAAGTATAATCACACTGCATTGATGAATATAAGGACTAGAAAACGAAATCAGCTATAAATATGAAGCTTGGTGCTTGAAGTATGAATCATGTTCTTGCAACCCTCATGAAGTTCAATAAAATTAACAAAGATATGCTCGAGGAACCTCTTAAAGACAACCTTCTTGATATGAAGGAACCTGTGTGAGTGTAAAAGGTAATATGCTACAGTTTCCAGTGATATGTCTTGCTTGATATCTATTAAGATGTCATGATCCATTGCAAGAAAAGATTAAGTAACATATATATATATATATATATATATATATATATATATATATATATTTCACAGTTTTGTAAGAAGCATGATATTGACATCTTGCAAGATGCATATACTAACAATAAGAAAGATGTATCTTGATAAAAGAAGTACAACTCCCTATAAAGAAGAAGTTGAGTTCTCAATGAGGGTATATTTCATATTGCAAAATTTGTGGATGTAACATAGAGTAGTAAAAGTCTAGGGTTCAAAGCTATACATTTGCAAACCCTAGAAAGCAAAAAGGGTTTGAGTCTATGGTGAATTTAAGGATGATTGTTGGTTGATTTAGTTGATAAGAACACATTCCTTGTGCTCTTCTTCTTCTGATGATGAATATTTCTCACTGCTTTCATCCTAAATATCACTTTCTTATTTGGAGTATTATCTCTTTCTCTTTTGAGATTTAACTTTTCAAAATTTATGATATTTTTCCTTTCTCTTCATATCCTTCTTATTTTCTTCCTTTTTACTTCTTTTGTGTGGAAATTTTGTAGAAAAATGTACAAATTCACCACATTCGAAACACTTGAAAGAAAACATGCATTTATACTTTCGAGCACCTCTCTTTAATTTATTTTAAAACTAAGAAAATTCTGCATCAAATTTAGTAATAGAGTATTCTTCCTCTTCCTTTATTTTCTTTGGAATTTTCTTGAGATTTTTGGTGATACCATTGAACTTCTTGGAGGCTTTGATTGCAACTTCACTAGATTCATATTTCTCTTCTACAATATGTAGCTCATAAGCTGTAAGAATTACAAGAAATTTCTCCCTAGAAAGAGTGCTCAAATCAATTATTTTTTAATAACAGAAGCATTGTAGTATACCTAGGGGGGATAATATAGGGTACAAAGGGAGGTATCCAAGGGAATAATATGATGTAATAATATAAGAATGATAAATAATTGGGCCATAGTTAATAAATAAAGTGGTTAACCCACATTATGTAAGGGACCACATGTAGTTAGGGAATAAAGTGATAAGTCCATTGTATTGGATGTATGGTATTGAGATACCCATGGTAACTACCCATGGTATTGCATGTATGAAACCTACATAGAGGCTAGAGTCTCTCCATTGAAAGATGTCAAGGATTATTGTATGGGTAAGCATATGGCTTGTGGAGTGATCTCCTTCCTTAAGGAGTGAATGTATGGTGTTGCCCTACCTTAAGGGTTTTGATATTAATGAAGATCTGAAGTTTTGTCTTCAATCGTGTTATTTCTTGGGCATATTTTCCATTTCTATACATTTTTTTATCAGATCTACTACAAGTGGTATCAGAGCACTTTCTTGGGTAGAGTTTGGAGATTTGTTTTTTCATTTTTTTGCAGGAAATTTATGGGTGGCGATTTTGTAGAGCAGATCTGGAATATTTGGTGAAAAATTTTCAGAAATAAATATCAGATCTAGATTCCTTATGGAAAAATACCCAATTTCAAAAAAAAATTCAGTCGAATCGGAGTCCGGATGAGGGAGTTATCACTGATTTAAAATCAGCCATTTTTTCAGAAATTTTGTGACGTCGGGGCAGTTGCAGCGCAAATATGTGTTTCCAGAGTGCCTAGATCGAGATTTCAGCCATACGGTTAGATGCAGAATGGCTATTAAATTTTTGAAAACAGGTTATATTAAGGATTTTGAGTTATATTGACTGAGTAATGTTCATTTTAAATTCTTGCCAAAGAAAGTTTTGGGCGGCGAGTTTGTAGAGCAGATCTGGAAAATTTGGTGAAATTTTTTAGAAATAAATATCAGATCTGGATTCCTTACGGAAAAATACCCAATTTCAAAAAACAAATCAGTCGAATCAGAGTCTGGATGAGGGAGTTATCACTGATTTAAAATCGGCGATTTTTTCAGAAATTTTGTGACGCCGGGGCAGTTGCAATGCAAATTTGTGTTTCCAGATTGCCTAGATCGGAATTTCAGCAATATGGTTAGATGCAGAATGGCTATTCCATTTTCGAAAAAAGGTTATATTAAGGATTCTGAGTTATATTGACCGAGTAATGTCCATTTTAAATTTTTGCCAAAGTAAATGATTTTCTTCAAAACCTTTACTTTATTTTATGGATTCTCGCAAGATGAAGTTTATAGGAAAAGATGATGCTCCTACTATTGAAGATTTTTTACAATATCACAAGGATCACTTCCGAAAATTTTGGATAGGCTCCATAGGGCTTGATATGAAAGATGAGGCAAATAAATGGTGGACCTCACTTGACAACTCAGTGAGGAAACTTCCTGAGAAACAACTTGAAAAAGTCCTTTTGGACAAGTGGTCTCAAGCCGGAAAGAAGGATAGTAAGAGCATAAAGACTTATTTTATACTAATATTTCCATATTACAGGTTCATGGAAGTATTCAGAAAGAGAACATCATTGTGTCTATCATTCCTAGTTGCAAGCATAATTGTATCAATGTGAATTTGGCAAAAAAATTGCAAGTTCCAACAAAACATATTGAAAACACACAAGTTGATAATGAAGATGTTGAAATTTATAAATATTTGAAGATTTCGATGGATAAGTATGTGTTGCATTCTGATTTTTATGCTTCAGATATGGATGTTGTGGACGTTGTTTTGGGACAACCTTGGATGGAATCCGTTGGTACTGCCAATTTTAATGTGCAAAAGAAATTCATGAAACTTTGGTATAAAAAGAAGAAAATTACATTGCACAATATTTACATTAAGAACCATGCAGAGACCGGGGAGGCAGAAGCATAAATATCTAATGAGACAAACACATCAGATGTTGAGCCTTTGATGGTAGACAGCCAAACACAGACATCAAAGCAAGTACCAACAAAAGAACCTGACACCACTCCATCACCAATAATGGAGGAATTAATGAAAGATGTTCCATCAGTTAAAGTTTCAACATATCACCACCTGCATCACCCAGCAAGACAACAACCAGCAAGGTGGCAACGAATTAGCAACAAGGACAACAACCCCTGGATGACACATAGAGAGGTGCGATGATCCACCCACAACACATCAACACAAAAGAACCACCAGAACCCACTTCAATCTCAAGCGAGCGAGACATCGACTAGATCAAGTGTTCACCTTTCTCTGGGATGGCTAGATGCACGCGAATGGTACCAGTGGAATACTCTTTTGAGTAGATCTTATTATTTGTGTTCTTCTTATGTTTCGGGGACAAAACATGTTTAAGGGGGGTGTAATGTAGTATACCTAGGGGGGATAATATAGGGTACAAAGGGAGGTATCCAAGGGAATAATATGATGTAATAATATAAGAATGATAAATAATTGGGCCATACTTAATAAATAAAGTGGTTAACCCACATTATGTAAGGGATCACATGTAGTTAGGGAATAAAGTGATAAGCCCATTGTATTGGATGTATGGTATTGAGATACCCATGGTAACTACCCATGGTATTGCATGTATGAAACCTACATAGAGGCGAGAGTCTCTCCATTGAAAGATGTCAAGGATTATTGTATGGGTAAGAATATGGCTTGTGGAGTGATCTCCTTCCTTAAGGAGTGAATGTATGGTGTTGCCCTATCTTAAGGGTTTTGATATTAATGAAGATCTGAAGTTTTGTCTTCAATGGTGTTATTTCTTGGGCACATTTTCCATTTCTATACACTTTCTTATCAGATCTACTACAAGCATTGGGGTAAAATCTTGTTCGTAAATGCCTCCCGATTTTCTGAAAAATGGCTTCATCTTCAAATTTTAAATCGATGCTGTTGATCAGATTAGTCACTGTTTCAAATATTCTCAAATATTTTGTAATAGTTTCATCTTCGTTCATTATCAAGCTCTCAAAACTCATCCTATAGGTTTGGAGCTTCACTTTCTTCACCTTCAAATCACCTTCATATATATTCCCAAGTTTGTCCCAAAATTCTTTAGCTAATTTGCAATGCATGACTTTTATCAACTCATTCTCACTAAGTGTTTCATTGATGGCATTTATGGCTTTGGCATCGTTTTGATACTTCTTCCTTTTATTAGTGTTTGAAGGAAGAACATCAAGAACAACATATCCAGTCACCACAGTGGACAAGAAATCAACACCAAAACTCATGAGATTCCCCTTGGTTGTGTTAGACTCCTATACCAATAGGTGTCAATTTTTATGATTGTCTTGATTGAACTATGGAATATGTTCAAACTTTTTTCTTAAGCAAAGGTGTTCCATATTCTTGAAAAACCAAAAAATCAAAAAATTTTAAAAATGTTAAGAGGGTATACCCTAAAAGAAAAATCAAAGGGTAAGAAAAATAAATTGGTCAAGAAAATGAAAGAAATGAACCCCAAGCAAAAAATAGACCAAGGAAAGTGTACAAATCCAAATGCCACTACTATTTCATTTTTGTAATAAAGCAATTGTGTGCAGCTTGTCAAACTTTTGCCACAATTTATGAAGAGTCAAACTGTTTAAATTTGACTCATTCCTGTTTCAATTTCATGTTGTAGAATAGAGAATAAATATCTGACCAAACAGTTTAATCTTGGCAGATAAGTAGATAGGTAGAGTTAATAAAAGGTGCTCAACAGTTTAATCTGAGCCCTTGGATGTAATAAGTTGAGAATTAGATAGAATTTCCATGTAAAAGAAAAGAAAATTGATAAGCGTTTGCCAGACTAAGTGCACCCTAATAAAGAAGAGAAAATGGTATTGTAAAGTAGATAGGGTAGGTAGATGGTGTTGCAAAGTTTCATGTGATGAATGATGCTGCTAAATGTGTTTAATCCTTTACTTTCATCATAAGTACTGAAGCAGAAAATACATTGGAAAATTCACAAAAAGCAAAGTCAAAATCATTAACTTCCCACATCACTTTCTCCCTAAGAGTTTTACTAATTTCCCCAAAGTTCTAAGGTATTTGAAGATTAAAGGGGCTCAAGGCATTTCCTTGACTTTTGGAGGGACCGGACCCTCGGCCTAATGATCAAAAAGACCTAAGTACTTGAAGTTATTTATCATTATAATCATTCACTTTTAATCCTTTCCTAATTAAAATTACTTAGGAAAATCATGAAAATTTCCATAATAATTCCTCAAAATTACTTGCTATTCTATGTTTAAGTGTTGAAATTGAGATGATGCAATTTACTTCAGAAATCTCCACTTTCCTAGTTGTGTAAAGTATTTTGAGTTTCCCTTGTCCCTTTGTCATATTAACATATGATTTATTTATTAAATCCTTAATAAAAATACCTTATCCTATTGTATTTAACTCCTCCTATGTAATATCCCCAAAACCCTCTTATTATAGATTTTTAACCAAAGTATTTAATTCCATATGTTTGAAATAAAATCCCTCATTACAATACCTTTTGGTTAAAAACATATCCTTATAAACTATCCATGCCCCTATGGTTAATAAATTGCATTAATTTATTACCATATAATAAAAATATTGAAAGGGTTTTAAACATATGTTTTATGTTTTAAACGGAAAAATGAATAAAACCTGAAGTTTTAATGTAAACCAAAACTTCGAAATACACCATCCGTAACCTCGACCCCTATTAAACCACCGAAATTAATTAATCATCTGGATTAATTAATAGTTTAATCTCCATTCAAAACCCGCCCAAAATGATTAATTAACATTAATCACATTGAACCCCCGCTTGTTAACTCACCGCCAATTCCATGTTCCGCCAACCGTTGGATCACTCCACTGGAGATCTACGGTCCACAAACATTCCGCTAGCCATCCCTTGTATGAAGATTAACGCGCGAAATCACGACGGTTTTCAAACAGTGCAATGGCTACGTGTTATTTAACTAGTGGAATCGCTGCCTCCCCACGGAAAATCGCCTGCTCCCGAAAGCGGTGCAGAATTTACCGCTTACCGCCCAACCCCGGTGAGACATCCATCGCACATCAGTGACGTCATCCCATAAAAATAATAAAAATTCCCCCCCGTTTGACTTTGCCGATAAAACAAAACATTCACGTCTTTTTCATCATTTTGTACGCCAGTGAAAGAAAACGCCTTCCACGCAGAAAAATTCAAAATTCGAATTTGTGAAGTCCACTTACCTTATCCTTTCGAAGAAGATTGCAGACAAGCCTCTTAGAAGATTATCAAACTTAGCCGACACCTATCCAAACGATGTTTTCTCCAAAAAACAAGTATTTACCCTAAATTCAAACTGAACTCTGTTGAAATCTCGACTTTCCTTTTTTCCTTCACTGAAACAGAGTTAGAATTAATTACTAGTTCATTCCGTGACCCCGAAAACTGTAATTGAATTACTAAATCTGCAAATGGACCTATTTTTCCCGTGAATTTACTCAATTCCTCACCATTAGCCAAATTTCCATTTTTCCACAAGAACCAAAATGGGAGTTCCTGTAGCCTTGAATGATGCTCCATTTTGAACCTAGTCAAAACCTCACTCCCTTGTCCATTGGGGAATTGCTTGAAAAATCTACTCGGTTGTCCCCTGAAGAGGTGATCAGAAGATCACATCCTTGGATAAACAGTATTAATACTAGTCATAATATTTTTTTACTCCAAGATTTTTATCAAATCTATTCAAACAGAGGTTAGAAAGCATAGCAGCTTAAGAGTATCAGTGGTTAAAGTGTATCAGGTAAAAGTCAGTGAAAGTTAAAATGAAGTTACAGAGCAGTCAAAGGTAAACAATAAAAGTAAATACATAAGGCAGTAAAATGGTAAAAATAGATGAGAATAATTTCACCAATAGTGAGGTTTGTCTAAAGTGAAAGTGAAACAGTCAAAAGAGCAAGAAAGTAAAAAGATGAAAAAACATAACAAGAAGGAACATTTTACAAAGCTAGGAAAGTTTATGTTCTTAAGAGGACCATCTACAAAAACCTCTCTCACTTTTCTAACAACTATTATGGTTTTGGAAATATTAAACAATGTTGGAAAGTACTATTTGCAGAAACTTCCTGTTAAGTAATCATTTGGCAGAGAATATTGTGGCCAATCAGAAATACATCTTACAAAAATGAAGGAGGTTTTTGTTCCTAAGAGACCCATATACAAAAACCTATCTCATTTTTTGGACATTGATTTCCGACTAAGAGATAGATGCACATATTTAGAGGCTATTTTTCAGACTTTGTAAAACTATGTTTTACACATCTTTTTGCAGAGCCTATTGTGCACAGTTGGAGAGGAATTTTAGGACAGTGAAAGAGGTTTATCTCACCAACATATCTATTTACAATAACCTCTTTCACTTTTTACATATATATTACGGATTGAGAAATATAAAGGTATCATTGGACCCCAAATTTGCAGAATTGTTGGAGCAGAATTGCACAAAGAAAGGAAGCAATTAGTGACTTGGATGCCTCATCATCAACTAAGAGTTGGATCAAATTTGAATTCTCCTCTTTTTCATCACCTATCCATACAAAATAGTGCCAAATAGATGCATTATTTTGAGTTTCCTTTACTTAAGTTCTATTTATGTAAAATAGTTGGAGAGATTTGTGAACTAATCTTGATATTTTTTCAAGATATTTTAGTTTAGAATTTGTATAAATACTTCACTCTTGGAAGTATTTTGGGTGGATTCTACTACTTCGCTGTGACATTGATGTTTTTGGAATAAAAGCGTTTTGGAGAAATTTATTTGTGGCTTGCTGGATGACAATTTGAAGCTCGGGACTTTTTGCAGGATTCATGTGTCGGACTGCAGTTCAATAAGTCTTTCTATCCTATGTTTTAAGTTTTATATCTGTTTATAATATCATTGTGTCCATTTCTGAATAATTGACATAAAAGAATAAATTAGAATTTACTTAATTGTACTCTGATTTCAGTTGTAATTATTCTTAATGTTTTCTTCTAAATTGGTTATAAGCAACGAATTCTTAATTGCTCTTGCTTCGCTAATTTAAACATTTTGATTACTATAGTAAAGAATTCTTCACTGCTCTTTATTTGTAATCATTTCATTTCTTTCTTTTGAACATGTTGAAATATTCTTAACTGCCTTTCATCCCTTCAAACCCATTCCATCCACTTTAAATTCTAAAAATTGTTCTTTGTTTGGCTATCTTGCCCTGCAAAGCCATCTTGTGTGTAGAATAGAAATCCAGTAAAGCCATCCTTTGACTCCATAGCCCAATGGCCTGAAATTATTCAACCTTGCCCTTAGTTGGAGGATTCCACCATTTTCAAACAAACTCTTGGATTTATAACTAGCCTAAAACTTTCTAAGAACAAAGATAAATCATAAAGAGAGAGCCCTCTCTGGATGCAGATTGGCTAGATTCTGCATCTGAAGGTTGGTTTGTGGTTACCTTGGGTATACTTTCCTTTTCCACAACTTCAAGGAAAACCTGAGTGATAACATAGTGGCGACCATACTGGGGACCTGAATCATTTTTATTGTTACTATTGTTTGCTTATAAGCTATAGACAGAGCCTGAAGATCAGCCAGGTAGCCTTTGAAATGCTTTTGCTCTGCAACTGCATAGTAAACAAATGCTGCTTCAGTCTATCTCTGGTTTAGCTTATAAACTGAACCTTAGTTTCAAACATTCAATCAGATTCTCTAGTTTAATAAATCTTTGAGAAAATTTTAATTAAAAATCTTAAATTTCTTGAAGAGTTTGTAGAAGTTGTTTTGAAAATTCACAAAAAATTTGGTTTCCTGAAGAACTAACTTTTTCTTTAGAATTGTTTTACAGGTTTAGATCTGATCTATGATGGTGGACAGGGATCAGACACACAAAGGTTAAAATCATCCACCTGGCGACTCCAAATCAATTTCAGAATCAAGACTCCACTGGAGGAATGAACCTCAAAAGACAATATGGAAAGATCAGGCTTTCAACTTGGATCTTAATCCAAGACATTATGTTCTTTCTCATTAAGAAAGTTTTTCAATGTATATTGTATTTTATAGAAGATCTTAGATTAGTTTTTAGTTATTTTCCTTTGAAGATTATAAGTAATAATTCTCCTAATCTCTTTGAGCAGCTTTCTTATGAATCTAATGATGATCATTTTCCAATTAAGAAGCCTCAAATAATCAAGATTGATCTTACAATCCCTGTACATATCCCTGTACCATATAAAGTTCCGGATAGATATAAGCCCCTTATTTTACCTCCTATACTCCATGATTTTCCTAAAAAATACTACAAGTATCTTCCTAGATTTGATGGAGAAAATGGTATCACGGCCCAAAAACATATTCAAGGTTTTGAAAATTATTTGGATTTATTTGAGATTGATGAAGATGATGTTAAAATCAGAGTTTTTGCTCTTTCTTTGCAAAATAGAATAAAGAGTTGGTTCAAAAATCTTCCTAATGCTAGCATCTCAAATTTCCAACAGTTTATCAAACTTTTCCTTGATAGATGGATAATAAAAGTTAATCATTTTGTGATCATGGAAGAATATAATCAATTAAAAAGACATTCAAATGAAACGATACAACAATTTTCTGACAGATTTAATCAAGTTTATTATTCAATGCGAGAAAATATTAGACCTCCTCATGATTCAGCTCTCTTGCATTATCCAAGTGCCTTTGATTCAGAAATAGAATTTCGGTTAAGAGAAAGAGATCCAAAAACACTTGTACAGATGCAAAATATTGCAGTTGATGTGGAAGTTAATCTCCAAATCAAACAGGAAAAGTTGAAAGTAGAAGAAGAGGAAAAGAAAAACATTGCAGAAGTAAAACTCAACTTTTTGGTAAGAAAACTAGATGAAATAACACAGGAGATCACTATGAAAGAAGAATTTTTTATTCAAAATCACCATGAAGAAATAGAAGAGATTGATAGCCATGAACAAATTGCTCTTATTTCAAATTATCATAGATCAGAAAATGAATTTACAAATCAATATGAGGAAGAGGAATCTGCTGATCTAATGTGTATGTTTGATGACATTCCTTCTTTTGATTATTTGCCTAAGTATGATCATTATGATGACAGTTATGTTCTCCAAACTCAAGCTAACTTTATAGAGAAATCAAATGCTAGTTTGTGGAATGAAGAAACTCAGTTTCAGCAAATTGAAGACAGTGATCAGCCAATATAGATCAGCCATGAGAGTTAGGAAGGAAGAGTAGAAAATGTGGAAATAAGTGAAAATTCTTTACCTCTTTGTTTTGCTTCATTTCAGTTCATTAGAGAAAACTATCATGCCATCAATAATCAGCAATATTTAGGAATTGAGATTGACAACAAAGAAGATAATGAAACTATTGATCAAGATTTTTCAGTTTCACAATTGCAGTTATCAGTTCCAATTGAAATAAATGATCAAATGACACAAGAAAGTTCCATACCACTATTTTTTGAACCATTTTAGCTTTTAAAGGAAATGTGGTATAACATATTTAAAGAAAATAATGGGAAACTTGTTGAAGTTTATGAAGTCCCATGGAATTTTATATGTCATAGGTTCCAACAATTTTCCCAAGATTTTCAGGATCCAATAGCAGATATGTTGAATATTGAAGGCATTCAAAGCATTCCTCTATTAACTAACTATGATTTTCAGAATCAAGATGATAAAGGATTCAACACTCGAACATTACAGTCAGTAGGAATATCATCACAAATCTTATCTGAAAGTTTACAGGGAGATAAAGATGAAAATAGCATTTCATATTCATGGTATGGAGGCCATCCAGAACAGATGTACAGTTGTTCAGATCAGTTAAACATCAGTGTATATATTTTGGAAGATCCTTTTGTACAATTTCTAGAGTCAACAAAGAAAATCAAGTGTTTCCTTATCCTCTCATTTGTTGACAAGTTTCTAATAGGTTGCAGAAGTACAATTTTGATAATCAACAAGAAAATGCAACAAAATCTATCAAAGTACATAATTCTTGAATGGTTGCATTGGCTATTTCATTTTACCTAACTAGCAGTTGAACAATAGATTGAGTAGGTAGATGAGTGCTAATAAGCTCAGAATTTTGAGCATTTTTTTTTAGTTTTTCAATTTTCAGCTAGTTTTTCATTAAGTTGGTTTGAAATTTTTTGTGTGTTGTTTTAGTTTTAGATCAGATTTCAGGTTGCAGAAAAAGGACTATATTCAATTCAAGATTTTCAACCACAACAAATTCATGTTTGGGATTGGAACAAGGCAGAAAATTCCTAACTGGGCAACAAATTTTTAAGTTTTGAGTGGATAGTAACTTACTGGAGTTGAAGCCCAAAGTGAAGGCCCTAAGCTTCAGAAGTTTTACTATCATATATACAATAAAGCTACCAGAAGAAGGAGATTACATGGTTTAGTTTGAAGACATTTTGAGGCAATTGACCTGCTGTTCTTGACATTTCACAAGGAAAAGCCATCCCCAAGTGGAGCCAGTGTTAGACTCCTATACCAATAAGTGTCAAATTTCATGATTGTCTTGATTGAACTATGGAATATGTTCAAACCTTTTTCTTGAGCAAAGGTGTTCCATATTCTTGAAAAACCAAAAAATCAAAAAAATTAAAAAATGTAAAGAGGGTATACCCTAAAAGAAAAATCAAAGGGTAAGAAAAATAAATTGGTCAAGAAAATGAAACAAATGAACCCCAAGCATAAAATAGACCAAGGAAAGTGTGCAAATCCAAATGCCACTACTATTTCATTTTTGTAATAAAGCAATTGTGTGCAGCTTGTCAAACTTTTTCCACAATTTATGAAGAGTAAAACTGTTTAAACGTGACTCATTCGTGTTTCAATTTCATGTTGTAGAATAGAGAATAAATATCTGACCAAACAGTTTAATCTTGGCAGATAAATAGATAGGTAGAGTTAATAAAATGTGCTCAACAGTTTAATCTGAGCCCTTGGATGTAATAAGTTGAGAATTAGATAGAATTTCCATGTAAAAAAAAAGAAAATTGATAAGGGTTTGCCAGTCTAAGTGCACCCTAATAAAGAAGAGAAAATGGTAGTGTAAAGTAGATAGGGTAGGTAGATGGTGTTGCAAAGTTTCATGTAATGAATGATGCTGCTAAATGTGTTTAATCCTTTACTTTCATCACAAGTACTGAAGCAGAAAATACATTGGAAAATTCACAAAAAGAAAAGTCAAAATCATTAACTTCTCACATCACTTTCTCCCTAAGAGTTTTACTAATTACCCCAAAGTGCTAAGGTATTTGAAGATTAAAGGGGCTCAAGGCATTTCCTTGACTTTTGGAGGGACCGGACCCTCGACCTAATGATCAAAAAGACCTAAGTACTTGAAGTTATTTATCATTATAATCATTCACTTTTAATCCTTTCCTAAGTAAAATTCTATTTTACTTAGGAAAATCATGCAAATTTCCATAATAATCTCTCAAAATTACTTGCTATTCTATGTTTAAGTGTTGAAATTGAGATGATGCAATTTACTTCAGAAATCTCCACTTTCCTAGTTGTGTAAAGTATTTTGAGTTTCCCTTGTCCCTTTTTCATATTAACATATGATTTATTTATTAAATCCTTAATAAAAATACCTTATCCTATTGTATTTAACTCCTCCTATGTAATATCCCCAAACCCCTCTTATTATAGATTTTTAACCAAAGTATTTAATTCCATATGTTTGAAATAAAATCCCTCATTACAATACTTTTGGTTAAAAACATATCCTTATAAACTATCCCCGCCCCTATGGTTAATAAATTGCATTAATTTATTACCATATAATAAAAATATTGAAAGGGTTTTAAACATATGTTTTATGTTTTAAACGGAAAAATGAATAAAACCCGAAGTTTTAATTTAAACCAAAACTTCGAAATACACCATCCGTAACCCCGACCCCTATTAAACCACCGAAATTAATTAATCATCTGGATTAATTAATCGTTTAACCTCCATTCAAAACCCGCCCGAAATGATCAATTAACATTAATCACATTGAACCCCCACTTGTTAACTCACCGCCAATTCCATGTTCCGCCAACCGTTGGATCACTCTGCTGGAGATCTACGGTCCACAAACATTCCACTAGCCATCCCTTGTATGAAGATTAACGCGCGAAATCGTGACGGTTTTCAAACAGTGCAATGGCTACGTGTCATTTAACCAGTGGAATCGATGCCTCCCCGCGGAAAACCGCCTGCTCCCGAAAGCGGTGCAGAATTTACCGCTTACCGCCCGACCCCGGTGACGCATCCATCGTACATCAGTGACGTCATCCCATAAAAATGATAAAAATCCCCCCCCCCCCCGTTTGACTTTGCTAATAAAACAAAACATTCACGTCTTTTTCATCATTTTGTAAGCCAGTGAAAGAAAATGCCTTCCACGCAGAAAAATTCAAAATTCGAATTTGTGAAGTCCACTTACCTTATCCTTTCGAAGAAGATTGTAGACAAGCCTCTCAGAAGATTATCTACCTTAGCCGGCACCTATCCAAACGTTGTTTTCTCCAAAAACATGTATTTACACTAAATTCAAACTGAACTCTGTTGAAATCTCGGCTTTCCTTTTTTCCTTCACTGAAACAGAGTTAGAATTAATTACTAGTTCATTCCGTGACCCCGAGAACTGTAATTGAATTACTAAATCTGCAAATGGACCTGTTTTTCCCGTGAATTTACTCAATTCCTCACCATTAGCCAGATTTCCATTTTTCCACAAGAACCAAAATGGGAGTTCCTGTAGCCTTGAATGATGCTCCATTTTGAACCTGGTCAAAACCTCACTCCCTTGTCCATTGGGGAATTGCTTGAAAAATCTACTCGGTTGTCCCCTGAAAAGGTGATCAGAAGATCACATCCTTGGATAAAAAGTCTTAATACTAGTCATAATATTTGTTTACTCCAATATTATTATCAAATCTATTCAAACAGAGATTAGAAATCATAACAGCTAAAGAGTATCAGTGGTTAAAGTGTATCAGGTAAAAGTCAGTGAAAGTTAAAATGAAGTTACAGAGCAGTCAAAGGTAAACAGTAAAAGTAAATACAGAAGGCAGTAAAATGGTAAAAAGAGATGAGAATACTTTCACCAATAGTGAGGTTTGTCTAAAGTGAAAGTAAAACAGACAAAAGAGCAAGAAAGTAAAAAGATGAAAAAACATAACAAGAAAGAACATTTTTTGCAGAAATTGCATATTTTAGTCATAGTTTTGAAGAGCCTATTGTGATCAATCCAAGATGAATTTTACAAAAATGAAGGAGGGTTATGTTCTTAAGAGGGCCATATACAAAAACCTCTCTCACTTTTCTAAAAACCATTATGGTTTTGGAAATATTAAACAATGTTGGAAAGCACTTTTTGCAGAAAATTCCTGTTAAGTCATCATTTTGCAGAGAATATTGTGGCCAATCAGAAATACATCTTACAAAACTGAAGGAGGTTTTTGTTCCCAAGAGACCCATCTACAAAAACCTATCTCATGTTTTGGACATTGATTTCAGAATGAGATATACATGCACATCTGTAGAGGCTCTTTTTCAGACTCTGTAAAACTCTGTTTTACACATCTTTTTGCAGATCCTATTGTGCACAGCTGGAGAGGAATTTTAGGAAAGTGAAAGTGGTTTATATCACCAAAATATTTATATACAATAAAATCTTTTAATTTTTACATATATATTACATATTTAGAAATATAAAGATATCATTGGACCCCAAATTTGCAGAATTGTTGGAGCAGAATTGCACAAAGAAAGGAAGCAGTTAGTGACTTGGATGCCTCATCATCAACTAAGAGTTGGATCAAATTAGAATTCTCCTCTTTGTCATCACCTATCCATACAAAATAGTGCCAAATAGATGAATTAGTTTGAGTGTCCTTTACTTAAGTTCTATTTATGTAAAATATTTGGAGAGATTTGTGAACCAATTTTGATATTTTTTCCAAGATATTTTAGTTTAGAATTTGTATAAATACTTCACTCTTGGAAGCATTTTGGGGGGGACTCTACTAATTCGCTGTGACATTGATGTTTTTGGAATAAAAATTGTTTTCGAGAAATTTATTTGTGGCTTGCTGGATGACAATTTGAAGCTCAGGACTTTTTGCAGGATTCATGTCTCGTACTGCAGTTCAATAAGTCTTTCTATCCTATGTTTTAAGTTTTATATCTATTTAATATATCATTGTGTCCATTTCTAAATAATTGACATAAAAGAATAAATAAGAATTTACTTAATTGTACTCTGATTTCAGATGTGATTGTTCTTAATGTTTTCTTCTAAATTGGTTATAAGCAACGAATTCTTAATTGCTCTTGCTTCGCTAATTTAAACATTTTGATTACTATAGTAAATAATTCTTCACTGCTCTTTATTTGTAATCATTCCATTTCTTTCTTTTGAACATGTTGAAAGATTCTTGAGTGCCTTTCATCCCTTCAAAACCCATTCCATCCACTTTAATTCCTAAAAATTGTTCTATGTTTGGCTATCTTGCCCTGCAAAGCCATCTTGTGTGTAGAAGATCAATCCAGTAAATCCATCCTTTGACTCCATTGCCCAATGGCCTGAAAATATTCAACCTTGCCCTTAGTTGGCGAATTCCACCATTTTCAAACAAACTCTTGGATTTATAACTAGCCTAAAACTTTCTAAGAACAAAGATAAATTATAAAGAGAGAGCCCTCTCTGGATGCAGATTGGCTAGATTCTGCATTTTAAGGTTGGTTTGTGGTTACCTCGGGTATACTTTCATTTTCCACAACTTCAAGGAAAACCTGAGTGATAACAGGTTGAACTTGGTTGAACTCTATAGTAGATTGATAATAAGCTGAGTAGGAACTATTGAAGGGGATATCTTCATCATACCACAATTTGGCCATGTACTCATAAGAATATTCCTTGTACTTATTCAAATGGTTTCAATGGTGTGCTGAGTGCAACTAGTAGTGGTAGAGGAAGGTGGAATAAAACCAAAAATACTCTCTCGTTTGTGGAATTGAAAGTGAAACTGTGGGATGATTTTCATGAATGGGAGAAACATGTCTAAAGTGTTCCATAACAGTTATAGAGTTAGAGGAGGAACCTTGAAAATTATGGATACATTTCTATAGAATCTCTCTCTTTGTTACGTTGTCCACCTTATCGTCATTTCCATATCTCATAGTTAAGATCTTATGAAGATATCCCTTCATTATTTGATACCTCAATTTTGTATAAATCTAGTCTAAGTGACATTTAACCTTACTTTCTTCGAGGACTATGACTATTCTCCTCATGTAAGGAATCTTGGTAACCCAACCAGCTTATAGATATCCCTGCAAAAACAAATTCATTTAAAAAAAATTGATTATAGAATGAAAGATACTGACTTGATAAGTGAATATAAAGTCTTCATCTTGATTTCTTCGATGGTGGAGAAAAGATGTGTTAGTGATTTCTCTTTGAATGATATTCTTCAAGGTTAAGGATTAGATCTTGGTTGTAATGATGATAAAGCCTTCTTTTTTGCACTCTTTTGTACCAATCCTAGGAAAGCTCGGTTCCTAGTCTTTAGATAATATTACTTTGACTTCTTCTTTACATAAGAATATAATTACATAGTCAACATGAAGACCGACCTAGTTATACTTTTCAACTTGCCTATGCATTCACACATAGTACCTATATAGTACTTGTTATCCATTGGTTGATGACATTCAACTATCGATTGATAATTTGTTTTCTAATTTGTTTATGAGGGGCAAGTGAGCCCTACAAAGACCCCTCCATGGCATCAGGTGAGCCCTACAAAGACGCCTCCATGAGAGGAAGATTATCAGGTACATTGGTTGTTTAGTTATGTCATGTTTTCAAGTAGGTTATATTTATTGTTCGTTGTGAAAAATTGATTAATGTGAATTTTTTTTGTCCTGAACAGGTGGACGCACTCATATGATTCGTGCCCCTAGTTAGGAAATCAAGCAAGAGGAGCGCCATAGACATGTTCCCATTCACCCCCAATTTCATAGAGCCCATTCTAAGGATTATCTTATACATAGTATAGGTACACATTAGTTCAATTCCTAGTTAGAATGTTCAATTTTACGTTATATTCAATGTTGAACAGGTGAATTTTTTTCTTCAAATGACATGTGTTTAATGTGAAAACATTATGCTCCATAGGTGCAAATGTTGGAGTTGGGGTTGGCCCTATTGTTGGTGAAGGGCAAATGACAACAATTTCTCAGCCTGTGGGATTCATCCCACAATTGGATACTTCTCTGGGTAAAATCTAAATGAAAATTTATTGTTTGATGCATGTTTAATTTCAAACTTATTGTGGTACTCATGTACCCAAATTCTAACAATTTTATGTTTTGTACAGTGGGTGATAGAGACATTCATTCCTCGCAAGGGAACCATCCTAGTATGAGCAAAGAGGAAGAGATAGTTTTTCTAGCAGGTATTTTCAAATTACCAAAAAAGTTTTTTAAATACAAATTTTCCTTATAAACTATTCAATTTTTAATATGTGCAATAATTTAACATGTTATAGGTGGTGGTGGTTTCCCTCCTAGGGGTAGAGGTCGTAGGGTTCATGATTTTGCTCGAAATCCGAGCTATGATCCCCTTTACACCCATCCCGGTGATATTCCTGAGCAGATGCCTTGGGAAGATACCATCTCCTTACTTACTGTTGATGGGATGAGGGAGCATTCCATGATATTGCGCAATGAATTGCAAAGTTGCAATCTCTCTGCCCCTAGTCGAAATTGTCTCCAAATTGTTTTGCACAATTTTAGAGAGTTTGGTACAGACTTATTGTGGGTTTGGACCATAAACCCAAGTTTTTTTTGACATGTTGCGTACGAGGAGATCATCAGTGATTGGTATCCACTCCTACAATGAAGTCAAAATTATGGTCACTAAAGAAATTGCCTTGTCACTATTTGACTTGCGGCCTGAAGACAAAAAACGTCTGAAGATTACAAGATTAAATGATCCCAATATTACACTTTATATTTATGAGAAGTTCCTGTATGAATATAGAAAGTTCCCAAATAATGATGAGGTGCTGCAATATTTTGTTAGGATGTTGTTTGCTCAATTCCGAGAGCACGTGGACCCTAACTATAAGGATACTGGGTCCAAATTCTATGGAGCTGGAAAAGGTCGTACATATGAACAACCTGATGCTATGCGATATGTTGGGTTTAGGCCTCTAGCACCTCGACCACCTAGGGTAGTTACACTTCCAGAGGATTTAGATCTTATCTCCAGTGCTGCATCACAAATGAGGGATAAGATACAAGAACATATTGCAGCTGCTTTAGGAGGGGTTGAAGTCGGCTTAGGGACGAGCCAACCTTCATCTAGTGCAGGGGGGCGTTCATTTGTGAGTATTCCAGATGGCATGCTGAGGGAGATGAAGCGAGATGAAATTATGGAGTATGCATCCTCATGTAGAGACCTCTATGAGTGATCCAGAAAACTACAAATGCACACAATGGGCAAGTATGTACAAGCAGATTTTGATCTAACATGTTTTTTTGGTGTATATACATTTAGTCTCCAAAAAATGGCGCCAATATATTTATTTAACTTATGCAGTTTACAACATTCTTAGAACAACATTGCCTTGCCCCTGGTGCTCATTCTGTAGATCGTGGAAATGATCATGTATAGGTGCCACACTCATTACTCATTACTATCTATCTATATTTTTGTATGTCAAATTGAAATTGAATTTATGTGACATAAATTTATATGGTATGAGTCTTAACATTAAGGAATTTTCAGGTTAGTGCTACACATCAAGGGCTGCCTGAAGAGATTATTCCTTCTCAGGTTCCAGTCGTGACACAGGTATCGATACTTTTCGTTAAGCATATTTATAATTTTTATTATATTTATTTTTGTAAACTTGACTGTTAACTTTTTTTTCTACTTTTCAGGCTACAGATAATATTGACATGATGCAGACTGAGCCTGAAGGAGATCATGTAGTCTCTGGGTCAGAGAGTCTACATTAAACCATGGTAACCTCTTACCCTTTCTTCGTTGGTATCATTGCCACATTATAAACAGGCTATCTAGTGAATTTATAGTTAGTTGAGAGGTTATTTTATGTATCTAGTGAATGCTAAAACTAATATTTAATTTTCAGTAATTTAACTTTGAGCCATAGTCAATTCACTAGGTGACTGACAGTATAGGTAACTGGTCAAACCGGCCGGTCAGCATGCCCACTAGTTCAAACCGCCATTGCAACTCGATTTACACATGCCTTTGAAAAATATTTTCTGGTTAACCGGTGCTAAGTGGCTGGTTAAGGACGGAACTGACCAGTTTATGAATAAACCAGCTAGTTTCGTCCTTAACCGACCGGTCACTTCCTCTCCCCCTCTGCAGACCCATGCATGGACAACAAGGTGTTTTAGGGCTGATGTGTTGGTAAGGGGAGGGTTTTTTCCCTCCAAAAACACCCTCCCCAATATTTTATAAGTAGGGTTAGCCTCTCCTTTGTCTCACACCAACTAATTTTCTATTTGTGAGTTTGATTGAGAGCTTGGAGAGTGTTGAATGTTTGGCAGAGCGACGATCTTGGAGGCTTGGAGTTGGAGTTAGAGCTATCTTGGATGCTTGCCACTTGAGCTAAGTAGACTATAGTAGCCATCATGCCTCCAAAAGGCAAGGATACTTACCGGTTCTGGTCCAGTTACCGGTTCATTAGGTCCACTGGTCCGGTCACCGATTCCGATTTTTAATACTATGTTTCCTACTCAAGTCTCTACAAAATAAAGAAGCACATGCACAAAAATCAAACATACCAAGATATTTCATCTCTCACCATGGCCTTATAAGGTTACTCATGGTACAATCTCTAAACAAAGAAAGAAAATCCTGGGAAGAAGTCATTGCAACTACAATGGTTGCAACTTCACTAAATGAGCCCAATGTTGTGTGACCCCACCCATTGCAATTGCGAAGGAGGAAGAATATATTTTCATAAATCCCTTGGCTAAAAAGTACCTACTAATTCATATTAAGGAAGAAGAGACAAATTCTATTACACCATGTAAGTATAGTGATATTGACATTGAGATAATTAGTAGCAAACCAACCACCGAGAGAATGAGAGGGAATCAAAATAGGCCCCCCTTTGTTCTAGGAAAGAAGAGGACATGATCCATTCCTACCACCACCCTAACCCCTCCTACTCCAAAAAAACAATTAAGGGCAGAAGAAATCCTAGAACACTAAGAAGACACTACCCCTACTAAAACATAAGAACTAGTATGACTCTTTAACAACCAATATGGGATAAGTATTGGCATAATGTATAAAGTAGAGTGGAATGTTTAGTAATAAGAAAGGATATAGTCATCTCAGCATGTCTTTAGAGAACAACACGAGTTTCATTTTGGACAAAAGACCAAACATCCTATGTAAATCTAGGAGGTCAACTTATATGTTGAAGGGATCGTGACTAAACAACTATTGGAAGTCAAAATTTCCAATATGATTTATGAAGACTGAAAGCTAGAGATGCATAGATTCTCGCCACTAATCATATATGTTGATGATATAGAATTATGGCAGTTGTGAGACTCCCAATGGAAATTACTGCAGTAATTTTTCAAGCTCTAATTCACCTTCAGTAGAGCTCTTTAAGCTACGATAAAGGGTAACCCTTAGGAACCTCTCAAGAAACAAATTTGAAGTCTAATATCTCACAATTGGAACAAAAAAAAGTCTTATTTATAGAATTGAAAAATTAAGCTTATGTGACTTACCTTAATCTATCTGAAGCAAGATATACATTCTGAGACTATATGAATTTCTAGGTTAAAATATGGTGTTCATGTGCTATTAATTGTTATATAGTTATCATATACTTATTTCCCTCTTTTTTTTACTAATATTGGTATAAGAGATTTTGACCTTCTAGCAACGGTTTCTAGGTTAAAATATGGTGTTCATGTGCTATTAATCATTATATAGTTATCATATACTTATTTCTCTCTTGTTTTTAATAATAGCGGTATAAGAGCTTTTAAGCCATGAGCATAGATCTATTATTAGGAATTGGTCTTCTAGCAAGGGTTTCTAGGTTAAAATGTGGTGTTCATCTGCTATTAATTGTTATATATTTATCATGTACTTATTTCTCTCTTGTTTTACTAATAGTTATAAAAGAGCTTAGAGATTGGGGAGGTGATGGTCGGAAATGTTGGAACATTTTATGTTAAGGCCAAAGCTTAACATTGAGAAGCTTCATTGAGATTTGACCATCAAATGTGAAGATTCCTAAAATGAAATAGAGATCTAGCGGTGATATGAAACCATAGAAGCTTCATTGACATTTGACCAGCAAATGTGAAGACTTTTGAAATGAAATAGAGATCTAGCCGTGATATGCAACAATAGAAGCGAGATTTGGTGAGGAGAGCACTGTGTGCCTTGTGAGAAGAATGGTGACATAAGTGTTGGAAAAAAATAACAAAAAAATTACTTTGAAGATGAAATTTGTAAATTACATGTATATGGGCATATTACTGCAAAACCTAGTTAGGCATGCATACCACTGCAAGTAAAGTTTTGGAGTAGACCTAGGTGATAGGGGAGGAGATTTTGTTGCTTTCCCCTACTTAGTTTAAAGAGGGAATGTTAAGGTAAAGTTGAGTCACTGAAAAAGCCAAAGTTGCTAGGTCCACAATGGTGCCTTCAGGAACATGGTTTTAGTGGCCCTTGGTTTTAGAGCTCATGAATTAAATTTGATGAAGCCTTTAATTTTTAAAGGCTCAGGTTTGGGAATTCTCCATTGTAATGTGCCTAAGTTGAGTAGAGGCCTCACTTGGCCAAGCAAGATGTTGGTAGCCTTGGATGCTTCAATTCAAGCCATTGACTACTTTTAAAATTTAAGCCATAAGGAATAGTAGATCTATTATTAGAAGCTATTTTTCCCAGAAAAGTTTAGAAGATACAATATTTTTCTCTTTTCTCTTAATTTTTAACAATAGAAAACCTAGAAATATGTGAAAAAAGAGGAAAAAAGAAAATCTACCCTTAAATACAAAATATAACAAATGATGAAATTTTATTTTTACCAAATAATACAGCTATAGATTAGAGTGCATATAAAAATGCTATTAGATTGTACCCTTAGTAAGAAGGTTTTTTCCTAATTTGAAGAAAAAGTATATAAATATGATTCCGTATATCCCATTTTCTAGTCTTACACAAGCAAATGTATAAATTTGTTTTTTTAGAATTTGTTAAACTTCTGTCATGTTTTTGGCATCCTATTTTCTAGTCTTACACAAGAAAATGTATAAATTTGTTTTTTTAGAATTTGTTAAACTTCTGTCATGTTTTTGGCTTCTGCTGCTCAGTGGACCCACAATAATTTCAAAACGTTTTTTGTCTTTCATTCTTTTTTCTGCATTCTTTCAAATTAGAAAGACAATTTGGGATGTGTTAGTAGATTGTGCAAGTTTGCACTTCTCAATGTTGCTATTTTGTTCTTGTGAAGTTGCATCCCTCACACAAGGATCATTGCAGCATTCTAAACAATGTTGTGGGTGCATATACCTGAGGAACTAGGGAACTCTTCTTACCTGTCTCCCTTTTTTATAATTTTATTTCTATGAGGAAAATTTCCTAGGATCTCCTTTTGGTGGCTATAGTGTTGTTTTAAGGACTATTCTCTTACGAATCCAGCAAAATATGTTTGTTAAAATCAATAATGATTTACAGAAGTTATGATTTCTATAACCTCATAAATATGGAAAGCATCATATGAAGTTTACTGAAATGCAATAAATCATGATATTCCTGCTTTTCTATTTTATTTTTTAACCATTTTTTTTTAAATTTTGTTTTGGAAATGAATTGTGCTACAATAATGGAGTTTCTGGGTTCTATATCCTTATTCCAATGGTTTCCAAACTCATCTGTCAAGAAAATCTCGGAGGTTATGGAGTTCAAGAGTTATAGTGAGTAAATTCACTTCCAAATATCATATTTTTTTTCCATCAAAGCCACTCTTTTATATGTTTGTCATAAGTTTTGTTTTTTTCCCAACTTGATATGGTTTTGGATTTGAGATTCACTTCCCTTTAAATTTACTTTTGTCCCTATTATTCTCTACGGGTAAGGTACGTGCTTTATTCCTTTTAATATTATCTTTTTGGTTACAATTTCTAAAGTAGTATTACCATGCAAGGATTGGAACGGAAGCAAACAGGGGCATGTTTACAAATTCCTGCAGTCTCAAGGTCTTGTTTCTTCCTATGATACTTCTCACCACTACACAGATAGTGATGTCGATGCTCATAAAGTTTGTACCATTTAGCTATATGCTAGTCACAGGTTTGTAGGTTTTACAATCCTTTTCCTTTTTGTATTGATTCTTGAAAATGGAACGAAAACAAAATTAACTTGTGGTGAACTGCAAATTTCTAATTAATGAGTTGTTGGTTTGCCAGTGGGTTAGCCATCGCCATCACCGTGGTAATATCTATGGACTGGACTTTATTTGGCTTCTTAATCCCAACAATCTGAGTAAGCCTTTGAAGGCTAGCTGCAATGGTACATAATAATCTGCCAAAGGTTTGTCAATTCTCTTATGTTAAACAAATCAGTTTTTGTTATGTTTGATTAATGATAATGTTTTTTTTTTTTTGTAAAAATGGTTAAGCATATTAGTCTCTATCACATCTAATTGATCTGAATATGTTTTATTTCTTCATCCAGGTAGAGAGGTGAAAGAAGATCATTAATCCAAAAACTGTTGATTCCAAGTATGTCATAAATTTTAAAGAAATTGCCAAGGTATGCCTATTTACAAATTTGTCTCTTTGGAATGCAGTTTTTGGTTGGACTGGGTGATAAATTCTCTTAGTGTTCAACATTACTATGTTTTCTACTCTAATTTTTTATGTTGTTTGCATTAATGTCATAAAAAATTTTAGAGATTGCTTCAGGTCACACCTTGTGGGTTTTGTCTGGAATGTAATGATTGATGGTATTCTTTCTTTATGTAGGGTTGATTGCAATAAGTATCAGATTCAGATCCCTTTGCCTCCTAATATTGATCCTAGTGTCACAATGATGACTTTTGAAGAAAATCCAGATGCTACTAACAATGATGTTGGAGGTTGCAAAGAACAATTTGAATAGATGCGAGAGGTTTACATAGTTAGAGAGATTTACATAGTCCAGTATTTATTAACAATTACAACATGTTGCAGATTATTGGCCCTTTCTGCTATCGACATGTATTTATGTGTCCATTGCTATAGCTTAGGACAATGAAAACATAAATTCATACTTCTTAATTTCAGAAAATGTCATCAAAAAGCTTACCTTAGATTGTGGTGGATCTCTGAGCACCTAATATCATTATTTAGTCTTGAAGTCCATGTTTTTGAGGTTATTATTTTGGATTTACAGTGATATTTAAGTTATATATGGCATGAAAACTTTTATATTTCTCAGCTAAGTGAACTTGAATGCATATGTTATATTTCTAGCCTTGTGGGCAGAGGTTTGTGGCTTGCATAAGGGGTTTGTTTCAAACTTGTTGCTTCATTTATCTTGCAACTTTTATACTCATTTATGATCTTGAATACATTCTAAATAAAATTGATGCAAAGGGTAACCCAATGATTTGATGAATGATGGCAACGTCAGAGTCTTTTCACAACTGATTTTGAGGTACTTCAACATTTCCTTACTATAAAGTTATGATATCTTTGGCAAGTAAATTTAATACATATCATACATCTTTGTAATATTATAATAAGAAGACTCGTATCCAAGTTCTAGAAATATACCTTAATCCGTGCTTGGACATGAAAAACAAATTTCTAATTTAGATATGATGTCAAAACAATGTCTAAAAATGAAGTGATTCCATGGCCTCTTGATTGTTTGGAATCAAGTATCAATGTAATATTTGTCTCTTTTGATATCTTTGACTATGATACCATAAATTTATTCTAGAAGTTGCACATTGCATTCATGTTTGGAAAAAAGATCTTGAGATAAATATGGAATAAATTATACAATATCTTTCTCTTGTATATGTTCTTCATGAGATGTGGCCCATGATTCCTTGACCTCTTTATATGTTGACAATGATAAATATATGAAACTTCTAGATACTACCCTATTTAATTATTTTTTGAATATTCATTCATATTCTATATTTTGAAATGAATATTCATCCATTCAGATAACTGACAAGGATTTAGGAGGATCCTTATGTTGATGCCCTCATTTAATAAATAATATTTTAAACATTTTTTAATTTGTGCTTGTTGATAAAGTTAAATTTATTACAAATTGATTAGTGGTTGGGGGTTTCTTATAACACCTCTAATTGAAATAATTAAAACTACTCTTTCTATTCTTCCAGGTAAGTTACTCCTATTCTTTAATTAATCTATGTAGATAATTAAAACACAACAAATCATCCTGAAAACTCAATAAAGTAAATGCATAGGTTCATTCTCTTATCTTATTTCACACACTACTCCTTTTATTAAATTATTTTAATATGAATAGTAAGAAAAAATGTAATGCATGAGATATTATAGCATCCTAGGCCACTCCACCACAACTACATCAAAAATGTTGGCAACATTTACTTACATAAATTGGGGCATTAAATTCCCAATCTAGGACTTGGTAAACTTGTGAGATGTCATGCATGATATGTAGAAGATTGAAAATAATGTTACACTAATCAAACTAAAAATTCATATTAAACTAATTATTCAAAAAAATTTATAACTAGAATCCAAAGGTTAACTAGTAAGCAATTTTGAAATTAAAAGTCAAAACTCTAAGCTAATAAAATAAAGAAAGCATGAAATAAAACTACAATCCCATAATCCAAAATTGTGAAAGAAACTAATATTCCAACCTATACTACTCAATATTATAATGGAAAAATATCAAGCCATGAGGTGGAGTATTCATTTCAAAGGTGAAAATGAAATGGCTATACAATGGTGATTCATTCACTAATGTAAGTTATTAGATGAGTAATAAATTATATCACACTTATTTAAAGTAGAAGGAACATAAATCATGTAAAATTTCTTGGATGATTAATAAATTATATCACACTTCTTGAAAGTACAAGGCACACAACACTTAAAATCACTTGATTTATTAAGTATTTATTATTTTTTCATAGCAAGAAAATAGTTTGTATTGTCTTTGGCCCACTCCCTCATCTCTCTCGGTGACTTTCAACAATACTCCAATGACACATCAACCTTTACTCTCTTCATAATCAATGTTAATTTTAGGTTTTGAAATGAAATAAAATCTTTAATCATAACCAATGTTAATTTTAAATGTTGAAATGAAATAAAATATTCAAAAATGGAAACAATGCTTTTGGTGCAATTTTTATTGAAATTACATGCATTAATGTCTTTTGGAATAGATAGACTCCTCTTAATATCCTACCTAGTCTTTCAATAAGCTTTATTTTTAAAGTCATTAACTATTTTATAGGAAAAAACAGATTTGTTTATGGACAACAATTAAACTATCATATCCAATGAGTTAACAAGACTCACTCAAATAATGAATTATGAACAATTATAGATAAGAAAAGCGTGATATTTAATCTATGAAAAAGGTAATTAAATTTATATGAAGACAAATGTATGCTTCCAAATGAATATGGAAGAAAAATAACATGGAAATGTGCACGAACATCCACATCTATCCACACATGAAAAAAAAAGTAAAAAAAGAATTTATAGACTAGTGGCTCATGGATTTCCAACACTTTATACATAACACTCAATATTATTACTACCTGAATGGTTTGCCAATGTATTACATGCCTCTGATCATGCACATCTCGTTTCAGTATTGATACATGAAATACATTTTGTACCCGCATATGACTGGGTAATGCCAATTGATAGGCCACAGGTCCTACTCTTTCCAAGATTTGGAAAGGTCCACAGAATCTGGGAGCCAACTTGGCACACAAAGTCCAACTTAGAGTGTTTTTCTTGGGTTTGATTCTCACATAGACATCATCACCCACTTCAAATTCTTGAAAGGTTCTCTTTTTGTCTACATAAACTTTTGTCGATCTTGAGCAACTTTTAGGTTTTCTGTAATCTTCTTTACCTCTAGTTCCATCTCAGCTAACATCTTTGGGCCAAGAATTAATTTGGTTTCTGGATTGATCCAGTTAATGGGAGTTCAACACTGTCTCTCGTATAAGGTTTCAAATCGAGTCATTTTAAGAGACTCTTGGTAACCATTATTGTACGTGAATTCCAACAGATGTAGATAATATTCCCATTTTGTAGGTTGTTGCATTACATACATGTGCAACATGTCTTCCAGGATTTGATTTACTCACTTTGTTTGTCCATCCGTATATGGATGATAATAGGTGCTTAAATTAACTTGTGTACCCAATCCAGTAAACATTGCCTTCCAAAACGCTGAAGTGAAATTTACACCCAATCCGAGATGATTGGTTTTTGGATGCCATGCAACCTAAATGTTTCTCTCATGAAAATATCTGCAATCTGCATCGTTTTGTAAGTGGACTACACAGGTACAAAGTGAGTTGCCTTAATCAGTCTATCAACCACTACCATTATGGAATAATTATGCCCCTCTGATCTCAGTAGTCCAGTAATAAAATCTAGTGATATAACCTCCCATTTCCATTCAGGTATAAGTATGGGTTGCAAAAATCCTGCTGGATGTTGATGCTCCACCTTAACCTGTTGAAATTCTAGACACTTGTTTAAATATTCAGCAATATTCTTCCACATACCGGACAAAAAATAAACTTTCCTGATTTCTGTCAGCATTTTCTGGTATCCTGGGTGTCAAAAGTAATTACTGCAGTGGTATTCATCCAAGATCATCTCTTTTAAACTTATTTGACTCAAAATATATAGCTTTACTTTAAAAGTTAAAAGTTGATCTCTGCTAATACCATAATATGATGGGTTTTACTATTTTTATGTTTCCTTTGCTTGTTTCCATAGGAATTGGTATTTAGGATCTTGCTCAGCTTCTTCTTTTATCTGACCCTGAAATTTGAATTGTACCTGATTAAAGTAGATTCCATACACACAATGAAAATTTCTGCTCAAGGCATCTTCCACATGATTTTCCTTTCCTTTAACATGTTGAATGTCAAAATCAAATTCACTTAAAAACACATTCCACCTTTCCTGGTGAGTATTTAAGTTAGCTTGTTTAAAATGGGTGGTTAAATTACTATGATTTGTCTTCAGCACGAATATCTTTCCCAATAATTAGTGTCTCCACACCTTGAGTGCGTGCATTAACACTGTTAGCTCCAAATCATAAGCGGAATATCGATGTTCCTAATATTTTACTTTTATTGACTCATAGGCAACAACCCTTCCCTCTTGAGATAATATTTCTCCTACTCCTTCCTTACACGTGTCGGTGCATACTTCAAATTCCTTGTTGGGGTCATCTACCCTAAACATAGGGGCAGTAGTCAGCAATGTTTTCAACAATTCAAAACTAGCCTAAAATTTGTTGGTCCATTTAAACACCTTCCCCTTTCGCTGTAGACATGTAATAGGAAAGGCAATCTTCAAGAATCGATTGATGAAATGCCTATAATATCCAGCCAATCCAATAAAATAACGTATATCTGCCACGTTCTTGGGCACTCGCCATTCCATGATAGTATTTATTTTCTTGAGATCTACTGCTATACCTTCAACCAAAATGACATGGCCTAAGTATTTTATTTTCTCTTTGAAAAAGTCACATTTTATGAACTTGTCATACAAATGATGTTTCCTCAACATCCCAACACTTTTCTTAAGTTTTTATTGTGCTATTCCATGGTTATTTAATAAATCAATATGTCGTCCATAAATATAAGGACAAACTTGTCCAAAAAGGGGTGAAATATTCCATGCATTAGGCTCATGAATGTTGCTGGTGCATTGGTTAAACCAAACGGTAGTACCACGAAATCATATGCCCATATCGGGTGTGAAATGTTGTTTTTTAAATGTATTCATATTTAATTCAGATCTGGTGATATCTAGACCTTAATTCTATCTTTGAAAATACAATCACTCCCTTCACTTGGTCGAATATATCATCTATACATGGAAGCATGTATTTATTCTTGACTGTCAACTTATTGAGTTTCCCGTGATCCATGCACATTCACATGGTTCCATCCTTATTTTTTACGAACAACACGAGTGCTCCCCAAGTGGATACACTTTTTCTAATATACCCCATATCTAGCACTTCTTTTAGTTTCATTTTCAACTCTATTAATTCCGGTATGCTCATCTGATATGGTGCTCTTGAAACTAGTGTTGTGTCAGGCATTAATTCGATAGTGAAATCGATGTCTCTTTTCGGAGGTAATCTTGGTACATTTTCAGGAAACACATCCATGAAGTCCTGTACTAATGGTATATTTTCCAGAATAGGGGTATTCTCCTTAGAGTTAGCAAATCCCACTAGTATGGCATAAATCTAGCATCATTTTTTGATGCATTTACCCAACTGAGATGCTATGATGGGACGTAATTGTAAAGGTTTCTTAATTCCTTGGAATTCTTGGCGTGTCCCATCTTCAACTCTGAAGTATATGATATTTTCCTGACAGTCTACCAAAGACCAATTCATTTCTTACCAGTCCATACCTAGTAGTATTTAATAGGAACCCAAAGGTAGAATATTCATTTCTATGCTTAACTACTGATTTCCAATTTCCAAAGGAAAGTTTGGTACCTTTGCACTAACCCTTCTCTTTTCTTTAGTAGCTAGTTGTACAATTTTCTACTATTAGGGGTTTTACATAACTTAAACTAGCACCAGGGTGAACCGAAATAGAAACAATTTGTGAAAATAACTTGTCTTCAAGTTCTATCATTGTCGGCTAGTAATCTGCTTCTCAGTTTTCTAGAGCTGCATTAATTCTGGGTATATTTCGAGCCACGTCCCCCACCATAGAAGCTTCTTGCAGGTTATCTGTTGTTTCACCTCTTCCACGGTGAGTGAAATTCTTATAGTAATGTGCCACACGGCATCCCAAACATTGTAGGGGACATTTCTAGGCTTGTCCATGTTCTGGTTTACTAGAGGCTTCTGTGGGTCATTTATCTATTGGCCATTTTTTTCTTTGGTGATTTCTCGCAAACGTCTTACTTGCTAAATTTCTTGCAAATTTTTAAAATTACTAGGCCCAATATTTATATAATTTTAATTACTTTTCTGTCCTTTCTTTGGTGGCCATTTTCTGTCTTTTTCTCCTTTCGCCTTGGACTGTTGATAACACATTCATGCTTTTTGAATCGCCTCATCCATTGTCTTCGGATTCACGAATTCGATTGTTTCTTTCATTTGAGTAGGTAGACTTCTCAAAAATCTCTAAAATTTAGCCTTCTAATCTCTCAGGTAAGGCACATACCTTAACGATGATGTCAACTTAGTTATGAATTCATCCATTGTCATCTATCCCAGTCTTAGATCATGGAATTTCCAGAGATTTTTCATCACAAAAACACTCCGTTAAATACTTATCCTTGAAATATTGTTGGAATTCATCCCATGTAATGTTCTGGTCTTCAATACTTAAGACATTTTTTACTTCCTCCCACCATAAAGTAGCTTTCTCCCTAAGCTAATAAATAGCCAAGCGAGCTTTGAGGTTGTTTCTATATTCATAGACCTAAAAGTACTTGTTCATATTAATTAACCAAGCCTCATCCACCTTTTTGGCCTCTCCATCAAAAGTGGGAGGTTTGATTTTTCAGAACTCACCCTATAGTTCCAATTTTTATTTCTTTATTTCTTGTCGATCGGACACATTACCAGATTCAGCTTCATTATAATTTTTATTTTTATTGCTTTGCTGTGAATGAATTCCCTCTAGTCTGACATTAGTTTGTAATTGTTGTTAACTCTCTCCCCGAGTGTCTCTTTCAGGGCTGGGTGGCACTATTCATTGATTCTGCCTGTCGAAAAGGCTTTTGATTATCCTCTCTTGTTCTTGCATCAGTATTTCATTGTCGCTCCTTACGCAGACCATTTCTTCCTATAACTTCTACACTGTAATCAACAGCATGGTCATCTGATGTTGTTGTTCCTCCAGTAATATGCTGGTTTGTTGGTGCTTATCTACACTCAACTATATCCACATTTCCATATTCATTTCAGGATTGGATTGGGGTGGAGGTTCCCCTACATTCTAGGTTACTTGATTCGTCGATCCCCTTCTCATTATTTCCTTTCTACTTTATGTGCACAATTTACACACAACGAATATTATTCAGGTGACCGAATAGGGTCCTAGCATATGAATGCTGCTCTGATACCAATTGTGACAACTATATACATAATTTTTTTATTTTTTTTAAACCTTAGTTACCATGTATTATAGCTAACTTAGAATATGAATTAGTATAATATTAAATCTCAAATATAGATTATTACTACAAACTATACTACTTCATTCCAAAGTAATACATCGAATTTCATATGAGATTATTACACGTAACCATATAAATTCTACCTACAACCATATGCACATACCAAAGGCTCGCAAGTCGATACACATTTTAATTGACTTCATCCTACAAATTATTATAATGGTTTCATATCATAAGGGAATTATGTGGAATTAACAGTTATGATCTGTCGTATACATTACTTAGATCTTGCTAGAAGATTGATTGGAGTTATTAATTCGGAATTATTAACAATCTTTTGACAAGGTTAAATTATTCATGGACGGATTTGAACATTGTACCACACTAATATTATCCTGCTCCACTTTCCTTCATATCATTAATCCAGTTTGACATCTGTTATTGTTGTCTCTGTTAGATATTTGGTATTGAAATCGATGGTGGAGGTTAATTTTTCTAGGTTAGGGTATTAACCACCCTTCCAACCCTAACCGCTTGTTTCATTCTCTCCTTGTGAGGCAGCAGTCGATCGCTCTACAACTCCATTACTACCATGGTGTCCTTATTTATTTGCTCGCGCCCTCTATGGGTCAACGTATAATTATCAGCATACACCTAGGTATTGTAATGTAACCTTACTATTTTATGTGATTCAGCTGTGCATATGCAAGTATTTCCACTAGATTTCTCTGCAATCTTACATATATTATATAATTTCAAACCCTTATTTTTTTTTTTACCTGAGCTACTATTCATTTTTTTTGTTTATGGTAAATTCATCTGGTTGTTAACTTTAAGACATGAGGCTATGTAGAAATCATGAGAAATATTTCAGGGTTTCATTCGCTAGAGATTTTCTTTAGCATCTCGGTCCCAAAATTCCAGGTGAAATTATTTTGCATATTTTTGTAGTGCTTTTATTATATACCAGTCTTGTCCTCTATGTCAATCTGCAGGTTTAATATGTATTAAAATCTATTGTTTCATATGGTTACGGGGCCGAGCTCCTCTCCAATTTCATTTCCATGGTAAATACTCGAACCCTCGTCTTTTTTGTTATTCCTCTCTCTTTCATTCTGGTTGAAGCTAGGTTTGGTATAGTAACCCTACATTTTATGTGTGGGTTTTTCTTTGCAGATATTGCTAAGGGTTTTACTTAGCTGTTCTTGCATGGTGGTCATTTTTCTATCTTCCTTAATGACTATCTCCTTCATTGGAACAGATACAGGGGTTTTTGAACCTGGTTGTTATTTTCTAAGTGTAAACCCTTCCTATTCTCTGGAACTAGATTCTGAATCTCATAGTTATAGTTCTAGTTAAGGGCCCTATGGATTTGTTTTGTATTTTGTTTCTGGTATAATATAATGGGCATCGTCCACTTTCAAGGATATGTTTAATATTTATGGGTCTTATCCATTTAGAAGTTTTCATTACCTATAAATGACCCTTGTGTCGACTCTAGAGACGAATTATTGGCTTGAACATGTGTATATTTATATATAATTATTATTTCTGTTAAGAAGTTTGACCAATACATCTTTCGGCACAAAGCCTTGTCATTTCTAGTGTAACTTATTTTTTTATTTAGGAATACGAACCTTGGTATTTTTACAGTTATATCTATCTCTTCTTCTTAGTGCGTTTACTGAGTTAGTTTATTATTCTTTCCAGTACTTTCATGAACTATAATTTTCTTATTGGATTTTCCCTTAGTGATTTTCATTTGCTATCTACTGCATGCTATGATTCCTTCCTTCTGCATGTTATGATTTTATTCTTTTAAGAAATATGAATTTGTAGAATTTAATTCATTCATGCCTTTACGCTCATGAATCGGAAACAATGAAGTTTTATTGGTCAAACACAATATTTTCAGGAATAGAACTATAATTTCTATAATGAAATTGGTATTCAATACTTCATCTTTTTCTTATTGGTATATTTTTCTATTTTCCAGTTTATTGTGTACGCTGATGACCAGACCATCAGTTTTTTTGCGTTACTCCTGTAACCCTTAGTCCATGTGTATCATGAGAGACCATGATTAGATGACCTGTTCTGTCCAGAGTAGATACTCTGCACTAAACTAACAATTTTCTCATCTTCACAAATCTGTAGTCATACATTTGTTTCTTCTATTTATTTTCTTTAAAATGTCTACACTTATACAGAATGGTTTTGCCTTAGCTCGAAAGAATGAAGTGTAGAGTTAAGTCCATCCTAACAGGCTACTTCTAATATTATATACATTGATATATATAGACCAACATGTACCTTTTTCCTACTAATACCTTCATATAAATATTTGTATCCAGAAAATGAATTAGAGAAAACAATTACTACTTTTGTGTTTAGATTTTCATGAAGCACCTATTTATTTAACCAGAATTTACACACAGTTTCACAGTAATTACTTTCAAGTAATATAGTTACTTATCTCACTTAGAACTTCTGATGATGTCCTCCCTATGGTGAGAGAGGTTATTATTTCCTCATCTCCCCCGCACTCCACACCAGAGTACGGCTTAACTAGTAGTAATTATGGTTGAGACCTCGAGATTCTTTTCTAGAATTTAGGGTTGCTAAGTTTCCACTGCTTTGAACTAGCTCTAGATTAACTCTCACCCTTCAAACTTTTGACTTCTTTCCCAAAGTCACATGACCCTTTTCCTCACTGGAATTTACCTTTTACCCTCAAAGGAAAAGGTAATTGTTTTTAACTTTTTTTGCCCAACTACTCTAGAATTTTGGAAAAAAATCTAGCTGTTACATAAATAAATATGCAGTAAAATGCTACTCAATAATAATAGATTATTGTTAGAATATTATCCATTTTTTTGGAATTAAAAAAATATTCCTGTTACATAAATTAATATGCAAGAAAATGCTACTTAATCATAATGGATTATTGTTCCAATATTATCAATTTATTTCCAATTAAAAAAATATTTTCATTAATTATCGTTCCATAAATATAAAAAATATATAATATTTCATTTATATATATATATTAATTAATTTATTTTCAACCTAATTTTTATAATGTAATAGTCTAATAAAAAATACTCACTCTTCTTTTCATAACTTATGTAGAGGTAGTAGTAAACCTCCCGGATTTACAACCGCATATCCTTTCCATAAACGAGGTATTTGAACATTGAATCTATCAATTTTCTCTCTCCATTTAAACTGCCTCTGAAAAATTCATAACATTATTTTTATTTCAAATTTTTTTTTCCTTTTAATTTTAATTATTTTTATTTGTTTTTGAAAATTTTATATTATTTAATAAAAAAACATATTCTTAACATAAATGAATAAAATCACCACGGTTAAGATCCTGTGTAGCTATCAAATCCTGTGCTTGAATTCCAGCCATACCCACTCTCAATATACCATAAAACAAAAAATTTTCTTTTTAATTGTTTTGGTTACTCAAAACAATTTGATCAATTCATGTTTTAAATTGCACTTTAAAATTATGATATACTTTGTCCATTCAGAAATTCTAATGTTGTTTTGAAATACTTAAATTGATTTCTATGTTTATCCACAAACTATTATAGTCAATTAACACATGCAATTTCGATATGGTTAGAATGGAAAATCAAAGTGGATCATTAAACTTGTACGGTTTAGGTTTAATAAATTAAATTTAGATATTTTTTTTTGTAAATTTGGCAAGACTATATCTTTATCATGTCCAATATATCACTCCCATCCAAGTTGGGAATTGAACCAAGGACTTCATATCCAAGAGTGTTGGTGCCTTAATAAAGCACCCCACTATCTATCCAAAACCCTGTGAACATATTAAGTTTAAAATTTATAATTTGAGGGTTTAATATATTAAACTCATAAATTATTATTAATCATTAGGTTTATATTATTAATATTATATTTTATAATGTTAATCCTAGAGTTCATATTCCTAGCATTTATAATATTAATAAGATTAATATTAACCATAAAGTTTATAATATTAAAGTTTATAATCCTGAAATTCATAATATTAATCATATCGTTTATAATATTAAGCTTAAGGCTGATTATAATCTTAAAGTTTATTATCTTGGGGTTTATAATATTAATCTTAGGGTTTAAAATATTAATCATAGGATTTATAATGTTAGGGTTTTACAATATTACTAGCACAATCACATTTATTTAATAAATATGGTTGATATACAGCTTCACAACTACATTAGTAAATGTGGTTGAAATTAGAAACTTATTATTATTATTATTATTATTATATATTTAAAATTGAGTTTTATTATTTTAATTACTTAAAATATACATTTATTATTATTATTATTATCATTTTTAATTTTAATAAATTTACATTTAATTATTATTATTATTATTATTTTAAATTTAAATTTAGATATTATTATGATTAATTTATTTTCAATAGAACACATAGCAATTTTCATTAATAAAGTTGGAAATGGGCCAGATCTCTTACCAACATTGAGAGTTTCGTCTCAAAATTGTTCAGCAAGCAAACTTGCAGAGAGACCCCTTTACTACCTATATTATTCACATATATACTTTTTTACATATTTTGTATTGTAGGTCCTCTAAAAATCTCCACAATATAATAATGTTCAACAAAACATAGAAACATAGTTTAAAAGAATAACAAACAGTCGCTACCTGCGAATTCTAGGGTTGAATTCTCCGAGAGCCTCTTCGGGATGCATTCCCATTTCCTCATATCCGTCGGACCCAAGATCCAAGGAACATACAACGATGACATAATTTCACTCTACTGGAGGAAAAGAGCCTTCTCTGAGACTGAAAAATTGTTTCAGCACATTGACGGTAGATGTCTCCACCTTCACTTCGATATTCTCCACATTTTGCCTCAGGTTCATAAAAACTTGTAGTCAGGAGTTCCATGGATTTTTGGAGCAATTCCACATCTATTCTGAGCCCAAACAACTAATAATACATGACAGTCGTGTTCTCATTAATATCCTTCACTATACCCTTGACGACTTAATTATAGGAAAATTCAACAATATCCCCTATGTTCTCACTGCGCCTAGACTTCACCGAGTCATTGCAACCTCCATTACATGGTGAGGCCATTTTCCATAAAATTCTCCACTTTACTCAGAAAAATTATATGGTTGATTTGTTTCATCAAGTCACTATAAATAAGTGGATGATCCTTCCCAAACTTCAATCCAATCTTATCAACCTTAATTTAATATCATCTTTGAAACATTGTGACGCCATTTTCCTCTTTCTCCATCACCTCCAAATCTTGCATGCCTCAAAATTCGATGGTACCTTCTCTAATGTCATATGAGGTTATATTTAATAACTAAGAGAATAAAAAAATGTCGCAACCCCACATTTCCATTATCATGGACACCTTCCTACCTCGTTCCTACCTATGCATTAACTTCCAAAAAAACCTTCTCTTCTAAAACTCTCCATCACGTCCTTGGGATGCTATCATTCCTCATTTCCTACCAATTATCTACAGATTCTATACTCTAGTTGTACTCCAGGCATATTGCATTATATAACTGCATTATAGGATGTGACATATATCACTTTTGTTATTAAATCTTATGGCTGCTTCGTCAATCTCCACACCAATATTGGCTTATTTTTCCGCTAACTGATTGTTGTCTCTTTTTACATGGAAAAAATTGTCACATGGCTTAGTTGTTTGTGGCGATTCCAAGTCCCCATGAAAACTTTAATTATGTCTTTCCTTCAAGGTTTGAAAGCACCCCTCACACTCCAGCCTCTCCAGGGCTACGTTTCAATGATCCATCAAAATAGAGTTGAACTTGATCAATATTTATTTTCCATTCATTAAAGGATTCCCTAGTAAAATTAATACAGAAAGAAGGAACAACATCAGGTTTTGAATTTAGAGCCCGAGGGTTTAATATGGAGATCCTAAGCCACTCTTTTTCGTTGGTATTCAAAGAATTCATATATGAATCATCAAACCCCCTAGAAGATATCACTTCAAAAAGGAGCACCATTCCTTTGATTATTGTAGTTTCTGGAACACAACTCTTATCTTGAAGGATCTTTTAGTTTTGGTAGAGCCAAATCAATGAGTAAAGATGTTTGGGGATCGACATCTAGCACTACATTAAGAGGGAATTCTTGGAGAAAGGAAATTGGTGCTTCCAATCAATAAAAATATCATTCCGATCCATGGTAATCGAGGAAAAGTGAAACAAGGGAGCTAAAGAAAATTTCTAGGTTTCCATAGAGAAGGAACATTGAAAAAGGAGATTCTTAATATATTCATCCAATTTGCTATAGAGAACACAAAAAGAGGGACCGTGGATATTACTTTTCCTGAAATTGTCTCCAGTGAGGATCTTCTCATGCACCAATTCCCAGCAGAATATATTGACCTTAAGAATTCAATCTTTGTTTCATATTTTCTCCCAGATATTAAATGAAGGGCATGAGGGAAGATTCGTAATGAGAAAAGCATAACTAGTTGGAAGTTGGATAAACCAATGCTCCTGTTGTATTTCACGATATGGACTAAATACCTCTTGTGGATCCTTATCTCCAGTGTTGTGATCGTTGACTAACACCTGCGGTTTTTGGTCTAATGACAATTGTGATTCCCAAAAACTGGTATCAGAGCATAGGTCACAAGTTTTATACACACCTTACTCGCATTGGGGGGGATATTGTTGGAAATTAGATAAACAAATTCTACATGTGTGTTTCACGATATGGAATAACCACCTCTCGTGGATCCTTATCTTTGGTGATGCGATCATTGACTAACACCTATGGATTTTGGTCTAAAGGAAATCATGATTCCCAACATAACCTTCTTTGACTATATATATTTTGTGCTTACCTCCTAGCCAAACCCGAATGTCCAATTTTCTTATGATGATATGCCTAAATGCATTTAACCGACTGATCATAGAATGCCAATAATTATGAAAGTGGATGGGTAGCTCGAAGACCAACCACCCACACCACAAACCTTGATCATCCCAGCAAGAGATGTCTGTAAGACAAATGTACCCATGCTCTTCCATCCACTGAGAAAAATCCTCAAATTGAGGGCAAGAGACGAGGTGAGACAAGGAAGAGTGATATTTCCATAGATGAATATGTTTCCCATTGCCTAGTTTCCAACCCAGATGTTCCTTAATAAATGAATATGAATCTTTACACAATAACCAAGTTTTTTAGCCTTTATCTTCGCATAGCTCTCCTTCCAGTCTAAGATGAATTTTATGAAAGTACTTTCTTATCAAATTCTTTTTCCACAACTCATTGGAGTTCTAAAGAAGTCTCCAAACCTATTTTTCCCCAAGAGTGAGATTCATGAATTCAAGATCTTTGACTAATAAGCCTCCTAAGATATTAGATTGTCTTACCAAATTCCAATTAACTAGATGGAATTTTTGGTCATTACTTTTGCCACCTTGGCATAAGAAATTTCAAAATAGATTTATTATTTGTTAATGTATTTTATTTGGAGCCAAAAATCTAGCTCCCAAGTACACTGGAGGGGAGAGAACATATTTAATGACAATAAATATCCCGACCAGGTTGAGCCACCATAGTCCCCATGATTGAAATATTTTCCTAATTTTCTTTATAACAAATTCCAAATACTCTTTTGAAGCCTGCTTAAAGTAAATGGGGATTCCAAGATATGAAAAGGCAATATGGTTAACATCCACCGAAAACCCCAGCAAGTGAGAAATTTCCATCAAAGTCTCCATGGAAAATTCTATCCGAGAGGAGAAGTTACCAATCCAATATCTTTTTGAATCTTAATGAAATCGCTAAGCAAGAAAATCCAAGAAAGAGGGTGTCATCTACAAACTAAGAGTGATTTGTTTCATGAGCATTCCTTGCTATGCATAAGCCGGGGAGAGAACCGGTCATCCTTTTTGACTTAAGGCTGCAACTCAGCTCTTCAACCATTATAATATAGAAGAGAGGAAACAAGGGGCATTCTTTCCAAATACCTCTAGTAGCAACAAAGAAAGGGGATGATCATCCATTTATCCAAGGGGTGATCCAAGTTGAGACAATGCAAGTGTTAATCCATAAAATAAAGTAATTGTTGAAACCTAATTTTTCCATGACAATAAAAACAAAGGAATGATTTACCCGATCAATTTTTTTTTCCATATCTAGATGAATGACCATTCCATATTCTCCATATTCATTACTAGAGTCTAGTGCCTCCTGAACTAGAATGATATTATCAAGTATATTCCGATGTACATGAACCCGCCTTGATTCTAAGAGATGAAGGAAAGAATTAGAGGCTTAATCCTCTTGGATGTGATATTTGTCAATATTTTAAGGGAAGAATTACACAATGAAATAGGTCAAAATCTTGAGAAATTTATGGGATTGGATTGATTTGGAATTAAGGTAAGAAACAAAGAATTAATACTTCCTCCAAGCTTCTTTTCACTCTGATATGATTCAAAATTCTAGTTAGATCCTTTTGTATAATGTTCCAATATAATCAATAAAAAAAAATGGAGAATCCATCTGGGTCTGAGAATTTCTCAGACTCCAAGGACCAAACTAATTTTCGTGCTTATTATTCCATTATTTCACCTAAAACATACTTTTTGATGGATGGGGAAATTACATGTGGCAATGCATGTAGAAATTCATTACCACTTTCGAGAGGGATATGATATTTATTGAGAAGAGATTTGAAAAAGGTGAAGACCACATTATTTATTTCTGCAAAGGTGATGACATTCTGCCCTCATTCAGGATTTATCTCTCTTATTCTATTTTGATTCTCCAGATACATAGCCTCTTTATGAAAAATGGAAGTGTTGGAGTCCCATGAATTTAACAAAAGGTTGTGAGATATTAACCTCCATAGATTTTCCTCTCTCCGACTTAATGTAAAAATTAGTTTAGATAAGCCCTTTTCCTTTTGGATGTTTTTATCTTCTATCTGAGCTACCTCCATCATCCTACAGTGTTCATCTAGTTATTTAACTGTATCTCTTCTATTTTTCCTTAGTGGTCGGTAATTCTCTTTCAACCACTTCCTTAGTTCATTTTTGACATTTTTTTTAACTTGGTTTCCCAAAAAAAACTCAGGGAACCCTGTACAATAGAGAACAAAGCCCACTTCACCAGTTCCCAAACCTCTCTAGAGAGTCTCCAATCTGCATTAATATTTAATGGAAGCGGCCCTGGGTTTTCTATCTTCTCCAAATTGATAGTGTTGTATCTGTGGTCTGAGTCTCCTTGTGCTTCAATAGTCGTAGAGTAGTCAAGGCCTTTGAGATGACAACTACTATGGATCAGGAAGCAGTCCAGGAGGGAAGCTATAAATATTTCTCCAAGTTGTCTATTGGACCGTGTATATTTTCCATACTTGGGCTTTTATCTATCATGTCCCATCTCTCTATTGTTTCCTCAATTCTTTATATAAATAGATCGCTTGCAAAATTCCCTCCTCTTTTCTCTTTTATATTTAGGAAAGTGTTTAATTTATCTAGAATCACATTATTATAGTGAAGGTTCCTCTCATTCAGGACCTCTAAATATTTCCAAAATTTGGCTTTTTCACTATATGAAATTGGTGTATAAATATTTATGAACGGGATTATTTCCCTAATATCTCTTTCATCCAAGAGATCCATCACCCAAGATTTCATTTGTATCTATTCCAAGGAGAAAATATTTTTTGACAAAAAGATATTGAGCCCTCCAAAGGCTCCTCCAGACAACTAGACGGACCGAGAGAAATCTTTCTAGAAATTTTCAGCAACTTTGAGGACCTCTGCTTCCTCTAATTTTGTTTCTTGAAGAAATACTACCATTAAAGATTCTTGTTTAATTATGTCTCTCACTGCTAGTTTTTTGGAAGGGTTTTCTAGCCCCCTAATATTCTAGGATATCATTTTCATTATTTGACATAGGATTGGGAGAATCCACCATCCTTTCCTTATTTGATTTTTGTCCCTTTCCCTTTGAGAATTTCTGAAATGACTGTTTGGTTTCCCAATTTTTTGGTTGAGTTCAACTTCCTTTTCTCGGAGTTCCATATTCCTTGTTCTTCATTTTCTCTTGGAGTTTCATGTTTCATGAATGCTACAGTCCTCTACCCAAGTTAAATTTTGAGTCGTGTGACGAGAAATGCCCCTTTTTATGTCCTTGTTCATACTTCCAGGAACGACGCTCAGAGGGTCAGAAATAGGGGTCATCTTGGAGGGAGTGGCTTCAGTTACAACATCATTCAAGTTAATCTCTGCTACTATTTCACCTTCTTCGACTGCCAAATATTCCTCTAAGAATTTCCGTTCATCCTATTGGAGAGGAGTTTCCATTTGAACTTGACTGAGAACTTTGAAGGGATATGAAGAGGAGGGGGAAGTGATGTTGGCTAAAGTTTCTCAATGCTTTTAGGTTGCTTATTTCCATTTTAGAGTACCTTTTTTTTGTTTTTTCCACTGCAACTCATGAGCAGAGAGTGCCTCCATACTTTTATCTTTCCCATCTTTGGAGCAATCTCTAGTGAAATTTCCATATTCATGATCATGTATGCATTTGAATGGTATTTGTTCATAGTCTAGAATTTGTAAATGCTCCCATTCTATCCAATTTAGCTTGATTTTCGTTAGTAGTCCTATTTCCAAGTCAACAGGAAAATTGGGAGCATTTGGGTCATATTTATCCAAATATTTCCCAACCCCATTGTCAAAATCTCTAAGATAATCGTCGCTCCAACATAAGATTGGAAGACATAGAATCTTGACCCACACATGGATGGAAGTGGGGATTTCCTTGTCTGGATAGAATTCCAGAGCCCATTTATTCATATACATTCCTCTAGATCCAAAGAAATATGGTATGTTTTTAAATACTCTCCCCTGTCCTCTTTAATTTCAAACAAGAAGATGAAAAACCCATTACCATTAGATGAGAGAGAAATCTACCCCTTCATCATTGGCCTCCAGGTTTTACCTAATTAGATTGCTATTGACCTTGGAGAAGGCCACATACCAGTGAATTTTCAAATCATGTCTTGCTCAAATTAAACAAGGGAAGCTAGACATGCACAATCCATAAATGAGACATTGTTTATCTCGTCATTTCTCTTCACAAATTTAGGCACAGTTGCAAGTGGCCACACGCGTCTGTGGAGGGATTCCACCAAGGTTTGGAAGTCAACATCGACATAGATGTCAGAGAGGGGTGGAGGGAGAGCCTCCCCCTCCTCAGTGGCCATTGAAATGAGGTTGGTGGCTGGGAAAGAAGAGCTCACAGTTTCGTAGGGTTCGCAGCCAATATGGATGATTATTGTTAATTAATAATAATAATAATAATAATAAATGTGAATTTAATTAATATTATTACAATAAATATTGTTATCAATACTACCATTATTATTATATTATTACAAATACTGTTATTGTTATTATTATTAGTTAAAAATAAATTTATTATTATTATTTCAATTACATTTAAATTTAATTAATAATAATAATAAGAAGAAGAAGAAGAAGAAGAAGTTAAATTTATTAATAAAATTTAGATTTGAAATGTACTAGTTTATAATTTATTTTTAAATTTATCATTATTGTTTTCGTCATTATTTATATAAATATATTTATTATAACAATCATGATTATTATCATTATCATTGACAACGATAAGGAGGTTTTTCTTTTTAATACCCAATTTCTAAAAATATAAAAAATTTCAAAAAAAAAAGTAAATTCTATGAACTTCCAAAAATATATATATATTTTCCCAAATTAAAAGTAAATCTTGTGAACTTGAAAAAAAAAAAATTCAAAATAAAATACAAGATTTTTTTTTTGCAACATACAAAACAATCATTAAAAACATAAATCAAAAAATTGTTATTATTATTATTAAATAAAAAAAAAGCATGTAAGTCAGAGATCAGAGGTTAAAATTGGGACCTTTCTATTTCATTTAATAACAACAACATTCCCGACCTTCCGACTCTCTTCTTAACTTGGGATGGGCATACCACAATAGAAAGAAGCAACAATCATGTTCCTCGACCTCTCAAATTCTGAATCCCCTCTCATCTCGACCTCCCGACTCCCAACTTCCCTCTCATCCTGACCTCCCATCTTCCCTCTTTCCCCAACCTCTGGAGGTCCATCTTAACTTGACTATGATCCACACCAGGCTCCCACTATCTGCTACAGTATACACTATATGAATAACATCTCAACTTTAGACCAGCTACCTGGCCACCCCTTTCCAAGGTCAAAGGTCAAAGGTCGAAGGTTGCACCTTTGTATTTCATAAAGCACCACAGAAGTTTCCAACCTCTCTCCTTGACCTCCCGACTCCCGTATTGATCAGGGCAGTGTCACACACCACTAAAAAATAGAAGAAAAATATCCCGCCCCTACCTCCTTACTCTCGTCTTCCCTTTATTCCTGAAATCTTAATTCATAACTTCCCTTTTACGCCTGTTGTGAAGTGCATCGATCTCGCAGTATCTCCTACACTATACAATATATGGAGACCATCCCGAACTTCTACCACCGAATTTCCACTCCTTTCCCAGGTCGTAGATCGAGCCTTTCTATTTCACAAAAAATACTCGCCATCTTCCTGTCCTTCCAACTCTCGAATACAACGCCATGCGAGAAAAAAACCTAAAAATATGAACTTTTTTATTCTCCACACCCGTCCTCCCAACTACCGACCTCCCTCATACCCCTACCACATTTAAGGTCAACATCGCAACTTTCGACTACCCAACTTACTTGTGCTCCGAGTAGAAATAAAACCATTTATATTTTGGTATGTGTGCCAACCATAATTATCTTTCATGTTTCTCTACTTATTTTTTTAAAACAAACTTTGAAATAGGAATCCATCATTAAAAAAAACATTCCCCAAATCCCCATCACAGAAAAGCACCTTCATTTTTGAACGCAAGTGGCTGAAACGCTTCATCACTTTAATGATTAATTAACACATCTCATGCAAATTTATTGTTGGACATCCCAAGGATCTAAAAAAAATATAAAAACTTTCCTACTTTGCATTCTCTACTTTGCACACCCTTCTCTGCACTACATTTACAATTCTTCTCTAAAACCTGTCCATCATTACAAACTATAAAGTTCAAATTCACTGCAACCCTTCAAATTTTTGGTAAAATTACAATGTCATACACAATTGCATCAGTTAATTTCATACATCACATACAAATATTATTTTGTTTTAATTCATTTGCAGGGAATAACATGGGAAATAAAGGTAAATCCATGACATCAACGCAGGCCATGAAACACATTAAAGAATGCCTAAAGGGCACAGAAAATCCTGAACTAAAGCTCTGCAATGTCAACACAACTCTCATCTCCGACACCACCTGCAAAATGAAAATGGAAAGTATGATTAAGTAGGAATAAACATATTATTTATTTCAGAATAGAAGTTCGTTAAATTTTGAAATTTTAAGTGAGGAAAAAAACAGTCAGTTTGAAAAAATTAGAGGTACATAACTACACAGAGTTGTTGTTTGAGAAAAAACCCCTCCTTACTATGGCATGGTTTGATGGGCTATGCCACATTTGGATTTTCCCACTTGCAGTATAGTATATTGCAAAAAAAAAATTATAGCCTCTTTGAATTCACAAGTACTTTAAAAAATTTACAAGATTAGTCCTCTTGAAGTCTCCTTGAACGCCTAATTTCTCGATAGCTTCAACAACATTGTGTTCAGGAAGTTTGAAGGAAATTATGAAAAATTTGTGAAACATTGGTAACGAGAAGATAGAGAAGGCTTAAAAATTAAGGCATAAAAATAATATCTGATTTTCATTTTCAAAAGACCTATTAGGTTCCTCATGAAAATGTTGTCCCATCTATATGGAGAGAAACAGCTTGAGCATTTCAAATTGCAATGGATGGCTTTAATGCACAACCTACTCAATGATTCAAAGTGTCTCAATTGGGCTAAAATTATTTCTTTGAATATAACAAATTCCCTTATCTTTTCCATTATGTCTCCTCCATGATATGACAACCACTTTTGCATGTTAGCCTACATTATTGATATTATAATTTCTTTTATTCTATTTCCTCTAATGAAATGGAATTATCTAGCTTAGAAAGAACTCCCTATTCAGAATTATGCCCCAAATGTTTGGGAAAGTAACTTCAAATTTCACTTTTATGATATCTTTAATTATGTGATGACTGCTTTCCATCATATTTTGTTTTGGGAAAACCCTCCAAGGTTCAGAAAATGCCTTAAATAGGCATTACAAGAAATAGGAGATTGGTTCATGGAATAATTATTCACATATATGAGAGTCTATGGAAGTGAATTTGACCCTCATATTCTTCCTAGATATATTTCATAGAGGATATATTTAATAGAGGTAGCCAATCAAACTTCCTTGAATGGACAAGCTAAAAAATTCAGCAAACTTCAGAAGAAAATCTGGCCAAACTTCCAAATTCACTTTGGAAAAGTTTGCCTCAAGGACCAAGGACATGAATTTAAGGACGTCGAAGAAATCAACCATGTTTGGTTTTAATCATTTCCCTTTCATCAGTATGACACTCGTGGAATCATCAATGGCCATTATAGTGTTGTAATATACATCAAAACGTACACACACCAACAACCCCCCTTCGAAGAAATTTTCATTAATATTGATAATTTTGACCAAGATTTCCAAAGAGGGTAGATATTGAGTAGCGAGGATAGAATTAAACTACAAGAGTACAGATAAACTATCTATGAGGAATTTCTTAACTGGAAGAGTCACATACAAATGATACAATTGAAGATATGGATTATCTGGAGATTCTAAAATACAATTTTAATGACATCATTTCAGAGCATGTTTCCTCTACAAAAATAGAAGAATTCCAACTTGAAAATCTTCGAGATGTTTGTTTTATAACTCCAGAGATGAGCATAACAAAATAATATACTCCTAAAATAAAATATTCAGACACTGAGATAGACCAACATGCCGAAAGGAACACAAAAGTCACACATCAGAAACAAGAGAGACCATAGAAAGAACATGCAACAAGAAAACAAGGTTCCTTTGGTGACAATGCCATTATTATTTAAAAGCCATATGACACCACCAAGGAAGATATATTGTCTAAGAAACTTTGTTCAATAGTATGGAATACAAAAATATGTAAGATTTATATGCAAGAAAGCACAAATCTAGCTTTGAAATTTTAATATTTCCTAAAAGGATTTTGTGTAGGTGAATCTAGTAGGTCGTTCAAGCTTCCTCATCCTAATATGGCTCTTCTTTGTTGATGTTACCAAAATGTATTTTTTTTCCCTTGATGTAGATAGTTGAATATAAGAACAGCTGAGAAATTCCTGAGAAGTGGACATGATGAAAATGAGTAACGTTCCCTTCGCACATAGATATGAAATTCTGCACAACTCTCTTCTTTCTTTGTACTTGATGCTAAATTTGGAAATGAGTTTGATCTACTAAAAGGGAAACTTAAGAAATATCTGAAATTTTTGTTGATTCCAGGCTTTGAGGGTTCTATGAATCTCTTGTCATCTATGGTGTTGTGTTTTAGATTGTGTTGCATTGAGCCAGTTTTTTAATCTTTTATTGGCTTGGATCTTGAGAGATCAAATTACTCTATAAAATATGTCCTCATCTCCCATACTAAAATATAGTGTTCAACGGACCTTTTGATGCATTATTTGATTTCTTGTGCCTCAAAATGTCATTGACTCAAAGAAGAAAATGTTATTCTTTTATCTGTTTTGGAGACTTTTGAGATGTGCTTAGATTGGAACTCTGTTTCCCATTTTATAATTGATGTGAATTTTTTTGTATGTATTTGTATTCTTCCACAAAAGAATGTATTATGTCCTCAAGATCCATATTCTGTAGAAAAAATGTACAAATGTTTTCCATTTCTTTATAAATCTTAGCCTCACTTTCCTCAAAATTTCACCTTAAAAACCTCCAATGTATTCTCTGCTTCATGGCTTGAAATTGATAGAAACTTAAGAGTTTCAAATTATTCTTTTGTTGTTTTCATCATGGTTACAATGTTGATGTCATATTCTTGCTTAAACATTCAAATTTTCTATACATGTTCATTTTTTATTACCTGCATGTTTGCAGAGTGTTTTAGTTTCAATTCATTAGACTGATTTTAGTATTCACTCTAGAAGTTCTCTCTTTTGATGGAGAACCCACCTACAAGCGTTGTGGAATGATTATTTCCAAATTTATTCACTAAAAACTTTCGTTTTCTCAATTTCACTTTCCAGATGTTTTATATTCTCCAAACAATTCTTCTAGGTCATTGAATGTTTGGCGACATGGTACTGGTTGTGATTGAAAAAGGCTCCTATACCCTGGGAGGATTCTTCATCTTTTTCCTCAACATTTCCTATTGTTTTCGAGTTGAATTCTGAAATGGTTTCAAAACTTTCAAGCTTTATTTTCTTCTTTTTTCTCATAACTAGCTTGGTTTTAGCTTTAAAGTAATACTCAATGAGGGATGTAATATTTTCACAAAAAAATGTACTTCAGTGACAGGTTTAAATAAAAAAAATTCTAGAGGAATTTTCATGGAAATTGGAGTCCTGGATGTGTCATGACAAATTCGTGGAATAGCTATTTGTGCACCTTGTTCTTGCTGCCTAGGAAATTATTTTTATCTGCTAGATAAAGTGGTCAATGTTGACACAGGGGTCCTTGTAGTTTTCTATACTTTCTTTCTGTCAATATCCATATAATGAAGTTCCTCATTAATTTTATTTGACTATAAATCTTCCTTAGTGGTTTAATCTTGGATGTCAATAATAATGATCGTGTCGCTAGAGGAGCTCTATTTTCCTATTGTATTTTCTTTCTCAGGTCTCTCCTATTTCTCACTTGTGACTTCTTTGTTCCTTTTAGCTGGTGACTTGGGTCTGAATATTTTTCCTTTGGAATGAATTATTTTGTCGTGCTTGTCTTTGGAGTTGTAAAAGAAACATTAGGAATATTTTCAAGTTTGTATTCTTCTATTTTTGGAGAGGAGGAAACATACTTTGAGATAATGTCAATGAAATTGTATTTCAGAATCTCAAGAGATTTCAACTATTCAATTGTAGTATTTGTATGAAGACTCTAATGGTTAAGGAAGTCCTCATAAATATTTTCTCTAAACTATTGTTGTTTACTTATATCCTCGCTACTCAACAACATACCTCTTTAGAAAGCTTGATCAAAATTATCAATATTAATGTAAATTTTATGAAAGGGGCATTGTTGGTGTGTGTAGGTCTTGATGTAGCTTACAATACTATAATGGTCATAGATGAAAAATAAATAATCATATTGATGAAGGGGAAATGAATAAAACCAAATATGGTTGAGTTATTTGGCCTCCGTAAATGCATGTCTAAGGTCCTTAAGGGAAAAAGTTCCAAAGTGAATTGAGAATTTTGGCTAGATTTTCTTTTCAATTTTTCTCAATTTTTGAGCTTGTCCATTCAAGGCATTTTGATTGGCTATCTCTCTTAAATATATCCTCTCTACAATATGTTTAGGAAGAATATGAGGGACAAATTAACTTCCATATATTCTTATATATGTATATAATTCTCCCACAAATGAGTCTCCTATTTCTTGTAAGGCCTTTACAGCCCTAAGAAGGTTCTCTCCAAAAAATATCTTATAGAAGGGAGTCATCACATAATTATAGATATCATAAAACTAAAATTTGAAGTTACCTTCCCACAAAATTGGGACGTAATTTTGAATAGGGAGTTCCTTCACTGCTAGGTATGTCATTTCATCAAAGGAAACAGAACATAAGTAATTATAATATTGATAATTTACGTTGACATGCAAAAGAGGTGATCATATCCTAGAGAAGACATAAAGGAAAACATAAGGTCATATGTTCTATTATGAGAATGAATTTCACACCAATTGAAATTCTTTGAATCATTGAGTAGGATATGTACATTAAATCCATCCATTACAATTTGAAATGCTCAGGGTGTTTCTCTCAATATAGACGAGACTACATTTTAACAAGGTACTTAATGGGACTTTTGAAAATGACAATGATATATTATTTTCATGCCTTAAGTTTGAAGCCCTCTCTATCTTCTCGTAACCAATGTTTCACAATTTTATCATAAAATTGTCTTCACACTTCCTCAACACTATTGTTGAAGTTATCAAGAAACTAGGTGTTTAAGGAGACTTTGGGAGGACTAAGCTTGTAAATTGTTGAAATTATATGTGTATTCCAAGAGGCTATGACATTTTTGTTTCAGTATACTTAAATGTGCATGGTAAAATCCATATGTCACATGTCCCATGAAAACGTGTCATAATAAGTAAAAAAAATTTCTCTAGCAACAAATTTTTGCAGTTTTGTACCTCTAATGTTTTCAAACTGATATTTTTTCCTCACTTGAAGTTTAGAATTTAACTAGCCTCTATTATGAAAGATATTATATATCTCACACTTCATTATAGATCCGATTTGCGTTTGAAGGTGGCATCGGAGATGAGAGATGTGTTGACATTGGAGAGATCTTTTTAAGTATTGTTTTCCTATGTTTAGGGGTTCTTTGATGTGTTGTATGCCTTTCTTTGATGTCATGGATTTACCTTTCTTTCCCATCTTTTTCCCTGCAGGTGAATAAAATAAAATTGAGCTTTGTATGAATATATCAAATTAATTGATGCAATTGTGTATGAAAGTGTATGTTTACCCAAACTAAGAAGGGTTGTGGTAATTTTGAACTTGATAGTTTGTAATGAGGGACACGTTCCAAAGAAACACTATAAATGGGGGGTGGAGAAGAGAGTGAAAATTAGGGAGCACAAATCAGGGAAGTTTCTATATTTATTGAGGATCCTTAGGATTTCCAACAATAAATTTTCATGAGATGTGTTAATTAATCATTCAGGTGATGAAACGTTTCAACCACTTGCGTCCAAAAGTCAAGGTGAGGTTGCATTGTGGGAATTGGGGGAATGCCTTTTTTTCAAATAGAGTCTTTGTATTTGCGATTTTGTTTTTAAAAAAATGTAGAGATTCTTGAAATATAGTTAAGCTTTGCACACATACCAACATATAAAATATTTTATTGTTCTTTAGAGTGCAAGAAATTTGGGTAGTGAGAAGCCGCAATGGTGACCTTTAGCGTGGTCAGGGTATGAGCGAGATTGGTAGTCGGGAGGTCGAGTGTGGAGAATAACAAAGTTCATATTTTTTGGGTGTGTTCTCGCATGAAATTGTAGTCGGAAGTCGAAATATTGGGAATATGGCAGTATTTTTTATGAAATAGAAAGGCCTGAGGCATGAATTAGGAAAGGGATGGAACGTTGGGTGGTCAAAGGTCGGGAAAACCTTCCTATAATGTGTACTGCAGTGGATAATGCAAGGTGTAAATCTTGCGTAGTTGTGCTACAAAAGTAGGTTGGGAGTCGAGAGGTTGGGAATACATGAAAATCAAAAGTCGAGAGGTCGAGATGGGATATTTTTCTTCTGTTTTGTTGTGGTGTGCAGTGCTTTCCTGGCAAATACAGGAGTCAGATGGCCAAGAACGTCTATGGCGATTTATGAAATGTAAAGGTCTGGCCTCTAACCTTCGATCTTCAACCTCAGAAAGGGGTGGCCAGTCGACTGGTCAGAAATTGGGATGTTCTTGATATAATGTATATTGTAGCAGATAGTGAGAGCCCCACGCGGAGCATTGTCGGGTTAAAAGGGAGGTTGAGAGGTTGGGAAAAGAGGGAAGTTGGGAGTTAGGAGGTCAGGGTGGATGATTGTTGTTTCGTTTTGGTGTGGTATGTGGCTCGATCTCGGTCAATACGGGAGTCATAAGGTTATGATTGTTTGTGTTGTTATATGAAATAGAAGAGCCTCACTTCTGACCTCTGATCTTCGACTTACATGTAAATTTTTTAATAATAATAATAATAATAATAATAATAATACTTTGTATTTTGAAGCCCACGTGGTGTAGAGCAGTCGGTGATGGCGTGCACTCTTAAGGCACTCCGTTCTGCAAGGTCACCGGTTCGAAACCCGTGGGTGGGATGGGAGGAGAAAAAATGGGAAGATTAGGATTAGTCTAAACGAGCAAAAAAAAAAAAAAAAAAAAAAAAAAACTTTGTATTTTGAAACCTTTTTATATTTTTAGAATTTGAGAATTTAAGGAAAAACTCCTTAGGATTTTGACTAATAATGATAATAATCATGATTATTATTATTTACATATTTATATAAATAACGATAAATATAAAAATAAATTGGTAAAAAATACATTTTATATCTAAATTTTATAATTACATTTAAAGTAATTTATTATTTTGTATGAAAACAAATCTTTCGGTGATAATCACATAAGAGAAATTATAATCAAATAGTTTCGAACCAGGTAGTGTAGTTATTTTATTATTATTATTATTATTGTTGTTGTTGTTGTTAAATTTAATTGAAATAATAATAATAAATATAATTTTAACTCAATAATAATAATAATAATAGTTTTTGTAAGAATATTAATTAAATTTATTATTATAACAATAATAATAATAATAATTAAATTTAAATTTATTAATAATAAAATAATAATAATATTTATTATAATAATAATTCTATATTTTTAAATAATAATAATAATGAGGGCTACATAGTAGCTATTGCATGCAGTTTAGTTTAAATGTAATTAATATTAAATTCAGGTTAGTGCTAAGATTTAGAATCGGGTTAATCTAGATTTTAATGATTGTTAAATTAAGGTATTTGATTATTTATAATTCAACATTGTTATCATAGAGAATCCAATCCTATCCAACTACAATAATAATAATTTTTTGATTGGTTACTCATAAGCACATGTTGGGAAGTCCGATTTTCATATGTAAACAAAATGATTACAAAACTACTAATATTTTTTTAAAAAGATATTGTAATCCAAAAAATTGCATAAAATATATCTTTATGCAATATCCAGAATTGTGTATTAGAAGAAAATGGAAAGTAGACAACCTATATGGGAGAGCATAGTACCATGCATAGTCATCATAGTCATCATCAAGTCTGCTATTTTGATTACTGCATATGTGAATTGCAAATGTGATTGACAACTTAAAACCACCAAATTCTTAATAAGTGCCTTGTTGAATTGCAAATATGATTGACAAGTTAAAACCACCAAATTCTTAATAAGTGCATTGGTAGGCAAAATAATATAGTATGTGGTAATTTATAATATTTCTCAAAATTATTTATTTTAAAAACATTTTAAAGTTTAATGGATTACTAAAATGAACTGCATTGTGAGCCAATTAAATATCCTTTGGCATACACCAAACTAGAATTAAATCTATAAATTTAAATATTTTATAAATTTAAATTAAAAATTCTATAAATATTTATATTTTCATTAAAAAAATATTTAATATGTGTTTTCGGAAAAGATTGGAATGTTTTAAAAAAAATGGCTAGTTAATAAGAAGTCAACACCATAAATAAAATAATGGATATCTACAGCCATGAGGAATATAAATTTGTTGATGTAATATGTTTTTAATAAATAATTGAAACAAATAGTCATTTGAGTTTAATATTTAGATATTGTTTTATTTATTTATTTAGATATGTCATCATTACTTCAAAGTAATATGTTGCTAAAATCGCGATGTTTTTTTCAAACGAAGTTTATTATTTGAATTAGTTGTTCCTTTTCTTTAAAAAGATTTAAGTTGAAAAAATATTTTAATATAGAAATATGCCAACATCTTTCAATATCAACATAAAATTAAGATTTATAATTAATCTAAAAATACCTTCTTCCACTCTTACTAAAATAACTTAAAATTTTATAATCATTCCAAAAATATTTTTTTCCACTTTCCTTTAATAATGTCTATAGATAAAATTAATCTTTTACATTTTTAAATATAAGAAGCATATAGTAATATTATTTCATGAAATGTTTAACTCGAACCTAATTTACTATATAAGACAATAAAAATGCTTTACTAGTCATGTGATCTCATTCAACGTCATCAAATTTATGATGTATTAATTTATATGCAAAGATAAAGCTAAAATGAGACATGCTTTACTCCTCATGTGATCTCATTCAGCGTCATCGAATTTACGATGTATTAATTTATATGCAAAGAAAAAGCTAAAATTAGCACATGTTATTTATCCTCTCATTGTCACAATAGTCAAACATAGCTTAAATGAGGCACATATTATTTATCCTCTCATTATCGCATTTGTCAGACATTAGCTTAAGTTCCCTTTTCCATGGTTTGCACCCAAAAACTCTGATGGCCCTCCTGTTACCTTGATGGTGTTGGTTACGGAGTTCGGGCTTGTTCACGAGGAAGGAAATCTGCGGTGCTCCTAAGTGTTTGTGGTCCAACCATCTAGAAGAGAAATCAAAATATGATTTAGACAAGATCGTGCAACACTTGATCAGTGTTCAGTGTGCATTAATATTCATCTCGTACTAGACATATAAGATTTTCATAATAACAACCATAAACATTATAAATAAATATTAATAATATTTTTTACAATAAATAAAAAAAAAAATATTAATAATTTTATTTATAATTAAAAACAAATGGCAATGTTTTACTTTATAAAACTAGAAAATATTTAACAAATTTGACCAACAGGAATTTCAATTACATTTACAAATGTGATTGTGAAACCCCTTTTGGATTATACGAATGTGCTAGATAATATTATTTGTAATATGCATGCAATTCTAAGTAAATTTTTACCATGAAACTCATCATTTTTCACTATGAAACCCATCATTTTTGTTAAACATCTTGTTTGTGAGATAAGCATCGTGATCTTAGCCCACTTAGTGCTTGTTACATAAGCATTAAGTTCTTACCTTCACGTTTAATAATTATTTTAAATTTTTAATTAAGATTTGGTTAGAAAAAATCTTTTTAGTTAATTTGTCATGTTGTTTAAAATATTTTTTAACTCTTTGAAAATCCCTTAAATATATTCAGTATTTTGAAAAACCCTTAAAATATTTGAATTATAAAAAACTCACCCCTTAAACTTGTTATTCGAACATATGGTTATAATAAATTTACTGGAAATTTTCCAAAAATACTCCGACACGTTGACTAGCATTATTTTATTTCACTTTTTGGCCAAATTTGTTTCTTAAGTGAGTATTGACCCGAGTAAACCGAGTAAACTGTTAACGGGGTATTCACCCGAGTAAACTCTTAGCCGCCGGGATGCGAAGAATAAAACCAGTGTTTATGCGTCGTTTACTATGATGATGATTGGAACAATTAAAAAGAAATTTTTTGTGAGGATAATTGATTTCACAATTCTTCCTCTATATTACTTATCATATACGCCACCTTTCCACCTTCACCCACTATTGCTACTATCGTTTCAAATTAATACAATAAGTCAAAATAGTATTAGAGAAAGTTAATCTAAGGCTATAGACAGAGTTAAAGGATTTATTTAGATAGTGCCATGACTTGTTTTGGAAGCCGATATTAACTAGTAATTACTTTGGGAATACGTGAACCAAAATTTCATTATCAAAATATATATTTGCAACACGGCATCCCGGCACCTGTTCTAGCGATTTTTGTTTCTCCATTTGGCCGGTTAAAGATGCCACGCAATTATTTCAAAAAGTAAGAAGACCATGCAATACAATGGGATAAGGTGCCGTCCGTTACACGAAATCCGAAATTATTGGTACATTCATTTATAATTTATTTAAATGTTTCCGACAAGCTCTTCGTGTTATTTTCGTAATTGCAGTTTTCTAATGCAGTTGGAATATAAAAATACAATTTTTAAAATTAAAGATAAGATTGCTTTTTTTTTTTTTAATTTAAATTTATTGTTAATTGAATTTAATATTTTGAAGAACGTTTCGAACAAATAATTTTAATAAGATTTAAATTAAATTATATATTTTTTTATTTAAATTTATTTTTAATATATAAATAGATTAAACACTTTTTTTCCTAGTTAATATTCAATTTTATAATATATATACTGTTTATCCTTATAATTTTAATAAATCTCAATTAAACTTATTATAAACTGATAATATAAATATTTATGAAAAATTTAGAAAAATATGAAATAATAAATAGTAGAAAATCTATCACAAATTTACTATCATAATTTAATTATCAAATTAACAATGAGACAGGTATCATTGATGTAAATTGGCTGATTATTTTTATAACCATGTCACTTAAAATATGACTGTGATAAAAAATAAACTTATCCTATCAAACAAACTTCAAAATTTTAAGTGCGTTAAAAATTCTTAATAATATTAATTTCATATATCCCATGAGCTCATGCCGATTCTCCAAATATTCTTTAATAAGGAAAACATAAGCTATTAATACCCATATCATTCTAAATGCTAATTATTCAGAGAACCATCCATATATAAGGATGCCCATGATATATTTATGTAATATAGGTAATGCCTCCTAAGAAGAAATATTGATTTATAATCCAAACTAACGACAAATTTAGCTATAGTAGAATGTTCGTTAATGCATATTTAAACATTTTAAAAATAGAGTAGCAGATTTTGCTTTCACTTGGTAAACGATATCATGATGGTCGACCCCGCATCCACGGATCTAATGGTCGAATATGGAGAAATTTTCATAATTAGAATTTTCTTTATTGATTCTACATTAAAAATATATTTAACATAAGTTCGATTGGGATGATTTTGAGTTCTCCTAAACTCGGGGTTCTGGTAATAGTAAGTGATGTATGACTGTTTTCTGCGATCCAATTTAATTTTGGGTTTTCTTTTATTTGGGCATTTAAATGGCTTTTAACAGTGGCTGAGTCATCTATAATTTAATATTGTTAACAATATACTCGAGATGGGTAGGTGTAATATTGGTTAACAAAACAATTTTATATTTAGAGTTAATATGTTTAATTCATATTTATATTAATATATTTAATTTATAAAACTTAAATATTTGTAAACTTTTGATTCAATTAAATAACAATAAAAAGATAATTATAATATAGAGCTTAGTATTAGTATTGAGAATATATTATATTATTTAGAAAAAAAATAAAAAATAAAAAATAAAAAAATTCAATATGTTTAATTGTAATTTTGTTTATATATATATATATATATATATAAAAAAGTAAAAAAATTTAAATTTTATTAATAAAAACATATAAAATTAAATACTTATTATAAATTTACAATCTAACAATATTTTAAATCATCGACATTTACACTCACTTTATCATAGATATTATTAACTTGCTTTTGTTATAATATTTTGAGTCAATACTATGACTCATCAATAGTGCATGCCCATAAACCAATTCTCATTTCACAATTAAAATATTTTATAAATATTTTATTTGAATTTAATTTTATAAGTTTTTTAAAATTAAATATAAAAGAAAAATATTATAATTACTTTTGAGATATATCTAAACCCTTAGACGTATAATATATAAATAGTAGCTATACATTAAGATCCATTAACCATATAAATTAAAATAATAATTGTATAAACATATTTAAATTTCATTAATAAATACATAAAATTTTTATACTTACAATATAAAAAGATGTTTAACCATGGATATTCACTCCAATTTACGGTGGATATTACTAATTTGTCAATAATCTTTGTTGCAATATCATGGGCCATACCATGACTCATCAATACTATAAGCCCAAAAAACATCTCTAATTTCACAATCAAATATTTTATAATTTTATAATTTATTATTATTATTATTTTTAAAAGTTGAGACACCCTCAAGCCAAAAGCCAAGTATGGAAGAGATTTTATATTGTCCCATTATGTTATGTTATCTAAACAATTTGTTTTGGTCGAACTACACAAAGATAAAAATAAAATTATTAATTATTAATTATTAATGAAAACATTTTGATTAAGTGTAACAGTCATCTAGCTGCAAACTTACCACATAAAAAAAAAATTATTATAACTACTTCCAACCTTTGAGCTATAAACGATGTCATCATAAATTAATGGATCTATTCTTTTCCTACAGCTGGAATTATTGCTTCGGACTGTCGTACTTCAGTATTGTGATTTGTGACATTTTACACTGCAGTGATAATGCTTTGTTTGTTTTTAATCAACTCTACGTTTCCGGCCCGTTAAGATGACATACACATTTACATCACCTTAAATACTATGTACCCCGTAAATTATTGGTACCGGCCAAAGCAATAGACTTTAAATGAAATCCTTATGAATTGTTTGCATACATGTCATCTCGGATCTGTAAGGTCTTTTATTGCACAATTATTTTGATGTGGAATGATTTCCTGGCAATTTAACTTGGTCCCGCCGTCCTACACTTGGCACCCTATCCACCGTTGATCGGAAATTAATCCCACGGTGATTATGCCCTAGGGTTAGCTAATGACCTCGGGGTCCTAATTGAATTCATAGTTCATTGTTGCACTTAATCGATGGTTTTGGAGGCGGTGCCGCTAGCCTCAAGGTTTGTAGCAGGCTTCGCCAACTCTCCGGTGGTCGTCGATGGAAATGTGGCTTTCGAAAGGTTTCCCCTCAGCTACAGGTACTCGGTCCTCTCCGGTATAGTTTTCTTGCAGTTTCTATGCAGAACTTTAGACCCTGTGCATACAGTGAAATGAGAAACTGTTAATTTTTTTTTTCTTTTTAGTTGTCTTCTTGTTTATCTACTGTGGCCTCTTTCGTTAGGCTGTGCCCTCGTTTTATTCTTACTCTCGTTGCTAATCTATTGGGTTTTTTGGCAAAATGTTTGGTTCTCTCGGCTCCCACAATTTTCGAAGAACTACAGGTATCATTTCCTCCGGTGCCGTTATTCGTTCTTTTGTTCTGTTTACAAATATCTTCTCCTAAGCATCAAATATAATGCTGCTATTATACACACAAAGACCATTCCAATAGTGCAAGAATCATGTGAAGTAGAGATTTTAAGAAAACATTATGTCTCTAAAATGTTGGCCTATAATATTTGACCGCAATGGCATGTCGAGATACCATGCTAGCCCTCGTTACTCATGTGCACTAGGATATCCACATCTTGAATATGAAGAATTCATAATAAGGGTCAAAGTCATAACTCTAGTTGAGAGTTGAAAGAGTTAATCTCGACCTCATGGTTATTGAGTTGCATTATAACTGGGCAACTAGGAGGAAAAGGGTTATATTTTATTTCATTATATCTTGTTATAGAGTAGAGAATAGTGTCTAGTACTAGTAGTATTATATCTAGTTAAGTTTATCCCAACTAGCTAGATATAATATAATAAAGAGTTGATTAGGATAGCTTTTAAGTAAAAGCCCTTGCTACACTCGAACAATATAGAAGATAAGTCAGCCCATGATCCTACAGACCTATGAGTGGAAAAATAACCAAAAGCATTGAGAGTACTGACTGTCTGCAAATAGGAAACATAGGCTTATTAGAGCCAATATGAATCAATATAGATAATTAAGTAGGACTCACACGACCAACTTCAATTCCTAATAGAAAGGTACCAACACTTTGAATATATTAAGAATGTATCCAAATAAGGTGTATTTAATACCAATAACATCACCATCTAAAACTGCTATATTCCAATCTACAAAGCCTACAACCATATGTGTACCATAAGAACAATCAATCTAGTCCCATAGATGAAGTTTCCATGAGTCTTCAATAAAACCCACTCAAGGGGTCAGGAAGGGTTTAAAGCTTTATCATAAAGGTGATCTAGAAACCTTAGTTCAATGGTCATTAAGGAAAATTCATCCAGCCACTAATCTCACATATTAACTAAATAACCATAAAATCTTATGTCAAGCAATTCTCCGAAACATATAATTTCAATTTGCCCTCTTGAGAAGCCCTAAAAGGGGAAGAATCCTAAAAACCATTCAAAATTTATGTAAATAATATGATTTATACACTTATTGTTTAGTGTTGTAGTAAGCACTTGAAGATGAGTGAAATCCTAGGAGAAATGAGATAACTTGAAAAGGAAAGATGACAACCCTTAGGGCAATAATATCCACCAAAAAATGTTGGATCCGCTCCAAATAAGGATGGAAATGAATACAGTTGCAAACAATACAAACATGAGAAACCAACATACAAATCCATAGTGTTGGGTGCCAAAATTTCCATACTTAAGGTAGAATATGGACACAATAAACCCTAATCAAGGAGTCTTCTAGCGAGGAACAAAAACCCAAAACTTCTTTAATTCATAATTTCAGCCTTCTTCCAAATATGGAAAATACCAGCGATATCAAGAAGAAACCATAATAGGTATATGTGCACCAGCCTATGTACAATCTCAAATAGGAGGGAAAGAAGTTACTATATAAGACAATAAAAATGCTTTACTAGTCATTTGATCTCATTCAACGTCATTAAATTTATGATGTATTAATTTATATGCAAAGATAAAGCTAAAATGAAACATGCTTTACTCCTCGTGATCTCATTCAACGTCATCGAATTTACGATGTATTAATTTATATGCAAAGAAAAAGCCAAAATGAGCACATATTATTTATCCTCTCATTATCACAATTGTCAAACATTAGCTTAAATGAGGCACATATTATTTATCCTCTCATTATCGCATTTGTCAAACATTAGCTTAAGTTCCCTTTTCCATGGTTTGCACCCAAAAACTCAGATGGCCCTCCTGTTACCTTGATGGTGTTGGTTAAGGAGTTCGGGCTCGTTCACGAGGAAGGAAATCTACGGTGCTCCTAAGTGTTTGTGGTCCAACCATCTAGAAGAGAAATCAAAATATAATTAGACAAGATCGTGCAACAGTTGATCAGTGTTCAGTGTGCATTAATATTCATCTAGTACTAGACATATAAGATCTTCATAATAACAACCAATAAGATTATAAATAAATATTAATAATTTTTTTTACAATAAATAAAAAATAAATATTAATATTTTTTTGCAATGTTTTACTTTATAAAACTAGAAAATATTTAATAAATTTGACCAAGAGGAATTTCAATCACATTTACAAATGTGATTGTGAAACCCCTTTTGGATTATACCAATGTGCTAGATAATATTATTGTTAATATGCATGCAATTCTAAGTAAATTTTTACTACGAAACTCATCATTTTTCACTATGAAACCCATCATTTTTGTTAATCATCTTGTTTGTGAAATAAGCATCGTGGTCTTAGCCCACTTAGTGCTTGTTACATAAGCATTAAGTTCTTACCTTCACGTTTAATAATTATTTTAATTTTTTAATTAAGATTTGGTTAGAAAAAATCTTTTTAGTTAATTTGTGATGTTGTTTAAAATATTTTTTTAACTCTTTGAAAATCCCTTAAATATATTCAGTATTTTGAAAAACCCTTAAAATATTTGAATTATAAAAATTTCACCCCTTAAACTTGTTATTCGAACACATGGTTATAATAAATTTACTGCAAAATTTCCAAAAATACTCCGACAAGTTGACTAGCATTATTTTATTTCACTTTTTGGCCAAATTTGTTTCTTAAGTGAGTATTGACCCGAGTAAACTGTTAACGGAGTATTGACCCGAGTAAACTCTTAACCGCTGGGATACGAAGAATAAAACCAGTGTTTATTCATCGTTTACTATGATGATGATTGGAACAATTAAAAAGAATTTTTTTGTGAGGATAATTGATTTCACAATTCTTCCTCTATATTACTTATCATATACACCACCTTTCCACCTTCACCGACTATTGCTACTTTCGTTTCAAATTAATACAATAAGTCAAAATAGTATTAGAGAAAGTTAATCTAAGGCTATAGACAGAGTTAAAGGATTTATTTAGATAGTGCCATGACTTGTTTTGGAAGCTGATATTAACTAGTAATTACTTTGGGAATACGTTAACCAAAATTTCATTATCAAATTATATATTTGCAACACGGCATCCCGGCACCTGTTCTAGCGATTTTTGTTTCTCCATTTGGCCGGTTAAAGATGCCACGCAATTATTTCAAAAAGTAAGAAGACCATGCAATACAATGGGATAAGGTGCCGTCCGTTACACGAAATCCGAAATTATTGGTACATTCATTTATAATTTATTTAAATGTTTCCGACAAGCTCTTCGTGTTATTTTCGTAATTGCAGTTTTCTAATGCAGTTGGAATATAAAAATACAATTTTTAAAATTAAAGATAAGATTGCTTTTTTTTTTTTTAATTTAAATTTATTGTTAATTGAATTTAATATTTTGAAGAACGTTTCGAACAAATAATTTTAATAAGATTTAAATTAAATTATATATTTTTTTATTTAAATTTATTTTTAATATATAAATAGATTAAACACTTTTTTTCCTAGTTAATATTCAATTTTATAATATATATACTGTTTATACTTATAATTTTAATAAATCTAAATTAAACTTATTATAAATTGATAATATAAATATTTATTAAAAATTTAAAAAAATATGAAACAATAAATAGTAGAAAATCTATCACAAATTTACTATCATAATTTAGTTATCAAATTAACAATGAAACAGTTATCTGTAAATTGGCTGATTATTTTTATAACCATGTCACTTAAAATCTGACTGTGATAAAAAATAAGCTTATCCTATCAAACAAACTTCAAAATTTTAAGTGCGCTGAAAATTCTTAATAATATTAATTTCATATATCCCATGAGCTCATGTCGATTCTCCAAATATTCTTTAATAAGGAAAACATAAGCTATTAATACCCATATCATTCTAATTGCTAATTATTCAGAGAACCATCCATATATAAGGATGCCCATGATATATTTATGTAATATAGGCAATGCCTCCTAAGAAGAAATATTGATTTATAATCCAAACTAACGACAAATTTAGCTATAGTAGAATGTTCGTTAATGCATATTTAAACATTTTAAAAATAGAGTAGCAGATTTTGCTTTCACTTGGTAAACGATTTCATGATGGTCGACCCCGCATCCACGGATCTAATGGTCGAATATGGAGAAATTTTCATAATTAGAATTTTCTTTATTGATTCTACATTAAAAATATATTTAACATAAGTTTGATTGGGATGATTTTGAGTTCTCCTAAACTCGGGGTTTTGGTAATAGTAAGTGATGTATGACTGTTTTCTGCGATCCAATTTAATTTTGGGTTTTCTTTTATTTGGGCATTTAAATGGCTTTTAACAGTGGCTGAGTCATCTATAATTTAATATTGTTAACAATATACTCGAGATGGGTAGGTGTAATATTGGTTAACAAAACAATTTTATATTTAGAGTTAATATGTTTAATTCATATTTATATTAATATATTTAATTTATAAAACTTAAATATTTGTAAACTTTTGATTCAATTAAATAACAATAAAAAGATAATTATAATATAGAGCTTAGTATTAGTATTGAGAATATATTATATTATTTAGAAAAAAAATAAAAAATAAAAAATAAAAAAATTCAATATGTTTAATTGTAATTTTGTTTATATATATATATATATATATAAAAGTAAAAAAATTTAAATTTTATTAATAAAAACATATAAAATTAAATACTTATTATAAATTTACAATCTAACAATATTTTAAATCATCGACATTTACACTCACTTTATCATAGATATTATTAAATTGTAAATAGGCTTTGTTAAAATACCATGGACCAATACCATGACTCATCAATACCACATGCCCAAAAACCATCTCTCATTTCACAACCAAAATATTTTATAAATATTTTATTTGAATTTAGTTTTATAACATTTTTTAATTAAATCTAAAAGTAAAAAGATTATAAATACTTTTGAGATATATCTAAACCCTCTATCACATTAAAATATATAAGATATAAATACTAAATATAAATTAAGATCCATATAATTTAAAATAATGATTTTATAACCATATTTAAATTTCATTAATAAGCACATAAAACTTTACACTTACAACATAATAAGATTTTTAACCATGGATCTTCACCCCCATTTTACCATGGATATTATTATCTTGTAAATAATCTTTTAATGTAGATATATGGAAGAGGCCATAGTTTTCCATCAATCACTATAAGCCCAAAAACATCTCTAATTTCATGATCAAATATTTTATAATTTATAATTTATTATTATTATTATTTTAAAAGTTGCCACACCCTCAAGCGAAAGCCACCATGACAAGAGATTTTATAATCATTATGTTATGTTATCTAAACAATTTGTTTTGGTCGAACTACACAAAGATAAAAAATAAAATTATTAATTATTAATTATTAATGAAACATTTTGAGTTAAATTATGTGATGCTTCTAGCTGCAAACTTACCACATAAAAAAAAAATTATTATAACTACTTCCAACCTTTGAGCTATAAACGATGTCATCATAAATTAATGGATCTATTCTTTTCCTACAGCTGGAATTATTGCTTCGGACTGTCGTACTTCAGTATTGTGATTTGTGACATTTTACACTGCAGTGATAATGCTTTGTTTGTTTTTAATCAACTCTACGTTTCCGGCCCGTTAAGATGACATACACATTTACATCACCTTAAATACTATGTACCCCGTAAATTATTGGTACCGGCCAAAGCAATAGACTTTAAATGAAATCCTTATGAATTGTTTGCATACATGTCATCTCGGATCTGTAAGGTCTTTTATTGCACAATTATTTTGATGTGGAATGATTTCCTGGCAATTTAACTTGGTCCCGCCGTCCTACACTTGGCACCCTATCCACCGTTGATCGGAAATTAATCCCACGGTGATTATGCCCTAGGGTTAGCTAATGACCTCGGGGTCCTAATTGAATTCATAGTTCATTGTTGCACTTAATCGATGGTTTTGGAGGCGGTGCCGCTAGCCTCAAGGTTTGTAGCAGGCTTCGCCAACTCTCCGGTGGTCGTCGATGGAAATGTGGCTTTCGAAAGGTTTCCCCTCAGCTACAGGTACTCGGTCCTCTCCGGTATAGTTTTCTTGCAGTTTCTATGCAGAACTTTAGACCCTGTGCATACAGTGAAATGAGAAACTGTTAATTTTTTTTTTCTTTTTAGTTGTCTTCTTGTTTATCTACTGTGGCCTCTTTCGTTAGGCTGTGCCCTCGTTTTATTCTTACTCTCGTTGCTAATCTATTGGGTTTTTTGGCAAAATGTTTGGTTCTCTCGGCTCCCACAATTTTCGAAGAACTACAGGTATCATTTCCTCCGGTGCCGTTATTCGTTCTTTTGTTCTGTTTACAACTATGGGACAGGTTACTTCCATTTGTTCTGCATTTTCTTTTTTTTTCTTTGGTTAATGAACTTCTGCCATGTTGATAGGTACTATCCATTACTCCTTCTACCCATTCAGGTTCTTGGCTACTCCATGGTTCCGACTGGAAGAAAATTCTAATCTTTATGCATATTTACAGGTACCTTATTGTTGACGGGGTTGAACCCTTAGGTTCTTCCTCAACTAGAATATCTTGTTAGTGATAGTTATTACTGGGGTTGCTAAGGGTTTTAAACTTGTGGCCTTGTTTCGCAGCCAACCGCTGTTTTAATGTTCTATGTATAAAGAGGGTATAGCCAGGGTTTATGGCTTCATGCTGGCAGTTTATATCATACTCCGATATTCTCTGAGGGAATTTCGTTTTCAAGGGTTCTATTTCAAAATTATTGTGTAAATATTACAGTTGTTGACTGGCCGGGGTTTTCACTCACCCGTGCTTCTTTTTTAAAAAATTGTGCCGAAGTAACCCTTGACAGTTGGGGTTTCTGTTTACTGTTTAGTATTACAATGTTTTTTTTTATCTGGATGCCTGCGAGGCATGTATTACTGTGTGAACCCTCGACTGTCTTCTCTATTTGTTTTTGCTATTTCCTGCACTCATGAATTTACATGCTGAAACGTATTATGTAATTTTCCATTGCAAATGATGGTCCTGTGTAATGTGGTATGCATTGAGACTATTATCGGTGTATTTCAGGGTTCCTACAATGGCCTTAATTCTTTTTTATATGATCCCTTCGGGGTTTCTCTTGCAGTGTTCTTTTCTTCTGCATTATTAGTTTATCACATTTTATTCCTATGAGGCTTTTTGTCCCTTTGTAAAGACTGATAACTCACTTGTTCGTTACTGGGGCTTCCTATAAATTTCTCCTCATACTTTCTTGGATTTCTGTTTACTTATTTAAATGTTATAGGGTGTCCGGACCACCAGTTCGTCCGTGTATTATCATAGATGGGAGGGTGACCAACATAGAACCTATGGTTTATAGGCATTATGGGTTAACGATCCTCCCGAAATTACTATCCAGTATTTTCTTTTAATGATTTCAACTTAGAGGATTAACTCAGATAGATTAAACGACGTTGTTATCCATTTTCTTAGTCCATACTTCACTACACCAGTTTCTATATTCAACCTTCTACTCTTCCCTTGCAATGATTTAATTTTCAAACACCATTAAAATTAATTGTACAGAAACAGGACAATAGAAAATCTTTTATCTACTTCCATGTTCACAGTTTTCAACTTTTCACAGAAAATATCTACTTTTACAGGCAACCTTAATACCACAGGGAGAAGAAACAATCCATCTTCTATTTTAAAGAAAAAAAATATCTAACTACATTTTACTCATCTGAATTTAGACCCGTCTGATGGTGTTTAGTGCCGCCCTTCCACGAGTTGGGGCAATTACGTCCCGCAACTCTCCCCCGTGCTCCAAGAATGGGCCTTTGTTGAAAACTGATTTCTGGAGGAGAACTCGGGACAATCCGGTCCAATTCTCTGACTCCAATGGAACAATAATTATAGAGAAGAAATCGGGACAGTCCAGTCCAATTCTCCAACTCCAGAGGACAGTCTGTTCTGATAAAATTTCCCTTTTTTTCAGAATGACAGAGTTCCTTTTTCACACACAGAACCCCAAACTCTCCTCAGAATTCCTTATTTATTCCAGAGTTTCTTTGGGTAACTGTGGAAACTATTTTTCTGTTCAACTAACTCCAGATCTTGATTTACTTTTACCATCAGTTTTTACTCATAAAAACTAATTTCACCAGAAATCGTTTATTCAATACCAAAAATTAATTTTGTTCAAATATTCTAAGTGAATAAAACAACAGTCATAATTAATCCATAATTAATAAAATTATAACCATTTGTTAATAGCTAAGATAGTGGTTACAGTTTTCCCCCTCTAGAAGAGAACACCATCCCCGGTGTTCTTACCTTAATTGAGCAAAAAGCTCAGGATGAGATTCTCGGACAAAACTCTCGTCTTCTGAGGTGGCCTCCTCCAGTCCAAAGTGCCTCCATTGCACTTTAACCTCGGCGATGGCTCATTTCCGGAGCATGATTTCCCTTCGGTCGATTATACTGTGAGGCTCGACCAGAAATTCTCCATCTGGTTCTACCTGCACACAATAGACTTATGTTAATTATATAAGTCTTTAACATCATATTATTATTTTTAACCATTATGCTCACCCACTACCTGAATATTCTGCCAATGGATTATATGTCTTGCATCATGAATATATCGTTTTAATAATGATACATGAAAGACATTATGCACCCGGATATGGCTAGGAAGAGCTAAGCGATACGGTACCGATCCTACTCTTTCCAGTATCTGGAAAGGACCACAAAACCGAGGCGCTAACTTTGCACAAGATGCCCATCTTAATGTACTCTTCTTTGGTTTAATTCTTAAATACACATGATCTCCAACTTCATATTCACGGTATGACCTTTTTTTATCTGCGTACACTTTCTTTCGGTCCTGTGCTTCTTTCAAATTCTGTCTAATTTTCTTCACTTCTGCTTCCATTTCCGCTAGCATGTCTGGTCCCAACATGAGTTTAGTCTCGGGACTGCTCCAATTAATGGGAGTTCTGCACTGCCACCCACATAACGCTTCAAATGGGCTCATCTTTAGCGATTCTTGGTAACCGTTGTTATAGGAAAACTCTATCAAGTGTAGATATTCCTCCCATTTAACTGGTTGTTGCATGACATACATTCTCAGCATGTCTTCTAGTACTTGATTTACTCGTTCAGTTTGTTCGTCTATTTGCGAGTGGTATGCAGTACTAAAATGTACTTGAATTCCTAATCTTGTAAACAGTGCCTTCCAAAAAGCTGATGTGAATTTTACATCTCTATCCGAGATAACGGTCTTAGGAATGCCATGCAGTCTGAAGATCTCGGGCATAAATAAATCCGCTATCTGCACTGTCTTATAGGTGGATTGGACAGGTATTAAATGTGCTGAATTGCTTAGCCGATCTACAACTACCATTATGGAATCATTACCCTGTTTTGATTTTGGTAATCCGGTGATAAAATCTAATGAGATCACTTCCCATTTCCATTCCAGAATGGGTATAGGCTGCATTAATCCAACTGGATGCCGATGTTCTACTTTCACCTGCTGGCACTCTAAACACTTGTTTAGACAGCTTGCTATATCCTTCCTCATGCCTGGCCAACAGTAATCCTTTCTTATAGCTGTCAGTATCTTTTGATATCCTGGGTATCCCACATAATTTCTTCTATGATATTCGTCTAGTACCATAGTTTTTAATTCCACTCTGTTCGGAATGACTATCCTTTTCTTGAAAATCAACAACCCGTCCTGGTTAATCTCATAATATCCTTGTCGACCTTGTTCTTCAGATTCTTGGGTTTGTTGCCACAAGAATTTATATTCAGGATCTTTGTTTGCTTCTTTTCTGATTTGATCTAGAAATCTGGTTTCAACTTGGTTAACATATAACTCATAAATGCTATGCAGTTTTCTTCTCAATGCATCTGCAACTTTGTTCTCCTTTCCTTTTACATGTTGTAAATCAATGTCAAACTCGCTCAAGAAAGCATTCCACCTTGCTTGTCAAGAATTTAAATCAGCTTGTTTAAAGTAGATAGTCAGACTACTGTGATCAGTCTTCAGTACAAATTTCTTCCCAAGTAAATAATGTCTCCAAACCCAGAGAGCGTGCACAACTGTGGTCAGCTCTAAATCATAAGCTGAATATCGAAGCTCGTGATCCTTTAGCTTACGAGATTCATATGCAATTACCTTTCCTTCTTGTGATATAACTGCCCCAACACCCTCCTTGCATGCATCTGTACATACCTCAAATTCCTTATTCGGATCTGCCACACTTAACACAGGTGTTGATGTCAATAACCGCTTCAATTTTTCAAAACTCTCCTGACATTATTTTGTCCATTTAAAAATTTTTCCCTTCCTTTGCAAGGAGGTAATAGGGAAAGCTATTTCTGAGAATCCTTTTATAAATCGCCGGTAATAGCTAGCGAGGCCCATAAAGGATCGTATATCTACCACATTTTGTGGCACTTTCCATTCCATAATAGTTCTAATTTTCTCCGGGTCTACTGCTATACCTTTTTCAGATATCACATGTCCAAGATACTGCATTTCTTCCTTGAAGAAATTGCATTTACTGAATTTTTCGTATAACTGGTGCTTCCTTAACATCTCCAATACCATTCGCAAATGTTCCTTGTGTTCTTCCACATTCTTAGAGTAAATCAGTATGTCATCAATGAAAATTAATACAAAGTTATCCAAATAAGGGTGGAAGATACTATGCATCAGTCTCATGAAAGTGGCTGGTGCATTAGTTAGCCCAAAAGGTAATACCATGAATTCATAGTGGCCATACCTTGTGCGAAAGGAAGTTTTGTGTATATCTTCATCTTTAATTCTAATCTGGTGATAACCGGACCTCAAATCAATCTTTGAGAATACAGTAACTCCTCTTACCTGGTCAAACAGGTCGTCAATACGGGGTAAAGGATACCATTTTTTAACAGTCATCTTATTTAACTGTCGGTAATCCATGCACATGCACATGGTTCCATCCTTCTTTCTAACAAACAGTACAGGTGCTCCCCAGGGTGACACACTGGGTCATATATACCCCTTATCTAATAATTCCTGAAGCTGCATTTTCAACTTAGTCAATTCTGGCACACTCATATGGTAGGGAGCCCGTGAAATTGGTGATGCTCCCGGCAGCAATTCTATTGTAAAGTCAATATCCCTTCTAGGCGGTAATCCTGGTATTTCTTCTGGAAATATATCCTTGAATTCCTGTACTACAAGTATATTTTCCAATGTGGCAGCTTTGTCCTTAGACTCAGATAGTCCAACTTGTATAGCATACAACTGACATCCCTTCCTTATACATTTTCCCATTTGGGAAGCTGTAATTGGGCACAGCTGTACAGGCTTCTTTATTCCTTGAATCTCTTGGCCATCCTGATCTCTATAGTAGATAATATTTTCTTTGCAGTCTATGAGAGTCCAATGCTTTTCCAACCAACCCATTCACAGCAAGACATCATAAGATCCCAAGGAAAAAATATTCAGGTCTACCATTAATTGCTGTCCACTAATTTGTAGTGCACAATCTGGTATTTTGGCACTAACTTTTCTTTTGGCCCCAGTAGCTAACTGAACCAACTAGGTCTTTTTAAATTTTTGACCTTGCAATTTACAGATTTCTACTAAATTAGGAATTATATAACTTAAGCTTGCCCCTGGATATACCAAAACAGAAATAGTTTGAGACAACAACTTACCTTCTAGTTCTATCATGGTAGGTTGGAAATCAGCTTGCTGATCTTCCAATGCTGCATTGATTTTGGGTATGCTTCGAGCAATATCTCCCAAAGTAGAGGCCTGCCGCAAATTGGTTATTGCTTCGGTTTACCCCTCTATGGGCAATCTCGATAGTAGTGCGTTGCTCCATAGCCCCAACACTATAGAGGTGGCCTCTGATTTTGAGGTTGCTCAATTTTACTAGAAGCCTCAACAATTTTTTCTTCCACAGGCCATCTTATCCTCTGATAGTTCCTTCTGAACTGCCTACTAACTGAATTCCTGGCTGTACCTTTAAAATTACTGGTTCTGCCTCTTTTGAAACCAGCACTACTTCTATTTTATTTCCTTGCCTGCCATCCTTTTCCTTCTTCTACTTTAGTTTTAGCTTGCTGATAACACATTCTAGCCTTCCTAATGGCCTCATCCAATGTTTTAGGATTCACAAACTTAATATGTTCCTTCATATTGATGGTTAAGCTGCTCAGAAATCTTTGGACATTAGCTTTCTCATCCCTTAAGTATGGTACGTAACGCAATAACAATGTGAACTTAGTGATGAACTTGTCCATATTCAATTTTCCTAGTCTCAAATCATGGAATTCTCGAGCCTTTTCATCATAAAATCGCTCGGTCAGGTACTTTTCTTTGAAGTACTGTTGAAACTTATCACATGTCACATCCTGATCTTCTATTCCCCACACGTTCTTCACTTCCTCCCACCATAAGGTGGATTTATCTTTTAACTGGTAAATAGCTAGCTGTACCTTAAGACCACTGTCATAATCATACACCTGGAAGTACTTGTTCATATTAATCAACCATGTCTCTGCTACTTCCTCTTTTTCTCCATCGAATGTAGGTGGCTTTATCTTTCTAAATTCTCCGTGCAATTCCACCTTTTGCTTTTTTTTTTCCTTCTGCTCAGTTTCATTTTCAGATTCAGCCTCATTAAAATTTTTATTTTGATTACTTCGCTGAGATGCACTTCTTTCTTTTCGACCTGCATCCTGTTCACCTATTTTCTGTTCATTCCCTTCCTGGAGTTCTCTGTCAGCATTGGGCTTTTCAATCCTTTGATTTTGCTTATCTGAGAGACTTTTTAGGATTCTCTCCTGCTCCTGCATCATTCGTGCATTTTCACTTCATATTCTATCCATTTCTTCTTGAAGCTGTTGCACAGTGGTTAGGAGGATGTGAGTCTGATGTTGTTGTTCCTCAATCAGCCTGTTGGCCCGTTGATGTTGTTCTATCCCCAATTGGACCCACATTTTGGGGTTTCCCTCTAGTGGAGGTTGAGTCTCCTCGACATTTCGAGGTGGCGGTTGTGAAGGTTCTCTCCTCATTTGTCTTTCCACCTAACTATCTCACTGTGCAAGAATAACATATAAATTTTAGCGTCAGCTGACCCAATAGGGTCCCAGCGTTGTAACGCCACTCTGATACCACTTGTAACAGTCATCTAGCTACAAAATTACCACATAAAAAAAAAAATTTATTATAACTACTTCCAACCTTTGAACTATAAACGATGTCATCATAAATTAATGGATCTATTGTTTTCCTACAGCTGGAATTATTGCTTCGGACTATCGTACTTCAGTACTATGATTTGTGACATTTTACACTGCAGTGATAATGCTCTGTTTGTTTTTAATCAACTCTACGTTTTCGGCCCATTAAGATGACATACACATTTACATTGCCTTAAATACTATGTACCCTGTAAATTATTGGTACCGGCCACAGCAATAGACTTTAAATGAAATCCTTATGAATTGTTTGCATACATGTCATCACGGATCTGTAAGGTCTTTTATTGCACAATTATTTTGATGTGGAATGATTTCCTGGCAATTTAACTTGGTCCCGCCGTCTTATACTTGGCATCCTATCCGTCGTTGATCGGAAATTAATCCCACGGTGATTATGCCCTAGGGTTAGCTAATGACCTCGGGGTCCTAACTGAATTCACAGTTCATTGTTGCGCTTAATTGATGGTTCTGGAGGCGGTGCCACTAGCCTCAGGGTTTGTAGTAGGCTTCGCCAGCTCTCCGGTGGTCATTGATGGAAATGTGGGTTCCGAAAGGTTTCCCCTCAGCTACAGGTACTCGGTCCTCTCCAGTATAGCTTTCTTGCAGTTTCTACGCAGAACTTTAGACCCTGTGCATACAGTGAAATGAGGAACTATTAATTTTTTTTTTCTTTTCAGTTATCTTCTTGTTTATCCATCGTGGCCTCTTCGGTTAGGCTGTGCCCTCATTTTATTCTTACTCTCGTTGCCAATCTATTGGGTTTTTTTGGCAAAATGTTTGGTGCTCTCGACTCCCACAATTTCCGAAGAACTACAGGTATCATTTTCTCCAGTGTTGTTATTCGTTCTTTGGTTCTGTTTACAACTATGGGACAGGTTACCTCCATTTGTTCTTTTTTTCTTTTTTTTTCTTTAGTTAATGCAATTCCACCCTGTTGACAGGTACTATCCGTTTCTCCTTCTACCCATTCAGGTTCTTGGCTATTCCATGGTTCTGGCTGCAGTCAAAGTCTAATCTTTATGCATATTTACAGGTACCTTACTGTTCACGGGGTTGAACCCTTAGGTTCTTCCTCAACTGGAATATCTTGTTAGTGATAGTTATTACTGGGGTTGCTCAGGGTTTTAAACTTGTGGCCTTGTTTCACAGCCAACCATTGTTTTAATGTTCTATGTATAAAGAGGGTATAGCTAGGGTTTAAGGCTTCGTGCCGGAAGTTTATATCATACTCCGATATTCTCCAAGGGAATTTCGTTTTCAAGGGTTCTATTTCAAAATTATTGTGTAAATATTACAGTTGTTAACTGGATGGGGTTTTCACTCACCCGTGCTCCTTTTCTTTAAAAATTGTGCCAAAGTAACCCTTGACAGTTGGGGTTTCTGTTTACTGTTTAGTATTACAATATTTTTTTATCTGGATGCTTGCGAGGCATGTATTACTGTGTGAACCCTCGACTGTCTTCTCTATTTTTTTTCCTATTTCCTGCACTCATGAATTTACATGCTGAAACATATTATGTAATTTTCCATTGCAAATGATGGTCCTGTGTAATGTGGTGTGCATTGAGACTATTATCGGTGTATTTCATGGTTCCTACAATGGCCTTAATTTTTTTTTATATGATCCATTCAGGGTTTCTCTTACAGTGTTCTTTTCTTCTGCATTATCAGTTTATCACGTTCTATTCCTATGAGGCTTTTCGTCCTTTTGTAAAGACTGATAAATAACTTGTTCGTTACTGGGGCTCCCTATAAATTTCTCCTCAGACTTTCTTGGATTTCTGTTTACTTATTTAAATGTTATAGGGTGTTCAGACCGCTAGTTCGTCCATGTATTATCATAGATGGGAGGGCGACCAACCTAGAAGCTCTGGTTTACAGGCATTCTGGGTTAACAGTCCTCTCGAAATTACTATCCAGTATTTTCTTTTAATGATTTCAACTTACAGGATTAACTCAGATAGATTAAACGACGTTGTTATCCATTTTCTTAGTCCATACTTCACTACACCAATTTCTATATTTGACCTTCTACTCTTCCCTTGCAATGATTTAATTTTCAAACACCATCAAAATTAATTGTACAGAAACAGGACAATAGAAAATCTTTTATCTACTTCCTTGTTCACAGTTTTCAACTTTTCACAGAAAATATCTACTTTTACAGGAAACCTTAATACCACAGGGAAAAGAAACAATTCCTCTTCTATTTTAAAGAAAACAAAGATCTAACTACATTTTACTCATCTGAATTTAGACCTGTCTGATGGTGTTTAGTGCCTCCCTTCCACAAGTTGGGGCAATTACTTCCCACAACTCTCCCCTGTGCTCCAATACTGGGCCTTTTTTGAACACTGATTTCCGGAGGAGAACTTGGGACAATCCGGTCCAATTCTCTGACTCCAGTGGAACAGTAATTCTGGAGAAGAACTAGGGACAGTCCGGTCTAATTCTCCAACTCCAGAGGACAGTCGTTTCTGAGAAAATTTCCCTTTTTTTCAGAATGACAGAGTTCCTTTTTCACACACAGAACCCTAAACTCTCCTCATAATTCCTTATTCCAAAGTTTCTTTCGGTAACTGTGAAAACTGTTTTTTTGTTCAACTAACTCCAGATCTTGATTTACTTTTACCATCAGTTTTTACTCATAAAAACTAATTTCACCAGAAATATTTTATTTAATACCAAAAATTAATTTTGTTCAAATATTCTAAGTGAATAAAAAAACAGTCATAATTAATCCATAGTTAATAAAATTCTAACCATTTGTCAACAGCTAAGACAGTGGTTACAGTTTTCCCCCTCTGGAAGAGAACACTGTGCCCGGTGTTCTTACTTTAATTCAGCAAAAAGCTCAGGATAAGATTCTCGGACAAAACTCTCATCTTCCCAGGTGGCCTCCTCCAGTCCAAAGTGCCTCCATTGCACTTTAACCTGGGCGATGGCTCATTTCCGGAGCATGATTTCCCTCCGGTTGATTATACTGTGAGGCTCAACCAGAAATTCTCCGTCCGGTTCTACCTGCACACAATAGACTTATGTTAATTATATAAGTCTTTAACATCATATTATTATTTTTAATCGTTATGCTCACCCACTACCTGAATATTCTGCCAATGGATTATATGTCTTGGATCATGAATATATCGTTTTAATAACGATACATGAAAGACATTATGCACCTGGATATGGCTAGGAAGAGTTAAGCGATACGCTACCGGTCCTACTCTTTCCAGTATCTGGAAAGGACCACAAAACCGAGGCGCTAACTTTGCACAAGATGCCCATCTTAATGTACTCTTCTTACATACACGTGATCTCCAACTTCATATTCATGGTATGACCTTTTTTTATCTACGTACACTTTCTGCCAGTCCTGTGCTGCTTTCAAATTCTGTCTAATTTTCTTCACTTCTACTTCCATTTCCGCTAGCATGTCTGGTCCCAACATGAGTTTAGTCTCGGGACTGCTCCAATTAATGGGAGTTCTACACTGTCACCCATATAGTGCTTCAAATGGGCTCATCTTTAGTGATTCTTGGTAACCGTTGTTATAGTCAAACTCTATCAAGTGTAGATATTCCTCCCATTTAACTGGTTGTTGCATGAAATACATTCTCAGCATGTCTTCCAGTACTTGATTTACTCATTCAGTTTTTCCGTCTGTTTGCGGGTGGTATGCAGTACTAAAATGTACTTGAGTTCCTAATCCCGTAAACAACGCCTTCCAAAAAGATGATGTGAATTTTACATCTCTATCCGAAATAACGGTCTTAGGAATGCCATGCAGTCTGAAGATCTCGCACATAAATAAATCTGCTATCTTCACTGTCTTATAGGTGGATTGGACATGTAGAAATGTGCCGACTTGCTTAGCCGATCTACAACTACCATTATGGAATCATTACCCCGTTTTGATTTTGGTAATCCGGTGAAAAAATCTAATGAGATCACTTCCCATTTCAATTCTGGAATGGGTATAGGCTGCATTAATCCAGCTGGATGCCGATGCTCTACTTTCACCTGCTGGCACTTTAAACACTTGTTTATATAGCTTGCTATATCCTTCCTCATGCCTGGCCAACAGTAATCCTTTCTTATAGCTGTCAGCATCTTTTGATATCCTGGGTGTATTGCATAATTGCTTCTATGATATTCGTCTAGTACTATAGTTTTTAATTCCACTCTGTTTGGAATGACTATCCTTTTCTTAAAAATCAGCAACCCATCCTGGTTAATCTCATAATCTCCTTGCCAACCTTGTTCTTCAGATTTTTGGGTTTGTTGCCACAAGAATTTATATTCAGGATCTTTGTCTACTTCTTTTCTAATTTGATCTATAAATCTAGTTTCAACTTGGTTAACATATAACTCATAAATGTTATGCAGTTTTCTGATCAATGCATCTGCAACTTTGTTCTCCTTTCCTTTTACATGTTGTAAATCAATGTCAAACTCGCTCAAGAAAGCATTCCACCTTGCTTGTCGAGAATTTAAATCAGCTTGTTTAAAGTAGCTGGTCAGACTACTGTGATCAGTCTTCAGTACAAATTTCTTCCCAAGTAAATAATGTCTCTAAACCTGGAGAGCGTGCACAACTACGGTCATCTCTAAATCATAAGTTGAATATCGGAGCTTGTGATCCTTTAGCTTATGAGATTCATATGCGATTACCTTTCCTTCTTCTGATAAAACTACCTCAACACCCTCCTTGCATGCATCCGTACATACCTCAAATTCGTTATTAGGATCTTCAACACTTAACACAGTTTTTGATGTCAATAACCGCTTCAATTTTTCAAAACTCTCCTGACATTCTTTTGTCCATTTAAAAAATTTTCCCTTCCTTTGCAAGGAGGTAATAGGGAAATATATTTTTGAGAATCCTTTTATAAATCGCCAGTAATAGCCAGCGAGGCCCATAAAGGATCGTATATCTACCACATTTTGTGGCACTTTCCATTCCATAATAGTTCTAATTTTCTCTGGGTCTACTACTATAGCTTTTTCAGATATCACATGTCAAAGATACTGTATTTCTTCCTTGAAGAAATCTCATTTACTGAATTTCACATATAACTGGTGCTTCCTTAGCATCTCCAATACCATTCGCAAATGTTCCTTGTGTTCTTCCACATTCTTAGAGTAAATCAGTATGTCATCAATGAAAATTAATACAAAGTTATCCAAATAAGGGTGGAAGATACTATGCATCGGTCTCATGAAAGTGGCTGGTGCATTAGTTAGCCCAAAAGGTAATACCATGAATTCATAGTGGCCATACCTTGTGCGAAAGGTAGTTTTGTGTATATCTTCATCTTTGATTCTGATCTAGTGATAACCGGACCTCAAATCAATCTTTGAGAACATAGTAGCTCCTCTTACCTGGTCAAATAGGTCATCAATACGGGGTAAAGGATACTGGTTTTTAACAGTCATCTTATTTAACTGTCGGTAATCCATGCACATGCGCATGGTTCCATCCTTCTTTCTAACAAACAGTACAGGTGCTCCCCAGGGTGACACACTGGGTCGTATATACCCCTTATCTAATAATTCCTGAAGCTACATTTTCAACTCAGTCAATTCTGGCACACTCATACGGTAGGGAGCCTGTGAAATTGGTGATGCTCTCGGCAGCAATTCTATTGTAAAGTCAATATCCCTTCTAGGCAGTAATATTGGTATTTCTTCTGGAAATATATCCTTGAATTCCTATACTACAGGTATATTTTCCAACATGGCATCCTTGTTCTTAGACTCAAATAGTCCAACTTGTATAGCGTACAGCTGACATCCCTTCCTTATACATTTTCCCATTTGGGAAGCTGTAATTGGGCGCAGCTATATAGGCTTCTTTATTCCTTGAATCTCTTGGCGATTGCCATCCTGATCTCTGTAGTAGATAATCTTTTCTTTGCAATCTATGAGAGTCCAATTCTTTTCCAACCAATCCATTCCCAGCAACACATCATAAGATCCCAAGGTCAAAATATTTAGGTCTACCATTAATTGCTGTCCACTGATTTGTAGTGCACAATCTGGTATTTTGGCACTAATTTTTCTTTTGGCCCCAGTAGCTAACTGAACCAACTAGGTATTTTTAAATTTTTGACTTTGCAATTTACAGATTTCTACTAAATTAGGACTTATATAACTTAAGCTTGCTCCCGGATCTACCAAAACGGAAACAGTTTGAGACAACAACTTACCTTCTAGTTATATCATGGTAGGTTGGAAATCAGCTTGTCGATCTTCCAATGTTGCATTGATTCTGGGTATGCTTCGAGCAATATCTCGCATAGTAGAGGCCTCCTGCAAATTGGATACTTCTTCGATTTTACCCCTCTGTGGGAAATCTCGATAGTAGTGCGCTGCTCCACAGCCCCAACACTGCAGAGGTGGCCTTTGATTTTGAGGGTGCTCAGGTTTACTAGAGGCCTCAACATTTTTGTCTTCCACAGGCCATCTTATCCTCTGATGGTTCTTACCGAACTGCCTGCTAACTGAATTCATGGCTGTACCTTTAAAATTACTGGTTCAGCCTCTTTTGAAACTAGCACTACTTCTGTTTTCTTTCCTTGCCTGCCATCCTTTTCCTTGGTCTGCTTTAGTTTTAGCTTGCTGATAACACATTCTAGCCTTCCTAATGGCCTCATCCATTGTTTTAGGATTTACAAACTCAATACGTTCCTTCATATGGATGGGTAAGCTGCTCAGAAATATTTGGACTTTAGCTTTCTCATCCCTTAAGTATGGTACGTAATGCAATAACGATGTGAAATTAGTGATGAACTCGTCCATAGTCAATTGTCCTAGTCTCAAATCATGGAATTCTCGAGCCTTTTCATCATAAAAGCGCTCGGTCAGGTACTTGTCTTTGAAGTAATGTTGAAACTTATCCCATGTCACATCCTGATCTTCTATTCCCCGCACGTTCTTCACTTCCTCCCACCATAAGGTGGCTTTATCTTTTAACTGGTAAATAGCTAGTCATGCCTTAAGACCACTGTCATAATCATACACCTGGAAGTACTTGTTCATATTAATCAACCATGCCTCTGCTACTTCCTCTTTTTCTCCATCGAATGTAGGTGGCTTTATCTTTCTAAATTCTCCGTGCAATTGCACCTTCTGCTTTTTGTTTTCCTTCTGCTTGGTTTCATTTTCAGATTTATCCTCATTAAAATTTATATTTTGATTACTTCGTTGAGATGCACTTCTTTCTTTTCAACCTGCATCCTGTTCACCTGTTTGCTGTTCATTCCCTTCCTAGAATTCTCTGTCAGCACTGGGCTTTTCAATCCTTTGATTTTGCTTATCTAAGAGACTTTTTAGGATTCTCTCCTGCTCCTACATCATTCGTGCATTTTCACTTCGTACTCTCTCCATTTCTTCCTACAGCTGTTGCATAGTGGTTAGCAGGATGCGAGTGTGATGTTGTTGTTCCTCAATCAGCCTGTTGGCCCGTTGATGCTGTTCTATCCCAAACTGGACCCACATTTCGGGGTTTCCCTCTGGTGGAGGTTGAGTCTCCTCGACATTTCGAGGTGGCGGTTGTGAAGGTGCTCTCCTCGTTTGTCTCTCCATCTAACTATCTAACTGTCCAAGAATAACATACAAATTTTAGCGTCAGCTGACCCAATAGGGTCCCAGCGTTGTAACACCACTCTGATACCACTTGTAACAGTCATCTAGCTGCAAACTTACCACATAAAAAAAAAAATTTATTATAACTACTTCCAACCTTTGAGCTATAAACGATGTCATCATAAATTAATGGATCTATTGTTTTCCTATAGCTGGAATTATTTCTTCGGACTATCGTACTTCAGTACTGTGATTTGTGACATTTTACACTGCAGTGATAATGCTTTTTTTGTTTTTAATCAACTCTATGTTTCCGGCCCGTTAAGATGACATACACATTTACATCGCCTTAAATACTATGTACCCTGTAAATTATTGGTACCAGCCACATCAATAGACTTTAAATGAAATCCTTATGAATTGTTTGCATACATGTCATTTGGATCTGTAAGGTCTTGTATTGCACAATTATTTTGATGTGGAATGATTTCCTGGCAATTTAACTTGGTCCTGCCATCCTACACTTGGCATCCTATCCGCCGTTGATCAGAAATTAATTCCATGGTGATTATGCCCTAGGGTTAGCTAATGACCGCGGGGTCCTAACTGAATTCATAGTTCATTTTTGTGCTTAATCGATGGTTCTGGAGGCGGTGCCGCTAGCCTTAGGGTTTGTAGCAGGCTTTGCCAGCTCTCCGGTGGTCGTCGATGGAAATGTGGCTTCCGAAAGGTTTCCCCTCAGCGACAGGTACTTGGTCCTCTCCGGTATTGTTTTCATGCAGTTTCTACGCAAAACTTTAGACCCTGTGCATACAGTGAAATGAGGAACTGTTAATTTTTATTTTATTTTTAGTTGTCTTCTTGTTTATCCGTCGTGGCCTCTTCGGTTAGGCTGTGCCCTTGTTTTATTCTTACTCTCATTGCCAATCTATTGGGTTTGTTGGCAGAATGTTTGGTGCTCTCAGCTCCCACAATTTCTGAAGAACTACATGTATCATCTCCTGCGATGCCGTTATTCGTTCTTTAGTTCTGTTTACAACTATGGGACAGGTTACATCCATTTGTTCTGCGTTTTCTTTTTTTTTCTTTGGTTAATGAACTTCTTCCCTGTTGACGGGTACTATCCATTGCTCCTTCTACCCATTTAGGTTCTTGGCTATTCCATGGTTCCGGCTGCAAGCAAAGTCTAATATTTACGCATATTTACAGGTACCTTACTGTTGACGGGGTTGAACCCTTAGGTTCTTCCTCAACTGGAATATCTTGTTAGTGATAGTTATTATTGGGGTTTCTCAGGGTTTTAAACTTGTGGCCTTGTTTCGCAGCCAACCGTTGTTTTAGTGTTCTATGTATAAAGAGGGTATAGCCAGGGTTTACGGCTTCGTGCCGGCAGTTTATATCATACTCCAATATTCTCCAAGGGAATTTCGTTTTCAAGGGTTCTATTTCAAAATTATTGTGTAAATATTACAGTTTTTGAGTGGTTGGGTTTTCACTCACCCGTGCTCCTTTTTTTTTTAAATTGTGCCGAAGTAACCCTTGACAGTTGGGGTTTCTGTTTACTGTTTAGTATTACAACGTTTTTTTTATCTGGATGCCTGCGAGGCATGTATTACTGTGTGAACCCTTGACTGTCTTCTCTATTTTTTTTCCTATTTCCTGCACTCATGAATTTACATGCTAAAACGTATTATGTAATTTTCCATTGCAAATGATGGTCCTGTGTAATGTGGTGTGCATTGAGACTATTATCGGTGTATTTTAGGGTTTTTACAATGGCCTTAATTTTTTTTTATATGATCCCTTTGGGGTTTCTCTTGCAGTGTTATTTTCTTCTGCATTATCAGTTTATCACATTCTATTCCTATGAGGCTTTCTATCCTTTTGTAAAGACTGATAACTCACTTGTTCGTTACTGGGGCTTCCTATAAATTTCTCCTCAGACTTTCTTGGATTTCTGTTTAATTATTTAAATGTTATAGGGTGTCCGAACCACCAGTTCGTCTGTGTATTATCATATATGGGAGGGAGACCAACCCAGAAGCTCTGGTTTAAAGGCATTATGGGTTAACGGTCCTCCCGAAATTACTATCTAGTATTTTCTTTTGATGATTTCAACTTACAGGATTAACTCAGATAGATTAAACGATGGTGTTATCCATTTTCTTAGTCCATACTTCACTACACTAGTTTCTATATTCAACCTTCTACTCTTCCCTTGCAATGATTTAATTTTCAAACACCATTAAAATTAATTGTACAGAAATAGGACAATAGAGAATATTTTATCTACTTCCATGTTCACAGTTTTCAACTTTTCACAGAAAATATCTACTTTTACAGGAAACCTTAATACCACAGGGAAAAGAAACAATTCCTCTTCTATTTTAAAGAAAACAAAGATCTAACTACATTTTACTCATCTGAATTTAGACCCGTCTGATGGTCTTTAGTGCCTCCCTTCCACGAGTTGGGGAAATTACGTCCCGCAACTCTCCCTTGTGGTCCAAGACTAGGCCTTTGTTGAACACTGATTTATGTAGGAGAACTCGGGACAATCCGGTCCAATTCTCTGACTCCAGTGGAATAGTAATTCTGGAGGAGAACTCGGGACAGTCCGGTCGAATTCTCCAACTCCAGAGGACAGTCTATTCTGAGAAAATTTCCCCCTTTTTCAGAATGAAAGAGTTCCTTTTTCACACATAGAACCCCAAACTCTCCTCAGAATTCCTTATTTATTCCAGAGTTTCTTTGGGTAGCTGTGGAAACTATTTTTTTGTTCAACTAACTCCGGATCTTGATTTACTTTTACCATCAGTTTTTACTCATAAAAAATAATTTCACCAGAAATCTTTTATTCAATACCAAAAATTAATTTTTGTCAAATATTCTAAGTGAATAAAACAACAGTCATAATTAATCCATAATTAATAAAATTCTAACCATTTTTCAACAGCTAAGACAGTGGTTACATTAAGTGAAATTACTTACCAATAAAATTAAAATTAAAAAATATATATAAAATAGAGTAATAAAAAATAATGATTATAATTAGTAATTACCATTAATTAAACCAACCTAGATTTTTGAGGGATGAAATCTCTCCAAATGCAATTTTTTCTTCAAGTTTTGCACCCAAAAAAAGAGATATATACCTTGGCAGAAATCCTTCTTGGTGCTTGATAAATCATGTGTTAAAATGGAACAGGTTGGTTTAATAATTTTTATTAATTTATAGCCACTTTTCTCCATTTTGATATATTGTTTTAACATTTTTATTTTTTATTTTTTAATTCAATTTATTTTAAATGGTACTAAGATTATATAATTTTACTTGAGGAGTTTGTTAGATAAATTGTATGATGATTCCATGATATTATTTGGGGTTGTAAATTTTTTTATTTTACTTTCTTTATATCTTTTTATTGGTTAAAAGAATAGGTTCAATTTTCAAGATCTTCGTGACGATTAATATTCCATTGGAGAATTAGAGACTACTCCTATAATTTCACATATTTCCAGACAATAGCCTATTTCCAGGAATTGTAGGTGCAAATATAGTTATAGATGTTTATTAGTAGACAAGAGCTTATTTTCAATAATTGTACGAGAAAAGAAATTTGAAGATGGTCGAAAGATTCTATAAGAAATTTAATAAGACAATGATCAAGTTAAAGATATCGACTATCCATATTGAAATAGCTTATCCAAATTTGATCAATATATAATTTTTCATCTATTTCTATGATTTCAGAGTGGAAAATTTGGAAAATTGTTCTTTGGTCATTTTTAGGTCTTAAATGATTTGTTTTGGGGATAAAATATCTTCTCCTAAGCATCAAATATAATGGTTCTATTATACACACAAAGACCTTTCCAATAGTGCAAGAATCATGTGAAGTAGAGATTTTAAGAAAAAAATATGTCTCTAAAATGTTGGCCTATAATATTTGACCACAATGGCATGTTGAGATACCATGCTAACCCTCTTTACTCATGCGCATGAGGATATCAACATGGTGAATATGAAGAATTAATAATAAGGGTCAAATTTGTAACTCTAGTTGAGAGTTGAAAGAGTTAATCTTGACCTCATGGTTATTGAGTTGCATTATAACTGGGAACTAGGAGGAAAAGGGTTATATTTTATTTCTTATATCTTTTTATAGAGTAGAGAATAGTATCTAGTAATGGTAGTATTATATCTAGTTAAGTTTATCCCAACCAGCTAGATATAATATAATAAAGAGTTTATTAGGATAGCTTTTAAGTAAAAACACTTGCTACACTTAAACAATATCAAAGATAAGTCATCCCATGATCCTACAGACCTATGAGTGGAAAATGAACAAAGCATTGAGAGTAGTGACTGTTTGCAAATAGGAAACATAGGCTTGTTAGAGCCAATATGAATCACTATAGATAATTAAGTAGGACTCACTCGGCCAACTACAGTGCCTAATAGAAAGCTACTAACACTTTGAATATATGGAGAATGTATCCAAATAAGGTAGATTTAATACCAATAACATCACCATCTAAGACTACTATATTTCAATCTGCAAAGCCTACAACCATATGTGTACCATAAGAACAATCCATATAGTCCCGTAGCTGAAGTTTCCATGAGTCTTCAATAAAACCCACTCAAGGGGTAAGGAAGGGTTTAAAGCCTTATAATAAAGGTGATTCAGAAACCTTAGTTCAATGGTCATTAAGGAAAATTCATCTAGCCACTAATATCACATATTACCTAAATAACACATAAAATCTTATGCCAAGCAATTCTTCAAAACACATAATTTCAAGTTGCCCTCTTAAGAAGCCTCAAAAGGGGAAGAATCCTAAAAATCATTCAGAATTTATGCAAATAATATGATCTATACTATTATTGTTCAGTATTGTAGTAAGCACTTGAAGATGAGTGAAATTCTAAGAGAAATGAGATAACCTGAAAAGGAAATATGGAAACCCTTAGGGCAATAATATCCACCAAAAACGTTGGATTAGCTCCAAATATGGATGGAAATGAATACAGTTGCAAACGATACAAACATGAGCAACCAACACATAGATCCATAGTGTTGGGTGCCAAAATTTCCATACTTAAGGTAGAATATGGACACAAAAACTAAAAAATAAGTCTTCTAGCAAGGAAAAAAAACCCATAGAACAACCCCAAAACTTATTTAATTCAAAATTTCAACCTTCTTCCAAATATAGAAAATAGCAGCGAGATCAAGAAGAAACCCTAAGAGGTATATGTGCACTAGCCTCTATGCAATCTCAATTAGGAGGGAAAGAAGTTAAAACAACCATACCAAGTGCATATTAAAAAAAAAAGGATATATCCCATCAAATATATGACATCAACCCTGTAGGATATGTGTGAAAAAGTCATGTAATAAGTGTTCCAAAGGATGAATGATCAGCCCAACAGAAGGAAACACAAGATACAAGGGATCTAACAATAAAGGAAAAATACCAATCACATGTAGAATACCAAGCATGAAAAGAGAGAACCACTGACTAAGGGAGAGGAAGCCCACACCCACTCTAATACTATGTTGAGATCAGAAGAGATAAATGAAGGTCGAATGGAGCCAACCAGAGAGCCCTTCATCTACATAGACCATAAACAGATATAGGGAACAAAATATGAACCCATGAATAAGAGAAATGCAATATGTGGTGCCTATATGCTAAAGAATCACACAAGAGAACATATAACCAATTATCAAAAATTGTGTTTGTAAAACTGCTAACGAGTGTGTGTATTTATACACACTTTAAAATGGGGTGCCCTCCTAGAGAGGGGTTATGGACTCACAAATCTAGGTCAACCCTAACCATCCATATATAAAATAATGAAGAGTTTGACTATGACATCATTCGAGATATAACCCTACACAAACTTAAAATACATAGAAAATAAGTCAGCACATGGATTTATATGAGGATTACACATATCCAACATTCGAGCTACATTAACTATATTAAAAGACTATCTAATATTCTTGAAAGGTTATAAATGAGAAATATATGTTATTTTGGAGGCAAGATGGCATTAAATGTTAACCATTTCACTACTTTCCTACATGGATATGCGAGATAAATCACAATTTTCATGCATAAGTTCCAATATGAAGGATGAATTTGAATAACTTAGCAAAAATATTTAGTTCAACCTATTTGAAAAGGAACTTCAAGCTTATTTAGCCAAGCTCTATCAATTTTTACTGGTTGCAAAGTTCACAAAGCTCGGGGGATGCAATAATAGGACAAATTGCATTAGATTAAATATAGAAAAATATCAACATAGGATTATTTTAAAGTGCATAAAATCCATTAATGGATAAAATGATGTGTTCACCTAGTACCTTCTTTTGGGGAACCTATAATAGAGTAGAGGATAATTCAGTTGAAATTTTCATAGGGAAAAAGTGTCTATCTATGAAACAAACAAAACTTTGAAACACTTATTTTGGTATTGTGACTTTGTCAAATTTTCTTAGGACAAGGTGTCTAAGCTCTCTATCCAAGAAGGTGGCCTTATTAGGAGATAGACTCCCTTGAATCATGAATTTAGTGTAACATGGAAAATCACTAGAATATAACTTATATTTTTATTTGGAAAAGAAGCAATGGGACTAAAAATAAAATAAAAAAATATCCATTTGAAAATAACTTTCTAGGTCCATGATGTCAAGAAGGATGTGCCAAATTTGTGCAAATCACTGGAGTTCTAGGGAGGGATCCTACACTATGAGCAAGGAGCCTCTTACTAACCTCTTGGATCCCTCATCCTACTACAAATAGTCACAATACTCTTAAGAAAGGCTTGCTATTATGTCAATAAGGAAGTGAGAGAACAAAAACAAAAGGCACCACAAATGCACCCTCGACTACTGCAATAGAATGACATATACCATTGGTTGGCATTAGAACTCTTTAAGGAAAATAATCCTTCATGATGAAAGAAAGAAACTGATAGGTGGGTAAAAATGCAAAGATGGGTTACACTTATGTGAGAATCGGGGGTGAAAAACTTTTTTCCTCAATAGTTTGGCCAAACATTCATCAAAGGTCGGCCGAACTATTCAAGAGTTCAGCCGAACTTTCGAAATTAGTTCGACCAAACTCATTCTGTCATTTGTATTGATGGCATACTAACAGCAACGGAAAACATATTTTTGGCCGAACATTGGAAAACTCACAACAAAAGTCCAGCCGAACTATTATTTTATAAATATATCGCTCGCAAACTATTGCAGGTTTCTTGTTCACATCTGTCTTGCACGACGCGGTCTTATTCATTGATTTGGTGTCTCACGTGATGAGGTCGTTTTCATTTATTTTAGTTGATTTGGTGTTGCGCTACGACAAGGAGGGGAGTATTGTTGATTTGCGCCTCGACGCTGAGGTAAATTTTGTTAATTTGCTTTTATTTTTTGTAATTATTTTTTGTTGTTTTTTTTAATTTGATTTTAATATGATTTTTTTTGTTCGCAGCATTTTGGTTATCTTCCACAACGTCTTCAACATCTTCAGGGATCGCCCGGGTTCTTCTGTGACTTTCTAGGTATGTATCATGAATTCACTGTATTCTGTAATTTATAGAATTAATTCTATTCTGTAATTTATAGAATTTATAGAATTTATAATTCTATTATGTAATTTATAGAATTTTCTGTACTTACTATGCTGTAATTTATAGAATTTCTTGTAATTAATATTCTGTAATTTATAGAATTTCATCTATTCTGTAATTGCACTAGTTACTATTCTGTAATCTATAAATTCAATAATTTATTCTGTAATCTAGAATTCCCTGTAATCTATAAAATTTCCTGTAATCTATAAATTCAATTTATAGCTATTGTCTAACACAAACTACTTACAATCCATTGGGCACCCTAATAGCCCTTTCCTTCAATCAATTACAGGAAGTCACAGTCATGAGATTCCTCCTACTACCAACAAGAAATGGCACTCGGAATCCACTTAAGACCAGAAGTCACAGTCACCCAGATTCCTCCTACTACCAAAAAGGAATGGCACTAGTCTTTATGACTTCTATTCATAGTCGCTCGATCTGGTTAGAGAACTAAGAACAAAGCTAGGATCATACATCATTAGGCTGATGGGAAGTGGCATGTATGTCTCAATTTTCATTTCATTAATCAGTAAGTGGGTAAGTTTTTGTATTAGCAAGTGAGTGAGGGATGAATGAGTAATTATGAGTTGGACGAGAGGAATTGGGTCCATGAATAGCTCAGGGCTATGACTTACTTACATTGCCTAGATGCAGCCACTCCTTTTCTAGACTATACCCACTCATAACTAGTAGGCATCCTAGCCTGCCTCCTCCATAGCCAACCAAAAAAATCCAGCCCGTAAACTGTTGTTAGTTGTGCTAATATCTCACTGAGGATCCAACCATTCAGACCAGTCTGCTAGACCAGTCATATCAGCCAGTTTGACCGACGTATAACTGACTCGTGTTTTGGGTTGCATTATTTGTTGTGATTTTCCTAATTTTCTATTGACGCATTTATCTACTTCATTGAGCTGCTCCCTGCCTCTACTATTCTTCAATCGCATTTATGTACTTCATCGACCTGCTGCCTGTCTCTACTATTCTTCAATTGCATTTATCTACTTCATCAACCTACTGCCTGCCTCTACTATTCTTCAATTTACAGCGACTATATATATATATATATATATATATATATATATATATATATATATATATATATATATATATATATATATATATATATATATATATATATGCACATATTATTTAGAAACGAAAAGTAATTTGATACAAAACATAGTTTTTAACATTATATAGTTAATTTTTTTGAAAATAGATTCTTAATAAAATGAAAAATATTCATTGTAAAACACATGAACATTAACATATAATTACGATATTTTCCCTTCTTTCCAGCTTAGTCCATCCTTCTAGAAATATCCCTTTAATGAAGCAAATATAGCCATAGTGATCCACTAATATTTGTTCACCAACAACTATTCAATTTAGGACTTATATATCTCAAAAATATGTTCATTGAATACATGCTTCTATATCTTTTAACTACTTGAAACTATTTTATTTCACCATACGAATCATTTCAATATGTCTCCCATTTTAATGGGGTGTATCACATTTCGAGAAAAAACACATTAGCCATAAAAGTTTCCCATTGAAACCAAAAGTGATTTGATACAAAATATGTGTTTTAACCTTATATAGGTATTTCTTTCAAATAGATTCTTAATTTAAAATGAGAAATATTCAATGTAAAACAGATGCGTTAACATATAATTGTGATACTTTCCTTACTTCCAAACATAGTGGACACCTTTTTAGAAAAATCCCTTTTAATGAAGCAGATATATCCATAGTGATCCACTGATATTTTTTCACAAACAAATATTCCATTTTGGACTTTTATATCTCAAAACTATGCTCATTGAATTTATGCATCTATATTTTTAAACTACTTGAAACTATTTTATTACACCATAGGAATCATTTCGATATATCTCCCATTTTAATGGCGTGTATCACATTTCAATAAAAAAACATTAGCAATAAACGTTTCCCATTGAAACCAAAAGTAATTTTATATAAAACATAGGTTTTAACCTTATATAGTTAATCATTTCAAATAGATTTTTAATAAAATGAAAAATATTCAATCTAAAACACATGCACATTAATGTATAATTGTGATATTTTCCCTTCTTTCCAACTTATTTTATATCCTTCTAGAAAATTCCCTTTTAATGAAGAATATATATCCATAGTGATCCACTGATATTTGTTCACAAAAAAATCTTCCATTTTGGACTTATATATCTCAAAACTATGCTCATTGAATTTATGCATCTATATTTTTAAACTGCTTGAAAATATTGTATTACACCATCGGAATCATTTCTATATATCTCCCATTTTAATGGGGTGTATCACATTTTGAGAAAAACACATTAGCCATAAAATTTTCCCATTGAAACCAAACGTGATTTGATACAAAACATATGTTTTAACCTTATCTAGTTGATTGTTGAATAAATAGATTTTTAATGAAATGAAAAATATTCAATGTAAAACACATGCACATTAACATATAATTGTGATACTTTCCCTTCTTTCCAACTTAGTGGACATCCTTCTAGAAAAATCCCTTTTAATGAAGCATATATATCCATAGTGATCCACTAATATTTGTTCACAAACAACTCTTCCATTTTGGACTTTTATATGTCAAAACTATGCTAATTGAATTTATGAATCTATATTTCTAAAATACTTGAAACTATTTTATTACACCATAGGAATCATTTCGATATATCTCCCATTTTACTGGGTTGTATCACATTTCGATAAAAACACATTAGCCATAAAATTTTCCCATTGAAACCAAAAGTGATTTGATACAAAACATAGGTATTATCCTTATATATAGTTAATTGATTCAAATAGATTTTTAATAAGGTGAAAAATATTTAATGTAAAACACATGGACATTAACATATAGTCAAGTGATATTTTCCATTCTTTCCAACTTACTGGACATCCTTCTAGAATTAATGAAGCAACTATATCCATAGTGATCCACTGATATTTGTTCACAAACAACTATTCCATTTTGGACTTTTATATCTCAAAACTATGCTCATTGAATTTATGCATCTATATTTTTAAACTACTTGAAACTATAACTATTTTATTACACCATAGGAATCATTTCGATATATCTCCCATTTTAATAGGGTGTATCACATTTCAAGAAAAAACACAAATTAAGCATAAAACATTAACATATAATATCCATAAAACACAACCACTTTAAGGCAACTGTGTACATGCGTCATTTATCCCATAAATTCTTAGGAAATTTTTTTAAAGAATACATGTCATGTTGGCTTTCTCCCATTAACTTTAAAGCATATTTTTTGTAAGTGCATAAAATATTTTTTCAAAGCATGTAAATTTCATTTCTCTCAAGCTTTAAGTCCTAAAAATTGAACCTAAAATGGCTGAACTGTCATAGAATTTTAAACTTCCATAGGATTTTAGTCTATCTCTTTAGTGTTAACTTCTACAAGTTCTAAAGGTAGAATTTTTAAAGGGCCAGGTAGCCTCTGGATCTCATCTTTTCTCAAAGGCGACATATCCAGTAAATTCCCCTACAGTCAATCTTTGTAAGAGATCTAAATAGGAGTTCTTCATTTTAAAATCCATAAACCTCAACCATTTTAAGGAAAACTGTGTCATGTGCCATTTCTCCCATAAATTATTAGGCAAAGTTTTGAAAGGATGTAAATGTCATGTTGGCTTTCTCCCATTAACTTTAAAGCATGTTTTTTGTAAGTGCATAAAATAATTTTACAAAGCATGTAAATGCCATTTCTCTCAAGCTTTAAGGCCTAAAAATTGAACCTAAAGTGGCTAAACTCATTTAATTTTGAACTTCCATAGGATTTTAGTGTGTCTGTTGAGTGTTAACTTCTAAAATTTCTAAAGGCAGATTCTGTAAAGGGCCAGGTAGCCTCTGGATCTCATCTTTTCTCAAAGGTGGCATATCCAGTAAATGCCCCTATAGTCAATCTATGTAATAGATCTAAATATTATTTCTTCATTTTAATATCCATGAACTTCAACCACTTTAAGGAAAACTGTGTACATGTGTCATTTCTCCCATAAATTCTTAGGAAAAGTTTTTAAATCATGTACATGTCATGTTTTCTTTCGCCCATTAACTTTAAAGCATGCTTTTTGTGAGTGCAAAAAATAATTTTGCAAAGCATGTAAATGTCATTTCTCTCAAGATTGAAGGCCTAAAAATTGAACCTAAAGTGGCTAAAATCTCATAGAATTTTGAACTTCCATAGGATTTTAGTCTGTCTGTTAAGTTTTAACTTCTACAAGTTCTAAAGGCAAAGTATGTAAATGGCCAGGTAGCCTCTCGATCTCATATTTTATCAAAGTTGACATATCCAGTAAATGCCCCTATAGTCAGTCTCTGTAACAAATCTAAATAGGATTTCTTCATTTTAATATCCATAAACCTCAACCACTTTAAGGCAAATTGTGTACATGTGTCATTTATCACATAAATTCTTAGGCAAAGTTTAATTTTTATTGAATTTGTTTTTTTTTTTAAGGGATAAGAAAACCATGAAATATGGTTGAAAAATGGAAGTTATGCATAGAATTTTCTTGCTATCCCAATCCAAGGAAAGCAATTATTACATATGTGCTTTCCAATATTGCAACTAGCAAAGTCATCTAAAGGAAAATGAATATACTAGGAAAAACAACAAACAATGAGGCATATTATATTGGATCGATAGAAGGCTTGGGAACAACTAGGGAGTATGGATCAGATGGAATTGAATTTTTCACCAATTTTGAACTTGTGTGCAACCAGATGAATGGTGTGTACCAAGTTAAGAATGAGAGGCTAAAAGAACTGCATGGAATAGAAAACAATATTGTTATCCAATTTCAATTTTTTAGTATAACACATTGTAAAAATGTGAATAAGATGTTTGCTGATCTATTGCGTGGGGAAATCCAAATTTAGGACTCATCTATCAAAGATGAATTAATATATGAATTATAATTATATAGGGAAATGCCAATGTAAGATTCATTTCTCAAAGGTGAATTTGTTTTGAACGCTCTTCTTCAAAAATTCAAGATTCATCTCTCAAAGATGAATTAGTTTTGAGACACTCTTCTTCAAAAATTCAATATTCATCTCTCAAAGATGAATTAGTGTTGATATTCTCTCCAAAATTTATTGATTGACATTGTAACATATCTTGGATATGTGTGTGTTTTGTACTTATAAAAGCATCTTTTTTAATGACCATGTGCTTTTTTCAATTATATACCAAGTGTGTTCCAACCACACCATGTAAAGTGCAACTTGGTTAACTTCACATTTCCAACAACTGGTGAACTTCACATTTTTATAAAATTAAAATGCGGGGACTATAACAATTTTCTGTTTAAATAGAGGTTGTTTAAATGGAGTTTCACTTCTTTTTTAATAAAAATGTCGTTTTTTTCAATCTTATACCAAATGTGCTCCCACCATGTAAAGCGCAATTTGGTGAACTTAACATTTTTATAATTTTTTTTTCTTAAATTGAGTTTCACACATCAATAAGTGTTTTGAAAGTTGTGTTTTAAATAATTTTTGTACACTAAATTACATTAATTTTCTGAATTTATTTTAAATTAGTCATTTAAGAAAATATTTGTAAATGTCCACCCTATATATATATATATCATGGAGGATGAACGATGAAGATCAATAGAATCCCATATCTCTACGAGAGGGGGGGATCAGGGATCGAGGGATGCTCATGGTATTTAAATATAATCTTAAATCTCCATACATGTGTGTACATATGAAATTGATTTTTTATAAAATTTGTGAGTTAAATTAGTTGTTAGTAAGTTTCATTTTTTTATTTTTTAGGGGCTAAGAGGAGAAGGGTCTCTACTCCATCCATGGAGCATGCCCATGGTTCATCCAGTCGTGGTATGGTTGACACAATTTAATCAATGAATATGTACGTGTATTGATATGTATGAATGTATTTTTCAATTGATTATAAATTCGTATTTGTTTATTAATCTTCTCTCTTGTCTCGAGAGGTTGGTGGTAGTTCAAATCCCCTTAGAGGGCCATCAATAAGTGCTAGCAGTTTGCGTGACGATGGTGATATTTATTATTTATTCCCCCAGAGGCCAATCAACGGTTGGTGGTGTTGGTTCTCAACAGGATTGTTCTAGTTCTCAACAATTTTAGGGTGGGCAAGATGCTAGCCAACCATATTGAGGTTTGCATCAATTTGAATAATTTTTTCATTCGATTTGTACAAATTTGTTTACATGTGTTTTTTCTAATATAAAAAATATTATATATTGATGTAGAGGCTGAAAATGCTGCAAATGTTGGTCGAAAAATACATAAGGTAGAATGCTTCATTCAAGAAGAAGGTTGTCCACCCAGCATGACATATCTGACCAACATTTCTGATATACCATGGGAAAGAAACATGCAGCAATGCACCTTAGAAGGTGTCAAAATATTCATGCAAAATTGCAGAGAGATATCGTGTCTTTAACTCTACCTACTGAAAGTCGACAATGCTTGGAAATAGTTACACATTCTTTAGGCCAACTAGTATATGTGTACCAAAAGCTTGGGCCAACCATGGATAATTTTGTGGATGTCATGAGAAAAAGAAAGGAAACAGTGATTGGACCCGATAAATGGAAGGTTGTTAAAGAAAGAGTTACAACAACAATGGCAAAGTATATGTTTAATTTCAAATAAGGGCCAAAAAGAAAGATGTTGAAGGTGAAATATTTCAAGCACCCTGATATAGATTACTATTTCTCTAATAGGCACCTTGCGGCTTATGTAAGACTCCCATGGAACGACGAGGTTCCACTTTATTTTGCAAAATTCTTTTATGCAGAATTCCTTTTGGAAATGAAACCCAATTACAATAACCTTCCCTCTAAATTTTTTGGTCCTGGAAAAGGTCAATTGTGTGACCATAGGGGTGCTAGGCATGATGCTGAGTTTCCTCATCCCGAACCACCATTGGTTATTCGACTTGTTCATGTCAAAACTTTGTGGTCAAATATGGAAGCCACTTCACAAATTAGTCGAGAAGCAAGGGATGCCATCATCGACAATGTTCACAGTGAATTGAGTGGAGTCGATGTTTGTTTAAATTGGCAAAGAGCACATGAGAATGCACGCATCAATTTTGAGTATTATACAGATGAAGAGATTGACAACATGAGTGTTGAAGATCTTAAAACATATGCAAAGATTTGTCGTAATGGTTGGCATGACCTAATTGTTCATGAGGAAGAGGGCATGGAAACGGTATGTGTTACTGGTTAGGACTCAATTATTTTAACACATACATACAATTTGTAATAAATACATATATACATACATTTATTTGTATGTACATTATTCGAACAAAAACGTATTATTATATGTTAACACCATTTCTAGTTACCGTGCTTGATGAATGACGAAAATGTTAATATCACATTCGGAGCCTCAGGTTCAAATAATCAAGATGGGTCTCACCATCAAGATATGTTGGAAAATGTTTGTGTTTTTTAAACTTGATAGTTTTAAAATAAATACCTGTGCACACATGTGAATTTTCATGTATATATAATAAAATGTTTTAACAAATTCTGATTCTGTTCGATGTTTTTGGGATGGTGGTACCTTCTTCTTCCTTGGGAGATGTACCTTCTGCTTTCTTAGGAGATGTGCTAGGTTGACAACAAGTATGGAAAATTTTTCACTTTTAAATATATATATATATATATATATATATATATATATATATAAAATTTATAAATTGAAGTTTAAAAGTTTTATTATAAATTGAGATCTCGATCTTGAGTTACTTCTCCCTTAGTCATTTTTAATACAGTTTCTAAAGATTTCTTTTCTTCTGGGACTATACTTGATTTTGATGGAGACTAAAGACATTCAGAAACCAGCCTAAACAACATTCAAGATTTTAATTTTTTTTTAATATTATTGAAAATAAGTTTATATATATATATATATATATATATATATATATATATATATATATATGCATATTCATTTGAAATTTTTTAATATATATATACACATGTATATTTTATAGTTTACTGTTGGAGATGTTCCCATGGGGGAAGTTGTAGCTGACGAGCAACAAGTGGAGAGGGAACCTCATGAGGTATTGCATGATTTTTATTTTTATTTTATTTTGTTTTTTACATGAAGTTCTATATATTCTCACTCAATTTGAAAACATCAAATTTTAATGTTTGTACGTGCATTGTGTATAGGTTCCCCATGCTTTACAAGATAGCTCACAGATTGAGACTTTGCTAGGAAACACACTACATCCATCTGTATTTGATGTATGATTTCTAAATTTGTTTGAGATTTCTAGTCTTAAATTTACTTTTTTATATATTACCTAGATGTAGTCATATATATAATTTGATACATGACACTTGTGAGATCTACAAATTTTGGAAATATTTTATGTGAACTACATTTGTACACGTGAATGTGACATATAATGTTTTTAAAACTTAAGTTTTGGATGGTTAAAGTACATTTGGAATTTGAAGTAATGTTGTGTTATAATTTGTTTGGTTTTTAAAACTTAAGTTTTGGATGGTTTAACTACATTTGGCACATGAAGTAATGTTGTGATCTATAAATTAATGTTTTGATTTTGAACTACATTTGGTATGTGAAGTAATGTTGTGTTATAATTTGTTTTGTTTTTTAAACTTAAGTTTTGGATGGTTGAAGTACATTTGGCAAGTGAAGTAATGTTGTGATATAATAAAAAAAAATTTAAAACTCAAGTTTTGGATGGTTGAAGTACATTTTGCATGTGAAGTAATTTTTTGAAGTACAATACATATTGATGTATATATATATATATATATATATATATATATATATATATATATATATATATATAAACAATCATAAGATTCTAGGTCTTGTCAGATGTGTTGAAAATAATCATAAAATTTTAAAAATGCAATCTAATGTATATATATCCAGTGTTTTTCATCAATGCACATGTATAGAAAAGCTACTTTTAGTTAATTCCATTCTAGAAGATATTTATCCAGTACGTGCAACATTTTTCATCAATGAAATAGAAAAGCTATTTGAATACTTAATTTCTCTCTAGAACATATATATCCAGTACTTCAACATTTTTCATCAATGCACATGGGAAAACTACTTGAACAATTAATTACATTCTAGAACACACACACACACACACACACACACACACACACACACACATATATATCCAATTCGTGCAACATTTTTCATCAATGCACATAGAAAAGCTACTTTCAGTTAATTGCCTAGAACATATCCAACCATTGGACACATAAATTTTGTACTAGTTTTTCTATCAGGAATAGAGATGTGGGTCAAATCCCACCAAAAGTTGAAGAAGTGCTCAGAGTCTCTTGTCTAAAAGGAATCTTTGTACAAAACTATACTGTGGAAGATTTATTTACATTCCATACTTTTTACCGAAAAATCCCACGAGAAAAACTAGTCACATTTAGTCCATGTATATATCTAGTACGTGCAACATTTTTCATCAATGCACATAGCAAGAACACTTTCAGTTAATTGCATTCTAGAACATATATATTCAATACGAGAAACATTTTTCATCAATGCACATATAGTAAAACTACTTGAAAAATTAATTCCATTCTATAACACACACACACACACACACACACACATATATATCCAATACATGCAACATTTTTCATCAATGCATGTATAGAAAATCTACTTTCAGTTGATCATAGTGTGCATGTACCAAAAAAATTTGTACATGTGAAAACACTTGCACAGATAACATAACAAGGTAGCTCAATTCTTAGTTGAGTTCTGGAAGTTCTAAAACATAATCCAAAGAGAAGAAATTGTTGGGTAGTTCAATCAAAAAAATTCCAATGGAATGCCATCTTTAATGATCCATTCATGATTGGATTTTGACAACTTATGACACCAAGTGACTATATTGACAACTTATGACATCAGGTTCATAGTCTTCAAAGTAAACAAAATCCCCACTTTGATTAGTTTGTCTGAAAAAATAACCTTTTGGTATTATAGATCCTCTTTCATATGGAAACCCATGATCATTATCATTTTCTAATAATTTAATTTTTCGTTCAGTGAAACACATCAAGTAATAACTCACATTTTCATCATTGTCAGTAGGAGAAATTACAGCAAATTTTTTTTTTTCAAAATAAAAAAAACTTAACAAACTTATGTATTTAAATTTATTTCTAGATCTTTATCATTTGAAAGCAATTCAAATGTTACCTTCTCTAACAAGATCAGAAACTCGATCACCATTGGATGATATTTTAGTCTCCTCTGATTGCATTTCTTCAAACATTGCAATGAACATTTTTCCCTTTGTATTTAGCTTTGTATGTTTCCAATCTTTTACATACATTTTCTTTTTCACAAACGTAATTGGATTCTGTGTTGTCTATGCAAACATGAAAAAAAGAGGAGTATTTTCTTTTATCCAATGCAAAAACATTTCTGGACAAATTTGTTTTAATTAAATGCAATTTTCGAGTCCCTTTTATTATTTCAACATCATTCCCAATTGATCTATCTACTTCTTCAATCCCAATATGCCAAAAAAACCTTTATAAAGAAAATTAAAAGAAGAATGTAAATATGAAATCAAAATACAATCAAAGATAATTAAATTGTGATAAATGTACATTGTTTAAAATTAGATATCCAATAAAAATTAAATTGAATGTACCTTGGCACTTCCCTTGATCGGTTAGTCTCATGGCTTAGAGCAGCGATGTATGATTGAACAACTTCTTTAGAATCCACAAATCGGCTTGCAGAGGGGTTCATTTGATATATTTGAAGCACTCATTTTATTCATGCCCTTGCACCTTCATGTTCTCCTTTTCCATGACTAGTCTCAAAGATATTCCAACAATGTTTAATGTAGGTTTTCTTATCAAGACAACACAACCAAAAGAATGATCATGCAGATTTGAATTGACCTATGCATCCATCTGACCATATCCAATGTTCATTGAATGTTGTTCCATTACTTTTGAAGGAGTCATAAATATTTCCAAAATAGTGTATTACAAAATATGTATCGTGTGTATGATCATCACTGATATAAAGGTGATATTATTTAATAACATGTCGATTTTCACTGGTGCTTTGTATATGATCGACGTCTTGTTTATCATGTCCATATAGAATATGGACGAGCATGGAGACTTGGTTAGAATGATAGTATTCACTCTTAATTTATTTCTGTGGAACAAATCTATAGTTTTCTGCAAAATCAATTATAGACAAAATGGTCCCTGGTGGAAAACCTTGATGGGATTTTTTGAATTGTGAGTCTTGCCATCGTGCTCTATGGGAATGCTTGGTGTATTTATAGATTTTTACCTCAAACTTTCTCAAAAAGTCTATCACAAAAATTTCTTCTTCTCGTAATTCAATTCTTTTAAAACTGTTTGCACCTTGAATGGATGTATGGATATATTCATATCTCTTCCATTTCACTTTCATGTTGGACAATGATTTATAATTTATATCAATATGATATTTGTATTGAAATTTAGTCAAATTTCCATAATAATTTCATTTTTTACCACCAACAAATTTCCTTTCATAAAATAGTTCATCTCTTTGTCTTTCACATAGAGTTTGAGATATGAAATCACGAATAGTGGAAGGAGGAGCTGAATCGTTCGAAAATGTTCTACCAAAATTAAGGAATGTGTCATAATATAACTCGAATTCCACATGATAACGACAACAACAAGTGTCGTGTACGGTGATGGGTTTTACATACCAGAGTTTTGGCTGAACAAAAGCACGAATTGGCTCATGAATTTCATGATTCTCTTCTTTGAACTTGTTGAAAAAATCTATTTGAGTTGTTTCCAAAAAAAAAATTCATGTTTTTCATACCGATTTAATGTGATTCTTCTTCGTATCACATGCTTTGCAATTTGAAAAACACGCGAATTGTTCTTCCAATATTCATATATTATTTTTTTGACATTTTCTCCTAGTCTATCTTTGTATGGTTGCCTACAAATACCTCTCCAACAAGCGAGTTCATCATTTACATCTATTTGCAACCAAAATTTCTGATGTTTGTGCAAAGTTTCTCGTGAGGTTCCTATTGCTCGTGCTATAGATTTTATCAAGAGATTCTCTTTAGTACTTGATGAAACCACTACCATATGTATTTCTCTACATACAACTGAAATTTTTTTTTATCTAGATCTTCTAATTGAATTTATAGCACTATTTATATTTTGTATCACATTTTCCTTCATTTTTTAATCTTTCATTGATTTTTGAATACCCAATAAAGTCGTAGCTTCTTTTAATTTCCTTAATGATAGAAGACCTTTCAACATTTGGGCTTGAACTGTCACATTTTCCTTTATAAATTACGTATCAAAAATGCGATTAACAAGATATCGTATATAATTGTCAGCTCTTTTATCTCCATATGTGTGAGTGTCAAAATTTTCTAGCATCTCATCATCGACATTGATTTCATCTGTACATATTCGAATGAATAGTACATAATAAGTTGACATATTCAATAAATAACTAAATTAATAAATATGTGTATAATTTAAATAATATACGCATAATACGCATGTGTTAAATATATATATATATATATATATATATATATATATATATATATATATATATATATATATATACCTTCTGATTCAATTTCTTCACTTGAATTTATTTTAACATTTTCACCATCTTCAATCATTGGTTCAATATCTCTTTCACTTTCTCTTTCAAAATTTTGTATCTCATCATCAATGTTTTGAGGAATATCTCTCTCTGTTTACATTGCAAAATATTTTTCAAATTAGTTCATCAAATAAAAATTAAGCTTCACATTTTACACTAGGAAAATTTTAAATATATCAAACTCATAATATTTACATTTGCATACCTGCTTCAACTTCTAGTTGAGGTTGATTTTTCCCTTCAATATTTGGGAGTGCTTCTATCTTTCTTTTGCGAGATTGTCTCATCTCTTATCTACGTTCCTCGGGGTCTCTTTTTCAATCATATTTTCTCGTACAATTCCTTCGATTTTCCATGATAATAGAGTATGAAGTTCAAAACATTTCCTACAAGAATGTAGACAAAAACTTAATTAAAAAAAACATCTCAAAATATTTAATTTTAAAAAATCTCATTTTAAAAATTTTGCAAAAAAATACATACTTCAATCCAAAACACTTACTTTAAAAAACCCGAGAAAAAAAAATTCTTATAAAAATGAAACGAAACTCAAAATAGTTCCTTCCAAGTCCTACAAAAAAACTTCATTTAAAAAGTTAGACAAAAACTCATTTTAAAAGATCATTATAAAAGATTTACTTCAACCCAAAGCACGTGCTCTAAAAAAATGTACTTTAAAAAATGCCTTCAAAAAATGTCCATTGAAAATTAATTCCAACTTGTAAAAAAATGCCACTTTAATAAATACTTCCAAAAAGCCTCTAAAAAAAATCACTTCAAAAAATACTTCCAAAAAAGGTCCAAAAAATTTCCTTTGAATATTAAGCGTAAAAAGAGTCCTTTCGAAATTAAACCCAAATCCACACCTTCAAAAACAATGAAAATTAAGCCCAAATCCATACTTTCAAAAACAATGAAGCTAAAAAAACATCAAAAAAATGTATCACATACCTCCAAGAAATGTCCTTTGAATGTACCTCCAAGAAAAGTCCTTAAACCCAAAAAAATCCTTTTCAAAAATGTTCTTTGAATGTACCTCCAAGAAAATTCCTTAAACCCAAAACATTTCTTTGCAAAATCAAACCAAGACCTTTGTAAAATCAGAACAAATGTGCGAAAATATGCGAAAATTATGAATGATTTCCCAAAAATTTATATTGCTGCGAAATGTTTTTTGGAGGGGCCCCATGGTATTTTCCGACCGATGGAAAATTGGGTAAAATTTCAGCCAAACTTTTATAGAAACTTCGACCGAACTTTTATGTCATTATGCTTGGCAGGCTATCGGTGAAAAAACACTTTGGCTGAAATTTTTTTAAGAGTTCGGTCGAACTAACGCATCAGCAATTACACGGAACCAAGCTCAGAATAGTTATCTTCAACTTTGGACTAATTAAAATCCATGAAACATTCTGAATTAACTGTCAGAACCAAGGCAAGCATTTTCATAATTGAATCTACTTTTAGGAAATATAACTTTTATGGAATTTCATAAATATTTACTAATTTTAATTAATTTTGTAATAAAATGTGTGCAAAAAATTTCTGAAGGTCATTATGATTCAATGAAATCATAATTCTGTATCTTCCAAAATATATTGTAAAAAAAATTGAAAAATTTATGGTGCATTACATTGGTCCATCATCTCTAATGGATAGTTTTTAGATTTTTAGTTTATAACTTATATGTTAAGAAATTTCTTGTGTCGCGAGACATATTCAAAATATGTAGTTTCTTCATATTGGACCAGTTCAAAAAATTCTAGTAATTATGATATGCATCCGTTGGCTTTGTAAATATGATGAAACCAAAGTAGACTCTATCTGGATTGTTGTAACACATTTTGTTTCTAAAAAACACAAAGTTTCAAAGAATACAACATTGTGTATTAACATGACTTCTTATGAATCCTTTGATTGTTAAAAAACACACACTCAAAGAAACGCTAAATTGACATATCGAATGGTATAAAAAGATTCCAAAAAATAAGTATTAAAAAGCTAATAAAATTCTGACAACTTTTATTTTTATTGCAAAATGAAATTCTAAACAAAATTTTTTTTTTAGTTTGCATAAAGTTGAAGAACAGAAAAAAATGAAATTTCTTTCTCAAAAAAAGGGCAAAAAGTGTAACCCAACTTCACATTTTCACCCAGGTGGGAACCCATTATCATGGATTTGGAGCCTACAATATTGTTTGGTGCCACCCTTAATAAGATATTTCTCAGACAAATATTGTTTGTATTAAGCAAATGTAAAAAATAAACCATACATCATATAATATACTTCCTTGTATAGGAAAGCTCAATCCAAAACAGAGATAATCAAGTATGACCTTGTCTCCCTTATTTAATAAAATATTATCTATCAAATATTTGACAATTAATATGAACAACATACCAATAATTCACAATATATAATATTCCACTACAGCCTATAGAAATCATGATTTCACGTCCTCTCGAAGAGGAGAACCATGAAATTGATGAAAACAATATTAAGGAAAAGATTTTCTTTCTTTTTTTCCACAGAAAAAACGAACTTTCTATTAATATAGATAGTCTCTGAACATATGCCAAGCATTTCTGGAAACAAACCAGTGCCATTCCCTTTGAGAGAGAATGGAATCATGGCTACTTCACACCTGTTGACAAGATGTTAGCAGCCCAAGAGAAACAAAAAAACCACAGCTTAAGCATCAATGCGGCTCTTTTTGCTCATCATCGAACAGTGGAAGAGATGAGAGTAGAAAGGGGCAGCACAATCGTGATACTCCATCACCCATAAGAGCTGGCAGTAGAAACTATCCCAGCCCCATATAAAAGCATAATCAAAAAACAAAAAGCGAGCCCATAACCTCCTTACATAAGGAGAACAATTCTCGACTTAATATAGTAGCAGTTATCACAAAAGTTTATAAAAGTCCACTGTACAATGCTGAAAATAAACTGAATAATTACACAAAAAGAGGCTGTTCATGGAGTTGAACAGTCCCATTCACTACTTCCGCTACTGCCCAGGACCCCAGAGCGAGTTGAGCACCTTCTTTAGATAAGATATCTGCTTGCTGGTTCCTTTCCCTGTAAATGTGAACAACAGAAATCTCAGAGAAAAAAGATTTAAGACGACGAATCTCCTTAAGCAAAGGAAGAAGAATAAAATGCCTGCACTGCTGAGTCCCATTGAACCAGTTGATAACATTCCTAGAGTCACCAAAGATCTGAATCTGATATATCTGTTTGGAAATAAGCCAGCATAGAAGCAAATGGAGGGCTTTAAGTTCAGCGAAGTTATTAGACCCTTGCCCAAGGCCAACAGAGGCTTGAAGAGAATTTTCAGCAGAGAGATGAATAACCAGCCCAGCACCACAGGTATCATTGACATCAGAAGCACCATCGAAGTAGGCCCAGGGGAAGGATTCATTAATTGAATCCGGCTGTACATTGCGAGAGGAACCTTTGGCAGCAGGCGAAGGAATGCTATCGAAGATTGCAGCTCCCTCTGCTGCCAGCTTTGCTAAAGGAAAGGTAGACTCATTGAAGATAATCCTGTTGCGGGCGATCTAGGTACCCCAGGCTATTAAAAGAGGAAAGGCCCTGATTTTGTCATCCGAAGCCTCCTGCCACCAGTGTTCCCAAGCTTGCAGAAGACTATCTCCATGCCATCTCAAAGGAATGTTTGTTAAACGCAGAGTTTCTGTCCAAAGGCTAGCATTAAATGGACAAAGGAGAAAGAGGTGTAGAGGCGATTCTTCTTCAGATTTACAGAGCGAACACCAGCTCGGCCCCTGCTTGCCTCTTTTTTGCAGGAAGTCCCAAGTTGGGACCTTATTGTGAAGACAGAAAAAGAGTCTGGTTTTGGCTGGGCTTTTAAGTTTCCAGAGAGGTTTGGACCACCAAGCAGGATTCCCCCAGCCTTGTTGCATCATAAGCCATTTATAACCGAACTTTGGAGAATAGATACCTGTCTGAGCATGCACCCAACGCAAGATGTCAGCAGAATCCGAAATTCTAATAGAAGAGAGAGAAAGATCAGCAACATACCGGTTCCATTCTTCCATCCACCTATTATCCAAGTGCAGGTCCATACCGGACATCCAGCCCTGCTTAAATAGTGAGGTGGATCTGGGATCTGCCACCTGGCTTAGGTAAAAGTAACCTTCAGAATTTAAATGAGCAACCTGCTCACGGGACAAAGAGAAATTGGGCAAACATCCAACCCATGGGTCACATCCCACCCGCACCTGGCTTCCCTTACCAACCTGCCAAGCCAAGCCTCTCTCAATAAGCTGGACTGAAGCCACTACTGCTTTCCAAACTGAAGATGCATTTGTAGAGGATTTGACTGGGGACCGAACCCATTCCAGAACAGAACCTTGGCTGATGTATTTGTGCTTGATGACTGACACCCAGAGAGAATCTGTAGAAATCAGACGCCATGCTAATTTGGCCGCCAAGGATTTTGCAAAGGAAGCCAAGTTTTTTATTCCCCAGCCGCCCCACTCCTTTGGTCTTGTAATTTTATCCCAAGCCACCCAAGGGCTGACCGAGTCCTGATTTGACCCGGACCACAAAAAAATTCTGCAAAGTTTATCTAAAGAAGCCAAAATGCCTTTAGGGACCCAAGAAAGACTGGCCCAATATACTGGAATAGCCATCAGAACAGATTTAATTAAGACCAGACGACCAGCCCTTGATAACCACCTGAAACTCCAATGAGTAAGCCTTTTTTCAATCTTGGCAAGAAGCCATTTCCAATCCCGAATGCGATAAGAGTCCGGCTTTAACAAGAACCCAAGGTATTTGAAGTGATCCTGCATGGAACAGACTTCAAAATTCAGCAGCCTTTGAATTCTACTAAGCTCATCTCCAGAAAGACCAGAAGGAGTGATGGTTGATTTTGCAAAGTTAATTTGGAGCCCAGTTGCTTTTAGAAAAAGCTCCAGCAGAACTTTTAAGGCACGACAATCGTCGATAGACCCATTCAGAAAAATCAGAATATCATCTACAAAAAGAAGATGCGTGATCCAGAAATTTGCCACCACTTCAATCCCTTTTAAATTGCCTAGTCTTTTATCCCGGTGAATCAGGAGACTTAATCCTTCGGCTGCCAGCAAGAACAGCAATGGTGAAAGAGGGCATCCCTTTCTGAGGCCTCGTTCAGGGGTGAAAAAGGGAGTTGCAGCGCCATTGATCAGGAGAGCAATATCTGTAGAGGAAACACAACTCATAATCCATCGAACAAAGTCAAATTTGAAACTAAGGTGGGTGAGAAGAAGCCTTAGATAAAGCCAACTGAATCTATCATAAGCTTTAGATAAGTCCAATTTTACAATAATTCCTTTCCTGCCACTCCTTTTTAAGCTATGCAGAGATTCCTGAGCAACACCTATAGCTTCATGGATTTGACGACCGCTTAGAAAACCAAACTGTTTCGGGGAAAGATGAGAAGAAAGAAAAGGTTTAAGCCTCGCAGCAATGACTTTTGCAATAACTTTATAGACACAAGAGCAGAGGGAGATAGGACGAAAATCAGCAAAAGAAGAGGGATGGTCCGACTTTGGGATCAGAGCAAGAAAGGTAGAATTGAGAGGGCCATAGACTTGACCCGAGACTCTAGATTCTTCAACAACAGCAACCAGGTCATCACCGAGAGTTTCAAAAAAATGTAGAAAGAACTCTACAGTCCAGCCATCAGGCCCTGGACTTTTGTCCTTTGCCATGCCTTTAGGGATATCCTCCACTTCCTGTTTGGAGACAGGAGCCATTGTTGCCTCATTTTCTTCCTCATCCATGAACCTAGGGAACAACTGAGACACTCTGATTACTTCTGCAATGGTCACTTCAGAGGGGGCTTTAAAGAGATCTTTGAAGTAAGCAATTCCCAAAGAAGATAACTCTTCGAAAGAGGAGGCCACATCTCCATTCCCCTTCGGAATTTCCCAGATAGTATTAGCCATCTTCCTGCCTTTGGCATAGTTATGGAAGAACTTAGTATTTTCATCCCCTGCTTGAAGCCAAAGAGCCCTGCTTTTCAATCTCCAGGTTTCTTCTCTTAACTGAAGAATTCTCCTTCTTTTGGCCTCCAAGTCCTTAATTCTGCTTCTAGCTTCAATGGAGTCATAACCTCCTCCTTCAGGATCTTCTAAAAGAGCTAGATCACAATTTACCTTTAATAGTTCCTCCTCCTCCTTCTTCTTCATGTTAGCCACCCAGTCCTTAGCAGCTGATTTCATTTTCTTCAGATTATTCCAGAAAAAAGCACTCCTAGAAGAATCAGGCCCACCTGGGTCCACCTCCCAAGTTGAAGCAAAAAGCTCTTGGAAAGAGTCATCTTTTAGCCAAACAGGGTTAAACCTGAAAGGCAAACCAGGTTTCCTTCCAGTGCCTTTAATCTCAAGGAGGATAGGAAAGTGGTCAGAAATACCTCCTTCAACAGTCCAGTGTCTATACTCCGAGAGCAGGTCCATCAGAGGCTCACTTAAAAGAAAACGATCCAGCCTCTTTCCCACCCAATCCTGGCGAACTCTTCTATTCCTCCACGTAGGTTTTAACTTCAAAAGGGGCATGTCCACCAGATGAGCCAAAGCAATATTGTTAAGGAAAAATTCAGAAAGAGGGTCTGCTTTGGCCGTGGCACCCCAGGATTCAGCTTCCCGTATCGAGAAGTTGAGATCACCTCCAATAAGTAAAAAAGGTTGTCCAATCCAGGAGGAGCGAAAAATTGCAGACCAAAACCTCTCCCTCTCCAAACAAGGTCCATATATATTCAGAGAGAGCAAAGACCGGTTGAGCTCGCTTGAAAAAAGTTCCACAGCTAGCACATTCTGGGATCCCGAGGAAGAAACATACTTCAGTTTGATAGGATTGAAACCAGAGACCACTCCTCCAGATCTTCCCACAGCATCAAGAGCAAAGAAGGACCATCTAGGCATCAGCTTGGATAGAACAGAGACAACCTCCTCCCCTTTGCCCAGAGTTTCTTGAAACATAATAATGTCAGGATTGTGAGCACGCACGAGCTCTTTTAAGGCTAGCCTTTTGGCCTGACTAGCTAGGCCTCTGCAATTAAAGGAGAGGACAATCATGGCGCATCCCTGGGGGGTGGCCGCTCTGCTCTAAGCACCCTGGGGAGAGTCAATTGTTTACCATCAGCTATATCAACAACCACCTTGGATTGAGCTAAGGAGAGGTTGGACTTTCTACCTCTAGCCTTTCTAATCCCAATATCAGCAAAGTTTTAGGCTAAACCTCCCACCGCAAAGCCCAAACCTCTCTTGTCCGATCGAGGTCTGAGATTGTAAGGGAAAGGGCTAGAGTCGGAAGACCGAGGGCAAGGGTCACAAGGAACCGACCGAGAAGAAAGGGGAGGAATCGAGGCGGCAGGAACTGAGACAACCATGCTATCAATAGGAGGCGAAGATAGGTTTAGGGCCGAGAGTTCACTCACAAGCTGCCTGGAAGGACCAGGCTCCAAACAGACATCAACAGGAAAGCAAGCAGAAGACGAAGACAAGGGAAATAAAGAGGGGGACATACCCGCCAGAGTCGCCTTGCCAGAGTCGACTGCTGAAGGGTGAGCCGAAGGGTCATCCATATCTTCGACCGGGAGCGAGGAGGGGCCGACATCATCCATCGCATTCTGCACCTCAGCTGCCATGAGGGGAGAGGAGACCCCCTGAGCCGAAAGGTCGGGTTCTGCATCCAAAGGATCCCCATCCTGATCAGAGATAGGGGTTTTCTAAGCCCTTTTCTGCCTCCTCTGTCTGCGATTATGCTGGTGACCCAACAGACAATCCTGAGCCAAGTGGCCAGTCTTGTGGCATCTGTTGCACCGGAAGGGGAGGTGCTCATAATCCAATACTTGCACAAACTCCATATCCTTGTATTGAAGCGTCATGGTCTCCGCAAATCCTTCACGAGGATTAAGGCTCACTAGGATGTGAGCCACACTCTTATCCTTAGTCTGCAAGAAGGATTTGTCGGCTTCAAGATAAGTGCCCAGCGTATTCCCGATCGAAATGAAAACCGAATCGGTCCAGAACTGTAAAGGAAGGCCGGGTAGCTTTACCCACACCGGTGATTCGGCCATTTTCTCTTTCTAGGCGTCAAAGAGAGGAGTCCAACGTCTGAAGAGCACCGGTCGCTTACCGAAGAACCAATTCCCTTCCAGGACTCTGTCCACTTGTTCTTTCTTCTCGAAAGTGATTGTGAACCATCCTCGCGCCAAGATGTTAATATCAATAGGCAGTCCTGGAGCATCATTCCACATATTCTGAACCCATTCTGCAATGAAGGCCTCCGAGAACTTCCTGCCCCTAACTCTCCCTACTACCATGGTCTCGGCTAGATCCATAACTTTTTCTATACTAATATCCACCCCAAGCAGGCATTTCGGGCTTCCTTCCTTAGATTTGATGAACTTGGCCTTCTTTCTCTTAGCTCCCACAGCTTTCTTGACCTCTTGTTCCTCAGCTATCGACTTTGCAGAGGGGAACTCAGCGCGGATAGTCTCTAGAAGAAAAAGTTTCAGTGCTTCAACAGAACGCAGAGAGTCGAGACCATTGACACAGATAGGCTGGACGCCAACCCCTGGAACTGCTCCACACTCCGGCACAACCCCATGATTTTCAGAGGCAACAGATTTAGGGGCAAAATCAACAGCCTTGCTGGATGAAACCCTAGACAGAAAGTGGCAATTACGGCCCCCATCCTTCTTTGAAACATCAGCCCCTCCTTCAGAAAGAACCGAAGGCAGGAGCCCTCGCACCACTCCGACGGGGTTTTGTTTGGGGAGACTGTTCACCCCCTCGGTCACCCTATGCTCTTTCAAAGCCCCTGTGAGAGGAACTCCCAGCGAAGGTAGACCCCCAAAGGGTTCGGCGCTTAGCAATGCAGGACCCTGATCAAAACGAGCCCCTTCATTTGCTAACCCTAACTCAAGACCACCAGAAACACCAAAAGAGAGAGGGTTACCTTGAAGCGCCGAGGGCTGTGTGGCCGTCTCAAGATTGAGGCCTTCTTTGAAGAGCTCTTCCGAGGTCAAAGGGCGACAGCTAATCGGAAGATGCTGAAGACCAAAACTAGAAGCGCTCTTCTGCTCAAAGAAATTGAACCCAGAGTCTCCACAGCCATTCGGGAACCCCTTCCAAGCAGTCTCAGCTGCTAAATCTAACGAGGCGTGGAAAGGAAAATGAAGATCAAGATTTTTCTCTGAGACTTCTACTCCCCAGACAGTGAGCAATTCCTCCAGCGACGGCTCAAGCTCAACTGATAGACTATCAATACCCATTTTGGTCAAAAAACGGCCTTCTTAAACTGACCTCCAAGTCCTTCAACCTTCGCTTTCCTGCAGCAACCCTAGACTCCGAAAAAAGCTCAGAGATGCCAAATGCGCGTCGAAGGGGAGGTCCCATACTGGAAAAGCCTGAGTCAAGACGACACGTACCGATGGCAGACCTCGAATCCTGCGGAAACTACACGGAGAAACCTCGGCACCTTCAGAGAAACCCTAGCCATCGCTCCTTTCAGGTATCCCCGAAATATAGAATGAATTAATCAAACTGGTCGATCCATTAATCCAGGAAAAGATTTTCTTTAACAAAGGTAAAAGAAAATTAGAGAAAAAATAATAGGAAAGAGGTAAGGCAAAACAAAAAAAAGTATCGAGACCATGAAGACTAGAACTATGGAATAGGAACAATTGTTGTACTTGAAATGAAACAAGAAAGACAAAATGTAGTAATTGTTGCTTGAAATTCAAACAAAGAGGAGGCATATAAGGAAAAAAATGGTCGTATTGAAATGAAAAATAGCCATCCATTTTAATCATCATTATATATGAGACTCCAAAAAATAAGCTACATTAGTTGGGACGCTCCACTTGTCTTTTTGAATCCAACTGAAATCATGGCTTCATAAAAAGGAGGAAATTAATTGATTACTTAACTGTATTTAATAAAATCCTTCCTTCAAAAAGAGGATATGGAAATATATCGAGTAAATTAATTAAGTGGAGTGAGGGAAATCCTTCGTTGATGAAGTATTCAATCCCACACTAGTTACCTGAAATAAGGAAATAGAAGTCTAAACAAACCCCCTTATTATCAAATAGAGGGAAGAGAATAATTGATAGATAAATATAATCCTTTAAATAGGAATCATGAAGAATGACTATTTTCAAATGATAATCAGGCATAACATCTAACCAACATAGTTCCATATCCATCTACCACCTTACAACTAGGCATCATAATGAAATATTTCTTATCTTTAGAAACCTCAAAGAAAAATTTAAGCGGACATAGCCTCATGCAAATGTTCTAAACTTTCACAAGAAAATCACTCCTAAGTGACCAACAAGAAAAGTACATACAAGTTCACTCTCCCCACTCATACTGATTCATCAATCAACAAGTAATGTCCAGTAAAAGGATGGCATCTAAATGGACCTAAAAAGGAGAGATAAATCTGTAAGAGAATAGTTATTCAATATATAAATGAAACAAGACATTGGCAACATTAGTAGTAACCATATATGTGATTTCAATATGTACCTAATCACCAATTTTGATAAATACGACATCACCCACTACAAGATAAAAAATCGAAATTGTACATATTCTTCCAACCTTGATCGCTTAAAAAAGAAACAAAAATAATGTTTGATCATAATAATGAAATGTAAATCATAAAGAATTTCAATGTTTCTCTTCTCCTCATTTATATTTTGTAATTGGATAGATTATCTGTAATATTTATTTGCTACAACTAAAAATTCATTATCATAAACATGTGCATACACATATTATAAAATGCAATAAGAAGAATTACAAAAATTTAAGATAATCTAGTCAAAAGTTAGTGGTTTTTTTTATTCCATGGAGTTTCATTTTATGTTTCAACTTATTTTACTATACATTTAAGTTATTTTAGCAAAAAGGATACATGGATGAAAACGATGATTTGTAAACATATTTTTTGAATGAAAGGATGGATAAATAGTTTTTTTGTTTTGTAAGATATATACATTACACAATTTTACCAAAATAAAGGGTTAGAGTTTGGTTATTGAAGTAGTCAAATTTAATTGTGTAATCAGTGTTTAAAGCTGCAACTAATTTTAAATTAATATCAATTATTACATGAAAATGAAGAGAATTGGGAAAAGAATGTAAATTTGAAAAATTTATTGCAATTCATTTGGTTTATTAGTTTTCTTGAGGGATAAGTTTAAAAATCATGGATGTGGAGACTTCACTGTTTTTTCTTGACTGTCAAAATTTTAAAGGAACAATTATTCACAGTCTTTTGTTGAGACCACAACCATCGAAGCAAAAAAACCCAAGACACCATGACTATGGAATATCAAGACATCTACAAGAATTTAGTGCATATACTTGTATACTGTAAAATAGTCAACAAAATATATCTTCCTTTAACATAATGTTTGAAGTTGAGACATGTCTAGTCTTGGCCATAAGGAAGACACATGAAAAAAATGCAAAAGCTTCCATCACATTTAGAGAGAGATTCTTTTCCCTAGAGGATTTTCCAAAGGAATGGAGACAACACTAAAGAAGGCAGAATAAACTATCAATGAAACCAAAAAAAAATAAAAAATGATAGTATTAAATAGCATCTATCCATTTCAAATTTCTTTTTAAAACTGATAAATATGAATTAAAATCAAGGATTAAAAGTGTTTCTTATTAATCCTCATATTATAGGTTCATGCAAATTCTTAGATGTTAAATCTAGATCTACAGATGGGAGAGTTTTAGACTATTAGCATGGAATATAATTAGTTAATAACAACGAAAGAATATCTCTACTGGAGAATGTTTGAAAGCCTTAGCATGGAGTGGCTCAAGGAAGATTCAAAACTTGACTATGTACTCAGCCGCCGTGTTAAGATAGTGGTGGCAGCATTGAGAAAAGTGAACTGAGATGGAAAAGTATTGAAAACATCCATTTTCATGGTGAATTTATAGGTCCCTAGTTGGGTGTTTCACAACGCAGTTTTCTACTATGTGATAAATTCAATCACACTCCTCATGGTTTCTACCATTTTATCCCCAAAGATGATAATTTTAGGAATAACATGTTCAACATTGTGAAACTCATTGTGAAGGGCCCATGGATCATGAATACCATCTTTGGGAAATTTTTCAGCCTTCATGTTGGGGAAGGAATTAAGGTGTAACTATATAAAGAGTTTGAATTATCTTGAGTTCTGACATAGAAATCAAATTCTAACATTTCTTTAAGGTATGTAAATTCTACTACTATAGATATGGAATTCTACTACTATCTCTAGGAAGTTGAACTCAAATGGGGAAAAAAATAAGGATGGTGAAATCAAACAGGGCTGAAACAATTTACTCTATGAAATAAAGGTTCCAGGGATTGAGATATTGGCCCTTCAAGCCTAAGAATTATTTCCCAAAGTAAAGTGTCATCTCGCTTTTCTAATCCCTTCAAGGTTCCTAACACACAAAAAAATTATGCCACTAGAAGGGGGGAAATAATGGTTGATTTTCGTTTCTTGTGATACACCATATATTTTTTCTTGGTGGTCACTGGTTTGAAAAGGATCAAGTTACAAAATAATTTCATATCATTATACAATATCAATACATAAAAAAGTCAATTTTTAATCCCCAAATACTGGGACATTAATTTCACTTTGACATGGGCTCTAAATATGACAAGATTATAAGCATTGAGTTTTTTATATAGCAATTTATTCTAAAAATTAATAATTATCTATGTAGAAATTTCAAAGATCTAAATTACCCCACTAAGACAGGAAATTTAGCATTTCTTAGTAGAAATTTTCATGCAAACTTATTCATATCCAAGTAACATCCATCACGTAAAGCCATATAAAAAATTATGAAAAGAAATTTTTGGGTGTTTTCCACTAACTTTTTGTTAATAGTTACAAATAAACCATTTCAAATATCTTTCTTGCATAAGCACTTATGAGAAGTATCACTAAGAAAGACCTAGAGAATACAAAGGTTGTAAGAAAAATGGTAAACAGATAATGTGAAACTTCAATATTGGTGTATGTTCCCTTTGCTTACTAACCAAGACAATAACTTGAAAAATATAATGAATGATTATTTTAAGTCATCCATTCATTATTTTAAGTCATCAAGTACCTCTGAGAAGAAACTCTAAAAAAATTGAAAACATATAATGCTCATTGAATATGGAAAATAGATAATTGAAACATCAATATCTAATGCATGCTAAATAAAAGTGTATCGCCTCTTTCCTTACTCAAGAAGATATTTAACTTAATCACATGTTTCAGCATTTCAGAAAACCAGGTTGAAAATATTCAAAAATAAGGAAAACATTTCTTTCTTTTGATGGCATCATCAAATCAACTCTTAATTTATGGAAATTAAAAAAAAAAAAAAAAAAAAAATTGTGAAAAGGAATATAAATATATACCCTATTATAGGTTCTCTAAGCATTTGGGTCTGATTTTGAGAATGGTTTCCTAGACACTCCCTTGTTCTTTCATTCCACATTATCAACACTACAATTTGGATTATATATATTTGTAACCATTGAAAACATAAATTCAATCCAGTGCACTACAAGACAACACCAACAATACCCAACACAAGGAAAGGAAAATCACAAATAATATTTGCCAAAAAAATCCAATCATAACAACATTGAACTTGAAATAAATAGAAAAAACATCCAAAATGTACAAACATAAAAAATCCAAGGGAATTAGGGAACGAGAATCAAAGAAAAGAGATATATCATGAAATTAATGCTCGTTTCAAAGGCATACATATTTCACCACATCCATTCACAAATTTGGCACTATGAATGTCAGACTACAACAATTTATCTTGGTTGTGAAAAAATCATTAATAAATGATGATTTACTACTAATCTGAGCTAAGGAAATATAAAATTAGAATTCAACAAGATCTAGGATCCGATTTAGGTGATGAGACCAAAATCAAAACCATGGGAGTGAAGAGCATGTCAAGTATGTTAAAAACGTTTTAGATGTCTTGAAGAAATAGAAATTGTATTTGAATATGTCTAAGCATGAACTTTGGAAAACCTATTTAGTTTATTTGGGTCATATTTTTAGAGGGGGTGAATTGAAAATTGATCCCTCAAAGGTAGAAGTAATTTTGAATTGGCCCAAGCTTAATAATGTAGTAGAGGTTAGGAGCTTTTTGGGAGCATCCCAATATTGGAGAAGGTGTATTGCTAAATTCTCATCTATTGTAGCTCCATTACATGCTTTTAAAAGTTTGAAACATGTCTTTTAGTGGGGAGGCAAGCAACATAAATCCTTCGATACATTGATAGAGAAAATCAATACAACACCAGCTATTGACACTGGAAAATCGTACAATAGAAGACGACATTATCTAATGTCAAGAAGAAGGGTTTACAGGGCTGGAAGACATTATAGAATCTGGAAAGTATTTAAAAATCTCTAAGGTTTGAGGAAAAATAAAATTTGAACAAGTCCTTAATGCTTTTGTGCACATTATTCTTCGCGAAGAGCGCCTTTGTGCACCTTATGACCAAAAATGTGCGCAATCCTGAGAATGGAAAAATGTTGCTTTCTGTGACCATACAAAGCAAAGGAAAAGTGATTCCTCACTTGAAGCCACCTAAGGACAGCCACCAATGCCTCCTTAGACACCAAGTGAGCACACAAAGGAATCATACCCCTCTCTTGGGTCACCATCCATCATGTGCCAAGAGAGGGAAGGACGATTTGAAATCTCCTATATAATGCCACCATGAGACGAAGAATGGGTGAACACATTGTTATGAGGGCCAGAATTTCCCAAGAAATACCAGCAGTGTGTGATCTAGAGCTGAAGGTAGAGGGGACCTAACTTTTTTCCATCCAACAAGTTCAGTCCAACACACTAGAGAGAGAGAGGGATATTGCACCGAGGCAAGCTTGGGATAAAAACATCCTTGCATCGAGACTTAGAGCCCATGTTATAGGGGCCCTTTAGCAAGATGGTAAAGTTTCACTCTTATTACTACTAGCACTCAATAAGAGGGGCCTAGAGCCACCGTTCATATTATTGTTAGCAGTTGACTCTTTTCAGAGCTCGTGTTTCTATTTTTTAGTTTTAGTTTATATATGCATGCTATTTCTCTATATAGTATGCTTATGATTCTAGCTTGTTCCTCTAACTTTCTTGAATCCACTTCTTTTTATGCCTGTTATAAATAACTTAAGTGGGTACACCACGCCCCTTAAGTTGGTGTGATTTCATACATACGTGCACCAAACACATCTCAACAAGATTGGCGACTCCACTAACATTTATTACCAAGTTTATGTGGTTGTGCATTTTCTGCAGAGACCTTTTTCTGTGCTGTGGAATGGAGCTGAATTTCCCTCGATTTCTCTTTCAATCTCTAATTCACCCCAAGTGACAGACTAACGCAGAACAACTCCAAAAGTTTCTTACAGGAATTTGTGTGCTTTTTCTTCCTAGAGATGCACAAGGTGCATGTTCAAAGCTGACTTACATGCAGAAATTACACTTTTTTCATCCTTTTATGCGCAAAATACAGAATGAGAAACTTTGTAATATTCCTTTTCCAGGACTTCTCATGAATCATGCATTAAAAATGCATTCCCAACAAAATATGCAATAAAACAGTGAAATAATCACTTGGATCCCATGGATACATCTATGTATCATATAAATACACGAGGAGAATAGAAAGAAATGGAACTAGGTGGGTTAAACAGACCTCCCACACTAGTGTAGCTGAAAATGACTAAAAACCCCAAAACTGCATTTTACCGGAGTTGTTACATCAATGGACTGCACAGTCCAAAGAGTATTTTAACCTAAAAACATGGTAGAACAATATATCTACTCTTATATTAATGAATAATGCTGAAGTAAAGAGATCTAGTCTCCTCATACAAAATACAAGAGAACCCGGCAATGGTTTCTTATCAAATACTCTGCATACAAATGTGATATTCAGAAAATTACTGAATAATCACTGCAAAACTGAAGCATAAGAGCATAGAAGTCTAAATTATGACTTATCTGATTCAGATCCCTCAAAGGATTCCTCCCATGAAAGGATGGACCTTTCAATCACAAGGAAACTCATCAACGGAGCCACCAAACCATGCAATGAACACTGAATCCAGAATAATGCATTCCCTAGCAGAAAAAACACTGGGAATGTATGGGAAATGTGTGGCCTCATACCACAGATCTGAAATAAGCTCTGTATCTCTCCAAACAGACCTCTCAAGTGAAGGAAACCTTCCTCCAATGAGAAACTAGTTCAGAAGCTGGGATTCAAATCCCTTCCACTGCTCCACCCGACAACACTGCACAATCTCTTGCAAAGTTGTGATGATGAATATGGATGAAGCTTGGCCTGAAAAGCTGATGTGGAATTATGAATTCATATGCTCCCAATGAGGCTCCTCAAAGGAAAGAGATGGGATTCCCGCCCGGGAACACCCAGTGCTAAACAACACTGCAGCTTTGCTAAGCAGCAAAGTAGCAACAAGTCTTGGAAAACAAGAATAACAAATTAGAACATGTAGAATAATGTTTCCATCCTCTTCCTTATATAATACATGATTTTTATTTCCCTTGGACCCACTCAATTAGGTTACTTCTAACTCAAGTTACATCTCCCTCCAAAATTGTGTTATTCATCCTTGGATTCCTCCTCCACTAAAAATGCGTTATTGACTTAGTCAAAGAAGCTTAAATTTAACCCTATTCACACATGGAGGTGTCTTATTGAGCTAGAAAAAGTGTCCCCTTTCACATTTGGAGCATTTTATTCCTCCTTAGGATACTTATGGGCTTTTCTTCCCATTTATTCACCGACTAGAGCTGTTGCTAACTTTAATGTTCCATTTATCTTGGAGGCTAAAATTTTGGAACATTACAGTCCTCCCCTCCAAAATATTTTCCTGCCCTCAAGAATATGCATAAAGAGAACAAAAAATTTCCCCTCTTCCTCATGTGGCCACCATCAATACCCTCCATCACTGCATCAAGAGAATCTTCAAATATACTGTCATCCAATGCTTCCTCCCAAGTGTGCAAAACCAGAGTGTCTGCATCAATCAAAGGTGGAAAGTGTGAATGGAAATCAGCTAGTTGTCCCATGGCCTCCACAAAGTAGGAGTGATGATAATCATGGTGAATGAGTGCCTCCCTCACCGATGATATCATCCAAATTAAGTGAGTCACCCTCCAACATGGTAACTCATGGGAAGTCTCCTCCACCTTGTGCTCTTGAAATGTAGGTGGCATCAATGAATGTACATGATAGGAAAGGGGCCTATCCCATGCTTTCCTGCTCTCCACTCATGATAATTGTAGAGGATATGCTGATCTCGGGCTGCAACATGATTTCCCTCCAATGGCAAGAAGAAGATTGAGTCTCCAAAGACCCTTCCTCCAACGTCATGAGTCATGTCAACCCAAACCATTCCATACAAGATGAATGGCACATCATCACCACATGGAATCCAAATCAGAAAATTGATGAAGGTTATTTGCAAGTTTGGATGATGCATATGGTCTCTCTGGTGGATACAGCGGAGTCCTTTCAACTGCTAATTCAGAGCATCAAGTGGTAAGTTGTTCTTCAAAGAATTTGCAGCTATGCATGTTAGCTCATCTACTATGAAGTAGTAAGCTATAATATAGACCATATGTGTACAATAAAAACAATACAACACTTTCGCAAAGTCATGTAGATATGGGTTACCAACATTACAAGATTTGGCACTAAAGTGACCATGAAACCCATAAATAATCTTGCTCTCATGGGGAGCAATGTACTGTTTACATATGGTGAGAAAACAAAAGTAGTCAATAGAGTAATAAACAAACAAATAAATGTATTTCTTACCATGCATCATGTGTGAGCTAAAAGTGAGGTCCATAAGTGAGCCCTCCCATGAGAATTCGCTCATAAAAATCTACAAGAGGAGAGGGTGCATATTCCCTTTGGAACACTCCATCAACAGAAATAAGCTCTCAAATGACAGCACTGTAAGCCTTAGTAACAAGGCTCTTGTCACTCCATGACTTCTCCCTTTGACACCCCGCATGCCAAAGCCATCCACCATCATGCTTCTATGTGAGAAGATCTTATCCCAACATGGAAGCCTCTCATAATCCTCCAATGCTAAAGGGTAGCCTTCTTGCACCATGAATGTGCCTTCCTTCTCTCTGGAAATATCATGAAAAGTATGGGAAGAATTTTTCCCATACTCTCCCAAGTGTAACCATAGCAAAAACAACTTTTGTTGCTTCCTCATCTCTCCCTCATACAAGTCATGAAGTGAGATCATGATGGTCAACTTGTATGATGCCCCTTACGAAAAAATCTTCTACTGCTCTATCATATGGGTTCCATGCCGTCTAAGTGGTTTCACTCTCCATACAAAGCTCCCCTCGAGAAAAAACACATAAGCAATACATGGAAGCAAGATACAATAATTTTTTTTTTCCAAATGACAATCGGAGAGTGAATCATGGTCCCTCTTATGGAACCAGTGTAGTGCATCCTTGTCCTGCATCAAAATAAGAAATAACAAGTGCTTGTCTAGCCACTTGTTTGCTGGCACAGTCATCTCATAAGATGAAAAAAGGAAGTTACAAGTTGGTGCCAATGGTGAACACCCAGATACATGTGGCTTTCCCCAAAAACCATAAAAAAATAGCCAAAATCAATGCTACAAGTAGCTGCAAGTACATCATCATACAATATGCAAGAAGAGATAATTATTCTTGTTATATAATACTGCTCAAATAAGGAAAAGAAGTACAATACAAAATATGAAATGATACCTCCTCCATCATGTACTTGAGGTCTTCAGCTGAAATGGCTCAACTAGAAATTCTCCCTTACTCCCAATGAGTAGGAAGGTGGTTGTGACATCCTCTCTATCACCATCTGGGCTATGCATCTCTCCATATGCTAAAATATGTCATGCTGAATGCCCTCCCAAGTGAACTCCTCCATCAACTGGAAATATGCATCAAGGTGCATAGAAGAGAAGTCCCCATGTGCTACATGTAGTAGCTTCTCGTTGAGACTAGAAGATCTAGTCAAGAAGATCCTGCCATAGGAATAGATGAACACATCATCCCCCATGTATCTATCATCTCCATCCGGGTAATCAAGAATCATGCATGCACCAAGATCCTTGGAGTACTCTCCTCAAAGCTGAGACCTCTAATAAGGATCAATCCTCCTCAAAGACAACGCTGGTGATCTGGCATGTGAAGCTCTCCTCATGTTGCTTCCCGCTACTTTGACATCCCCCATGCCAAATTCTTCCTCCAGACTCTTCACCTCTCCAAAATATAAGAGTGGTGAATCCAAAGACAAGATGTCTTCCATCAACTCCAGATCAGGTGGCCTCCCAGGTGGAATGCCTCCATATAGTGAGACATCAATGTTAAGAGTAGACTGCTCAAATGGTTGGGAAAACTTTCCCTTTCTTTCATAGTGCAATACAGTCTCCCTCTTTCTTGCACTAGTTCTCTGAAATAGATAAGGGTGTGTGCCTCTCATCAAATGATGCTACTCTTCCTCCCTACCTCCTCTTTCCAGCTGCAATGCTACACAATCATGCTACTCACTGATTGTGCTTGGACCTCCATATATGAGATCCTGGGAAATTTCTTGTAAGGACACAAGAATACCTCCTGTTGGAGCATGTCCTCCTCCTTCCTCTGCATGAGGCACTAGATGTGCTCTAGATGTGACATCACTGTTGCCATGTTCTTCTTCCTCAATGCATGTATGCAACATCTCAATAGTTGGATTCTCTTATGAAAAAGAGATCCCCATGCCCTAGTGTTCAAGAATATGAACTGGATGTCCTACTTCCAGCAATGTGTAATGAAAGATATCATCTTCTCCCATGGTTTTATGAAATGGATTTTTCTCCATCACATGCAAGGGTTTTGTTTTCTCAAATTTTCCTTGCTCATGTGTCTCAGGAATTTTTTCACCAAACCTCTCCATCAATGTTTTTATGAATCTTGCATAATAGAAAGTGTTGGCATTCTTTAAAGAAAAAGATTCAAAAATCCACCATGCATGGGCCTTACCTCGGAAATGCAGTGCTACAACTATGTTGGCTTCATCTTCAGAAATATGGTGCAACTGCAAATAGGATTCTATCTCCTTCACCCAAACTTCAGCTGAACATGTAGGTGATCTGGAAAAAGTAGATAGATGAATTCTATCTACATCTTGTTGCTTTCTCTTCTCCACCTAGATCTTGCAAAACTCTTGGAAATTAGTATGATCTCTAAACCTCTTAGTTTAAGACTCATACTCATGCAACAAACCACTAATATTTCTCCTCTTACGCATTTTTCCTTCTCCCATCCATCTCAAGATAGATATGGGCACTTGACTGCCCTGTGCATCATGTGGTGCAGCTGAATTCTCACACTCACCATGTGAAAATATATATTCAGTTCTAGATTCAACCACCTTTGGAGATCCCATCTCCAATCTCATTTTCTTCAGCTCTCCTTGAAATCTCTGCATAGATTTTGGAAGAATATTTGTGATCTTGTCCTCCTTTCTTCCTTCAAAAAATAAAGCTTTCTGGCTTCTATCCATCTCTCCTTTCTCTAATTTATAGATCTCACAGGCTGAGCCTGAGATCATTTTTCAATACCACTGTAATATTCCTTTTTCAGGACTGCTCATGAATCATGCACTAAAAATGCATGCCCAACAACATATGCAATAAAACACTGAAATAATCACTTGAATCCCATGGATACATATATGTAGCATATAAATATAAGAGGATAATATAAATAAATGGAACTAGGTGGCTTAAACAGACCTCCCACACTAGTGTAGATGAAAATGACTAAAAACCCCAAAACTGCATTTTACCGGAGTTGTTGCATCAATGTACTTCGCATCCTAAAGAGGTTTTTAACATAAAAACATGGGATAAAAATAGATCTACTCTTATATTAATGAATAATGCTGAAGTACAGAGATCTAGTCTCCTCATACAAAATACAAGAGAACTCGACAAGGGTTTCTTGTCAAATACTCTGCATACAAATGTGATCTTCAGAAAATTACTAAATAATCACTACAAAACTAAAGCGTAAGAGCATAGAAGGCTAAATTATTACTGATCTGATGCATATCCCTCAAAGGCTTCCTCCCATGACATGATGGACCTTTCAATCAAAAGGAAACTCAGCAACGGAGCCACCAAACCATGCAATGAACACTGCCTCCAGAGTAACACATTCCCTAGTAGAAACAGTGTTGGGAATGTATGGGAAATGTGTGTCCTAATACCACAGATCTGAAATTAGCACTAGATCTCTCCAAATAGACCTGTCAAGTGAAGGAAACCTTCCTCTAATGAGAAACTAGCTCAGAAGCCGGGATTCTAATCCCTTCCACTGCTGCACCCAGCAACAGTGCACAATCTCCGACAAAGTTGTGTCGATGAAGATGGCTGAATTTTGGCCTGGAAAAATGATGTGTAATGATGAATGGAAACTCTCCCAATGATGCTCCTCAAAGGAAAGAGTTGGGATTCTCGCCGGGAACACCCAGTGCTAAAAAACACTACAGCTTTGGTAAGCAGCAAGGCAGCAACAAGTCTTGGCAGACAAGAATAATAAACTAGAACATGTAGAATAATGCTGCCATCCTATTACTTATATAAGAAATTAGTTTTCTTTCCTTTGGCCCCACTCAATTAGGTTACTTCTAACCCAAGTTACATCTCCCTCCAAAATTGCGTTATTCATCCTTGGATTCCTCCTCCACTAAAACTGTGTTGTTGACTTAGTCAAAGCAGCTTGAATTTAACCTTATTCACACATGGAGGTGTCTTATTGATCTAGAAAAACTATCCCCTTTCACATTTGGAGTATTTTATTCCTCCTTAGGAGACTTATGGTCTTTTCTTCCAATTTATTCACCGACTAGAGTTGTTGCTGACTCTAATGTTTCATTGAGCTTGGAGGCTAAAATTTTGGAACATTACAAACTTCACCCATGTTTCTGTCCTTTCCTGATTGTAAAGTTCTTGGTAACCCCCAACACACCTGCCAGAAATTGTTGTGGTACCTCATAGCTTGCTAAAGCTCATTCTTAGTTGCCTTTTGTAGGCTTAGTGTCAATTTTATTTCAAGTTGATTTTTGCAAAGTTCACACATAATTAGTTAGGGTGACAAAATAACTTGCATTCCGAAAAAAATTATTTTTTTACAAATTTTGGTACTAACATACCTAGATAACTAGCCAAATTAAGTGACCTAATACCATGCATTCATAGCTAGTTTTATTTTTTCTAGTGTAAAAGTTTTAGTTTAGTTCAATTTTTGCACTAGGATTTTCGGGACTAGGATTGAATTTTTTATAGAAGAGCAAGTAATCTCTGCTACCTTTGCACCCTTCGGTGATCCTAGGTAAGCTAATAAATGCTACCTATTAATAAATCACAATATCCCTATAGTTGATCACATATATTAACTAGGAAAAATAGAAAGTGGCCCATAATCCGCACATGTTTTTCTTTTGAGAAAGGAACAATACAACATAGTTTAAATAGGGGATTTTGTAAAGGATTGTCGAATATTCACACGTTCAAAATATGTTGTGTCTACTTTGTGCTCACATATATTCACTCACTAATGGAAGAAAAGACTCCCAAAACTAACTTAACCAAACCCACTAAATTCTACCCACAGAGGCCATAAACTAATTTGTAGCTTAAGTTAGGATCAAGGGGGTAGGCATCCAATAACCTGCCTTGATATCTCTTCATCTTGAAACATAGAAGTCGAGTATTTAGGGAGCTTCAAATCCACCTATTAGCCCATATAAAATAAGACCCAAGCGTGGAAGAGACCCATTCTAGAGGGGGTTAGGCTTAGGTGCAGTGTGTGTAGTATCAGTTGGGGCTACCTGACTCGAATGATACACGGTACTGTTAGCTGACTTACCAAGAAGCTCAAGACTCAAACACTGACGTGGGAAGGTGGTACTTAGTGACCAAAACCAAGGCATCCTTTCCCTACAGGTGACAGTACAAGAAAGCGCCAGACCCTCTAACCTTACCTTGGTGGATTTTCTTCAGCTTACTGGGGGCGTCGCCAGCTGTTACGAGACACTGTGCCAACACTCGCAAGATATCTTTTCAAGGCCCAGTTACATTTGAGTGTGTGAGGATGAATAGGTCTTCTATGATTTTGATTATCATACGCAAAGAAACAAAAACCAATTTTTTGAATGCTTGATGACATAGATTAATTTAAAGGGAACATTATTTTATTTTTTTCTTTGTTTTATGTATGTGAGAAGATTTTTTCTTTGATCATAGAATCTATCCTCTCAAATTTTTCCAAAACCAAACCTAGTCCACACTAGAACAGACCCAACGGGACCTCATTGATCTAGGCATCTTTTGGACAACCCCCCATTATTGGGAGGGGTTCTAGGTCTTTCGCCATTTAGGCATCAAAGACAGAATGATGCCACCATTATAGTTTTGTCCTTTATTGGGGCATCCATAGTTGGGGACCTGAGTCAGTCTCCCAACATCACACCATAGACCACTCCTCCCACAACCCATAGAGGACAAAGGAGTGCATCCCATTTGGGAAGCCAGCCGAATACACAACAGGGTACGTCGTAAACCAACCCTCTTCCTAACCAGAAATTTTTGTTTTCGCACATTGCAATGGCATCAACCTCTCAGTCACCTTTCCTAGATTTTTTGAATCTACCTGATTTAACCAAGCTAATGAATGACCCCATCGCACATAACCCTACATGGCCTCCCATCCCCATGAAGCTCCCTTTGGATATACCAAAGTTCAAAGGAAAGCAAGCAGAAGACCCAGGTAATCATGTCATGACCTTCCACCTATGCTGCTCATCAAACAATATCATTAATGACACTATTCAATTGAGACTATGTAAACACACTCTGACTGGAGTAACCATGAAGTGGTACGTGGAGCAACCCTCAGCTTTACATATAACCTTTGGCACCATCGCCACCACGTTCCTAACATATTTTTAGTTACCCATTCACCATGATACCAGAATGGAATTACTAACTCATTTTAGACAGACCCTCATCACTCATATCTCGGACCATCTCCATGAGTGGAGGCAGCATCATAGTTTATGTAAAGCTAAACTCAATGATCAGGTTCTTTTATATTTGTTCCTAAAAACTCTTACGATAGAGATTTCAAAGGATGTGGTGCAGCAAAGGCCTACATCTGAAGAGGACACCATTAAAAAAGCCCAGCAGCTTGAGCTAATTTATACATAGTAAGGATACATTTATAACATCCTACCTAATGACCCACGCTTGCAAAATTATAAGGAATTTTTAGGCATGTCGAACTCTGCAGACAGACTAATTTTGTCATTTCAACCCAAGGTTACCTAGGCAATAGAGGTTAAAACCCTAGTTACACATTCAATTCTACCTAGAACGTACCTCAACCCGGTTTTCAAAGTCATCATATGCCTTAACAAAATTTTACCAATAGGGCACCCATGTATCACCAAGGAGGACCTTATCCTCCAGCTCAGGAGACTCAGTATGCAAGAAGAAACACTGACGGAAGAGCTCTCCTCCAATAACCGAGTGCAAACTAGGGACATCATTATGCTGAGTCCCTAGCACAAGACCTACCTATGCAGACCAATTCATAGGTGAAATTTATGCAACTGTCCCAAAACCAACCACACCAATACAGCCAGGAGAACTACCCTCCTAACGTGGTGAAGAAAAAATAAAAAAACAATCCAAAAGGGAACCCTGTACAAGGGGGCAACAACCAACAATGCCCACCGCGATCCCAGGCTAGAGAAAACTACAACCAGAATCAGAGCCAGGAGCCGAGAAATGCCCAACGATAGAGCAAAAGGCCACCTCTTCTAACAAACCATTCTTGTTCGATATGTGGTGAGTACAACCACTATACTCACCACTATCTCGATCTCCCTAAGCTAAAGAAGCTATAGAGTAACCGAGGACAAGGACAATCTTCCCAGCAACCATCTGTGATGGAAGAAGCTTTCCACCATCAAGGGACAGTAAGCACTCAACAGAAAAATACAGATGACTCCGGGAAAAGAAGCCATGAAATCTACATGACTGGAATAGAGATGTTTTTTCAAACATGGAATCAAAATTACGACACCCCACCACACACCAATATGTCAGGGGAAAGTACGAGTGCACTGACTACAACTTTGACCATTTCAAATACACCTATAGAACCATTTCCAAAAATGGCAAAGGGACCCAATAGGCGAGTAGGAAACTACTCCAAAGTGGCCCATAATTATAGTATCATGGACGATTTAGCACAATCTCCCACCGCTATGTCAGCTTTGGAAGTATTGTTGTCATGCCCAAAACAACGAAAAGCCCTACTATCTGCATTAGGTGCTATCAACACTGTCGATACGTGCCTAATGGCTTTTGACTTAGACAAAGCCACCCCTAGGCTTCCTTCCATGGTTTCCTTCTAGATACCAGTGTCGGTCCATAACATCATAATTCATCAATGTGTCAGAAACAAGGGTGCATCCATGTGCATCATGTCCAAAAATTTTTGGGACAAGTTAGGATCTCCCCAAATAAAACCCTCAGTCATCACACTTGAAGCATACGACAGTCATCCATCAAACCCCATCGCCTCTACCAAAACATCCTGGTCTACTTAGCTGGAAAGATGTTCCATGTAGACATTGAAGTATTGGACGCTCACCTGGACTACAATATACTCCTTGGGCAGAGTTATATGTACGCCATGTCTGCCACAACATCCTCTGTCTTTCGCATCATGATGTTCCCCCACGAGGACCGCATCATTACTGTAGACCAATTGATGCATAGTGATAAGAGGACCCTAAGAAACACATATGTAATTCTACCCTATGTAGATACATCCTCATATTCTCTCTCACGATACTAAGAATATGGCCCCGACCAATTCAAACCGTCATCCATTCTAGGGTCATTCCTAGGAGATCCTCCCATAATCCTTGAGTCATCACCCGATGTCACAGGGACTCTGATGTGCATGATGTCCACATCAAGTGCCAAAGTTATTCAAGACAAAGACACAAGCAGTAATGGCACTGATTCATCATCCACGATAGCCTCTCTAGCCTACGCTGCCTCCCAAACCCCTTTCCTCTACCCCCCAGATGGTTTCCTCTCCCAGTAGCTTTTGGAAACACTGGTATTACCAAAAATATCATTAGAAAACCCAGTTTATTACCTCATTCCCCAAGTAGGAACAGGATCTACCCACATCACTGCCACATAATTGAAGCCCCTTAGTCCTGAGGAGGCCTCACTCATCCTCGAAACGATCAAAACCACCACTGCAAGGGAAATTCCCATTGCAAATCGGATGATCACAACTAAGAAAATTGAGAAGAGAGGAAAGAAGATGGTGACCCCTTCCATACAATGGGAATCACCAGTCTATGCCATATGTGACGTAATAGGCCACCCTACCAAAATCAGTCCAAAGCTGAATGAATTAAAACCACTCCTTGGCTCAGAGACAGATATCGCAATGCCACACTCCCGTAAAAAGGAACCTACCACCAAAGGTAAAGGCAAAGAATTGCATAGTAATCATGCATGTGCTCTTTGTAGGAACTACGGGCACTATACCCATAATTTCCCAGAGATCCCGCGATATAGGGATGCCTTACATGCCATCGAGTGATCCTATCAAGAGGATCCCCCCACACAATATTTCAGAGATGAACCTCGTATCATTCTGTACCTACATGAAAAGCGGCGATCACTTAAAAGTCTCCCCGCCATACCCCCTCCTCCAATCGAAAGGTGTGTACTTTGTGATGAACTTGATCATTTCATCATTGACTGCCCAACCTTGGAAATGTTCCAATGATGCTATCCAGTCCATATAGTATACCGTGCCAACTTGAACATCCCATATTCATGTGAGATATGCGGTGAAAATCACGCAATATTTCATTGTCACTACATACCAAGATTCTGCACAGCACTAGCCTGTATGCGATCAACCATAGTCCTCCTCTCCCAAGAAGATGGCACAAACTCAGAATCCATGAATAGTTTGACAACCCAAGAGGATGTGATGGACATATCCATCTTTTTCTTTTCAATCGAGAGGAACCCCATTACAGAGATTCTTCCCCCACCAAACGTAGATGACACGATCCACCATATATGATTTGTATTATCACATATCATAAATAGGATTGCAGCTGCCCCAACATCTCAAGATTTCCACCCTATTCGTTTCGTAAAAAATCAAAGTACCTTGTGCTTCTGCATTGATTTCCACAAGAGCCCAAATTTACATGCCGCCATTGAACTCCTTGATGATACCCAGCCTCTAGAACAATGCCTATTACAACTAGGGATTGTCGACAAAATTTGACGACAATTGCTACAACAAAACAAAGCCCACCAGAAAAGGGTAAAAGAATCATTCGATCACCACATCAACCCTCGCTCATTCACCGAGGAAGAGCTATTCCTCCACTATGATGTCACAAAAGAAGCCCTAGGGCCAGGAAAGTTCAAAACCTTGTGGAAAGGATCATACATCATCAAAAATTGAATCCAATAGGGGACATACAACTTGATGGAATCGGATAGGACATGCCTTAGCAACCCCATCAACGACCTTTACCTCAAGAAATTCTACCCATAATTTCCAAAAAATGGCCCTTCTCTAGAGTGAACGTACACAACCCCAACCACTGAATTTTTTTTACCAAAAGACTTATTTAAAAGTGCTCAAAGTGCTATAATGGATCACCAACCTAAACCCTATTTTGGATTTGATGATGGAGCATCAAGATGGTCTCAAATTTTAACTACAACTTCCTGGATCATCTACCACCCTGACCAATCACCACTCTGCTCAAACAGTGTGTGTATCAGCTCAACAACAAACAATCAGGTAGACTATGATGCCATAATAAGACTTATGTGCGATGTCCGCCATTAGGGCATACGCCATATGCATGTTTACCTCCATTCCCAGTTAGTAGTGTATCACTTAAACCAAACATTTGAGACAAGAGATACACATATGTTTATAAAATATTTGTGTGCAAAGAGATTAAACACACAATTTGACTATATCACATTTATACATGTACAAAGGAGTCAAAACCAAATAGTTGATCGCATAGCTAACAATATCCTAAACTGGAATGCATCTCGAATAAGTCATCATACATAAAAACCAAAAATATAGATATCCATTAGCATACATCACACATAAATCGAAACATGTGACACATCATATAAAGCCACAAAAAATATCTCTCATGTATATATATATCATAATGTGTATGTCTGAGTACAAAAATAATGTCGCAGACCCAACGGCCAACCCAAAGATGCATAAAGTCATCAAAAATTGGGGAAGCATCCACATGGTGCTTTCCCCATGCACAGGTATACTCTACGGCAGTGCCCCCTTAGGAGGGACACCTGGACCCACAACCACTCCCGGTGCCACCACTGGAGATGTCGTCACCACCGAGACTGCCACCCGGCGTAAAACAGGCCAACAATCCCTCTCGCGGGCCATCACAGTCTCCAACCAGATCTCATCAAGGTCATCCATAAATCCCCAAGTGGGCATCCCTGGGTCAAGAAGTCCACTCGACCCTAGACATCCTCTATAACTGACACCTGAGTAGTCAGTTCCGCGATATGAGCATTCTCCATATTTGCACACGCCACCGCTAAATCGACACGAACCAGCTCGGATGCAGCCTTGGTAGTAGCCGAGCTGTTGCCCTCTCCTGAAGGGCCAACACCACCACCAGGTCCTCCAGAAGCACCTCCTCCATGACCACCCATGGGTCACCGTAGAGGATCGTGGCCAGCCAACCAAGCCACGGAGCAACCCACTTTGCCAACATCTGCAAGAGTAACAAAAATGATGTCAGTGTTACTAGAAAAACAAATAATTACATATATACTCAAATAAATGTAGAAAAAATACACAACATACCTGTGGGCCCATAAGCATAACTAAAAGAGAGACACATGTTTGGATCCCCCTGGAAGTCCATCATGGCATATGGGTATGGCAAGAACATCTATGGGTTGGCATCAAACGAGGCCTCTGTCGTGGCATTCTATAACACCCTGCCATGCCACTACTGCCTCATGGTATCACCAGAGCCCACCTCCTAATACGAGGCTCTTGTGGTCCCCTAGGAGGCACCGCCACTATTGGCCTCAACAGCACTACCCTCTCATACATAATTTTGCACAAGATGTTGGCATACCCAAAAAAATTTGATCCACTATGGACATTGTTGAGTTGCGCCACAATCCCATCATAACAACAGCATGCAAAGTCATAGAAATGCCCGGATGTCAACTGGCACAATACTGTAACCTAAGTGCTTGATGCCCGACGTAGAGTCGACAACCCTGCCAGTCATACAATCACTGCTAGAGAACATCGCTCTGCCAAATATGTCATGGATGTAATGTTGATGCACCCCTATGTAAGAGGCACCCCACCATAGTGTCATCTCCAAAACCTCTCTAGATCCACCCTCCCAAAAGGGAGTGGATATCTCAGTGCCTCACCATGAGGCAATAACCTGGTCACAAAATACACATCTGTGTTAGGACGGATGACCAGGTTCATCCCCTGCATCATGAATATGTTGCACCTCCTGCGCTAGTGTCGGATCAAGTAGCGTAGCAATCGGTCCTGTGACCGAAGAAGCTCATTCTTCGCGAACTTCAAGATCCCCCATTGCGCTAACTGAAGGCGCACCCCAACATCAACAGCCAACGCAGTTTGGAGCTCGGGCCAATCTCGCTCCCTCCACAATAACCTGTCATCAAAATAGATACCCATCAGTATAGAAAAAATACAAAAATAGGAAAAAAACCAAAATATTTTTTTTTTCCTCCGCTTTTCATGTCTATCTCTCAGATAGGTACGCTTAGTGTGTTCCTATATTTTTCACATGCACACTTAATTTGCGCCAAAGAAGGGGAATATAGCACTTTAGCGTGCTTGTCCCCAGAATATGCTCACAGAGAGGGCACACCTTTGCCCCGATCGCCCGCACAATCTAGGGAAAAAAGCACCCAGAATCCATACAAACCCAATTTGTACGGGCCCCGACATCATCAAACTGAAAAAATTAAAGTGCAGGACATCATGGAGGTTACCTGAGCATGGTATCGCTAATCCCTAGTGCTCAGGCTAACTGCAATGGCAAGAACTGCTACGCAGAAGCCTCTCACCTCTCAAAAATCAGAAACTACAAATGAAACGAATTAGGGCCATATTCACCTATTATCATCCTTTTCAAAAACTTGGGAGGACCATAATGAGATATTAGAAGGTTTGTCTTCTAAACCATAAGCTGCATCGTGACCAGCACTACATGATGAACAGAGGTGATGCCAAACAATCGCACTCCTGAAAAATTAAATTTTCAGCGCCAACAGGTATGCCCTCTCTCATCTTCTTTTTAGAGCTGATGAATTTTAATAATATTTTATAATGAAGATGCTTTCACTTGAGGTAGTTGTTTTTGCAGGAAAAGCTCGCAAACCATCCACAATGTCATCTCCTGAAAGTTCGTGAGCAGGTATCATTCTACCCCCAGCATGATAGAGTCCCAGTAAACTCTGCATATCCTGACATCATTTCTCCATCAGAAATTAACCATATGGTCCTCATATCCAACTGTGTTTATCATCACCTCACCCTGCACATGATAAACATCCTCATTGGTCGGTAGAGCCTCCCCTCCATAGCTCTCGTCACCCACAGTAGACCATATATCATACGAAAAGCGATGCCATGGCCATACAACTTTAGTCTGGGAAGCACCTCATACCCATCCATCCACCATGCATAAGGTCAAGTTTACCGTACAAGCTAAAAACCCATTCCCAGATGATCAGGTTGTACAGGAAGATCAAAAGTGCATTATCACACCTCACATTTGGCCCACCATACCTCCACCAGCATAATCCCATTTTCAATACTTTTTCATCCTCTTCATATTCCCCGCACATGAAACCAACCAATGGGACCCCCATCGTTAGCAAAACACCTTCCTCACAACATCAGTGAGAAAACACTTTCATGTTTTGGGCTACCCGTCTCTGTGTTTTATACAAATGAAACCCCATTATTTTATTCCTTTGGTAAGTGTACAAATACCCTGAATGGTGCACTACATCCTTAAACCTCCCATCCATATTTTCCTCCCATGGTAGTAGTCCCTGAACACCCCTGGTCGGAGTATTACACCCCCATGCACAAGCCACCATGACATCCATAGCCAGTTTATACCCGCCCTCGAAGTCCTACCGACTCCAGGGATTTCCCCATCAGAAATAACTATGATTGTTACCAAGTTGCTTAGTATACTTCGAAATTGGGCCATTGAATCCCCATCATTAGTTTTTAGTCCCCCCTCGTCAACATGCCTAGGTTAAACCCATCACATCCAGGTCCCCGACCCCTCATGTCGGCAACACCTCAGCCGGTTGAGGCTTCCTTTTTGTCGACTTTGACACCTATTCTCCAAAAATAAAGTGGTACCTTGGATTACCCATCTCGATAAAAGAGGTATCCTTCGGTGGCACTATAGGAGATATCATTTCCCTTAGATGTCATCTATCCTCCTGACATTCGACTACAACAAAAGCTTTCATGCCAAGATGGTATTGTACCTTACAACCATTTCAATTTGATCAAATTTGTCAAAGACCTGTGCCTCCATAAGTGTCTCTTTCAGCAATGCTTACATGGGAAGGTCCCAACCAGCACATATGTATACAATCTGCAGCTATATGCCATACCAAGTTTACGCATATGGGTACCATATTCCACCTATTGTCAAAGAAAAAACACCCCTGAGGGCATCAACAATCATTGTCAGCAACCACCAGATCACTACCACATCAGTGATATAGACATAACATCTATCTTCAAAAATATATTTTTTTAACTAGTCACAACATAATGAGCATGGGACATTCCTACCTTGTAGAAAATTTATATATGCATTGTATTATATTTGCTTACAGGGGTCCCTTAGGGCACGGTCATTCTTGGAACCGGTGCAAGGTGCTTTCAACTCCAAGCTTCACGTAGGTCTCTCTCTCTCTAGGGAGGATATAGAGAAAAAAATATAATTTATTTCAGCTATACATTTCTTCCTAGATCTCACACATTAGGGGGCAAATGTTAACACTGGAAAATCGTAGAGTAGAAGACAACATTATCTAATGTCAAGAAGAAGGGTTTACAAGGTTGGAATACAGTACTTAAAAATCTCTAAGGTCTGAGGAAAAATCAAATTTGAACAAGTCCTAAATGCTTTTGCACACATTATCCTTTGTAAAGGGCGCCTTTGCGCGCCTTATGGCCAGAAATGAGTGCAATCCTAAGAATATATATTTGTAAGGGGACAAGGTCAAAGATCATCATCTGGGGAAGACTGTTAAATGAAGAAAAGAAATTTCCAAGGCATAAATCTGGGTCTTTTAATCAAATATTACATCAATATTTGTTATTCAAATCAAACCCCTGGGCATTAAGGTCCTCTGTGCACAATAGTGAAAGGAAAAGCACAGTGGAAGAAACAAAGGGTTAAAGACCAAGAACCAAAGAAAGGGGATTAAAAACTAGTCCAAGTCAATAGGGAAAAATGTAAAGCAACGAAGACAGAGAAGATTTAAGATGAAGGATTTCACACAAAGACCAAAGATTAGAAAGTTTAATCCTGCAGTGTCAAAGTTAAAAGCAGTTTAAAGGTGAATCCAATTAGCAAAAGGATAAGTATAGGCCCAAGCAACAAAGGATTAAAAGGTTAAAAGAAATTATATGAAGTGTTAAAGGACATAAAGAAGATTAATTTAAAAAAGCAGATCAATGCTAAAGGGCCTTAAAAACACAGTTTTATGATTAAACCAAAGCCTTAAAAATAGCCTCGAATACATCAAAGGAGAAATTATTCACATAATAACTCAAAATTGACACCTTTCACTTACTTTATACCTAAAAGTGAAAATTGGCAGTTATTACACAAAAGGATATTTTATAAACTGTCAGACATTTATTGTAAAAGGCAGAAAAGAGCCTCAAAGTCAATCTTTTCAGCTATTTTATTCTTAGGACGTAAAGACAGATCTAATACACAAGGAAGTACTTGAGAAACATTCCTACCTTATGACTTGCATGGTTTTTAAGGATAGGACTGCATTTACTGTGTCATTAATAACATTTTGAACCATAGATAGTTCCACCTCATCATTTGCAGCATAAATACTGCATTTGAAATCATTGTATGGGGGCATTTGATAACTCTTTGAAGTAATACATAGTCTTGCTGAGATTGAAGAAAAATTGATGTATTGGAACCTGTGGATGTTTTGACTTGTTTGTGGATGGAGAAAGCTTTGTCATTGGATCCCTAAGCTTGGTTGTTGGTAAAGTATTCTAAACTTCTTAATGTTTTTTCCTACTTTCATTTTGTTTTCATCATCTCTTTCTTGCAGTAGACTAAAAGGTTTAGGCTAAGAAATGTCCCTTGGAAGCACCTTAGACATGTTTACTCTTCACTGTCTTTATGTTTTTATCTGCTGAATGTTTGATTGAGTAGTTTAATTTCTTGTCAACCCTTAAGTTTGTTTATTTCCTAAATAGTTCAGTACAGTGGCCTCAAGAATGATTTATGGTTTTCCCTGCTTCCTTGTTGCTACTTAAAAACTGTTTTTGAAGTCTCCCTTCAGATTACCATTGTCCAAAGTCTAACAAAGAGGCCTGTTTTGATCATACCCTTTGTACTTGCTAAAATAATTGTTTTGAAGGTCTTTATAATTGTATTCTTAGATGTTTAGGAGTTCCCTCTTCTATGAATGTAGTTATTTGTGAATCTTGAATGTTTTCCTATCCTTGAAAGTTAAATCTTTGATGAAATAGAGCATTCCTCGACACTTAGATTTCATTTTGAAAGTTTTCCTTGAAATTATTATTTGCTGAAGTGTGATTTGTAGAATTCATTGTTAGCACTGTCTATAAAATACTTATTCATGTTCAAATGATGCTTTAAGTCCATTTTTTGAAGAGTACATATAATTAAGGATTATTAACTGCCCTTAGTTCTACTTTTCATTCTAAAAACCTTGATGTTCATTTAATTTCAGCTGAAAACTTTGTAGATCCAACAGCCAAGTTAGATTTTCCCATTGATACCCCTAATTCATCTACAAACTTGTTACAAACTTCTGCTTGACTCCATTTCCAAATGACTTAGAGGTTTACCTTTCCTATCTATGCTGCCTAGATCATCATGTCCCAAAAAAAATCAAACAAACTCATGCTTAATAACTAGCCTAAAATCAACCTTTTACAAGAAAACAAGTCATATCTTTGCAAACATATTGAGAAATCCCTCTCTGAGACTAGGAGGGCTAGATCCTAGAGCTCTAAAGACTGTTTTACATGTTGCCTTGTCATTTGGTTTACCAATTGGCCAAATCACAAGATACTAGCAACATCAATCCATACACTGAACAAAAATTCAGTTTGCAAACTATCCTGGCTTCCAACATTAATCATTGACTTAATTAGTCTTGTTTATCTTTCTAAATATCTGAAATGTTTATGCTAAATTTTATTAAAATTAACATCAGTAATAGGAAATGTAAAAAAGGCAATTCCTGTGCTATCTATAAGTCAAGAATAAGAGATAATCCAATGAAGAGAACATTGAGATCAACCTAAATATATATCACCAAACACATGTTTCTTTTAGGAGATGTATGCATGTTTAGATACATTTTTCATAAATTAAGAAAAATTAAACCTCATATAAATTGTCCTAAGTCTTGAACATTGGTTGCTCTGCATTTAACATTAGGCCAATAGGACGAGACCTGCAAAATTCTCCCAAAACAAACTTGTCAGTTTTGCTACTTGCCCCATTTACTAGACAAGACCCTTAAAGAGGCTAGAAATCTTGTTGATCTGTATCAATCTTAAAATTTCCTCACCAAGATATTATTTCCACAGGTTTTAAACTAGTTAAAATTCTCACCATTCATTACATATTCTAGAGCAGCATAACCATATGTTCCCATAACTGAAGTTGAAAAATGGGTGGTCGCCCTCAGGTCCATCTTTTGCTAGTCCAAAATCAGACAACTTGGCATTGTATTCCTGCACCAAGTACATATCTCTCCATAAATACTTAAGAGAATCGAAAGTGTAACACTAAGACATCTCATAATTTTGAGTTGTAGGTACAAATTGAATCCATCGAAATATTGCATGTTTTAAAATCCCGATAAATCACTGGTCTTTCATCCCCTCCATGAAGAAATGTTAGACCTTTTGCAGCACCCAATGCAATTTTCGTCCTGATAGACCAAGGGAGTGACAGGGGCCCTTTTGCATGCACAAGGGAAGTACCATTGGACATCAAAGATCTAAATATATTTTTCAAAATAAAATTTTACAAATTGGGATTAAGACTCTCTAGAAGGACAAAGAATAATTATGTAGCTACTCATTATGAAAAAATGTGAAAGCCCCACAACATTGATGCTAAAAAATGAGATTTAACCAAGGGAGGCACATATTTCCTTATGTCCAACAAAAGTTGACAAATCCAGATTGAGGATCCCAAAATTTCATGAAAGCTAAATAGATAATAAAGTATTCAATAAAGCAACATAGAGTTTGTTTTGGGTAACATCATCAGCATATAGTATGCTCTTCAACCAAGATGACTTAAAAATTCCATACCAGCCAGTGAATTTTTCTGCATAGAAATATTCTAAGAAGACATTTCAACAAATCCTCACCAAAAATGGATTTTTATTTAGAAATATACCCCACCATCTAATCACAGAACATAAACAAACATTAAAATTTAACACCTCACAATATTGAATGTTCCGTAAAATTTGAAAATCATACATGTTATATCAAATGAATTTGATGCCTTGGATGCAAAGACAAAATTTTATCATACGCTTTCCATAAAAGTCAGATCCATTCAAATGTGGCAAAATTTCTGAATTCTTCACTGCTTTGAAACTTGTAGTTGAGTGTCTTTATCATTTACATTGAATGGGTAGATCTAGTCATTGTTTTATCATTGTGACTTATGTAAATAAAATCCTTACACCAAAAAATTTCATTTGATATGTTGGAATGGGGTCTCCTAACAAGCTGTGGAACTGGTCCAATTTTTATATTTTTCGTTGTATTTAGCATAGTGGAGGGGTCTTGGGGTAGGTCAAAGCCCCGAACGCATTGTAATGGGTCAAAGGGTAAACTAGGGGTCCGAAAACCATGGGTTGCGGACCATAGGAAAGTTGAGGCTAGAATATTATAAATAGAGATGCATTTTGTATTGTAAAGTATAGGAAATGATGAGCTATTGATGCGATCTGTTGTTTAAGTGATATTTTTGGGTTTTGGGGAACAGACTCGTGCTAGCTGTGTGCCCGTAGATCCTAGTCCAGCTGTGTACGGAGCCAGCTGCTGTGTGCACAGGTTGGGAAGGGAATTGGAGTTGTAAGGAAGAATTGATGAATGAATGAATGAAAAATATTGTTAGAGAACTGAACCTGTGAGTATTGTTATATGAATTACTAGTAATTGTTGTATTGTGCATTTTATGTCATTAAGCTGCGAAAGATCTGTGTACTGTGTTCCTGATTTGTTATGTTCTATTTATGTACTATTGTGTTGATGATATAACAAGCGTATAACTATAGATCTAGTGCACATAGATATTTAATTAACTCTATGTAGAATAAGGTAATCGAGGATTATAGGATCTAGCACTGCTCTGCTTGCTTTACCCATCCTTTCTCGGGGTGCAGAAACCTGGTTCCAGCACCCACCCATACTACTTCGGGTGAGACTTTGACCTGCGAAAGTAGGTCACTGCCAAAAGGGCCAGTAGTATAGGGGTTTGTTGTCAAAACTTGCTTACCGAACCTGGGTCAGGACCCCTCGAGCCAACAAATGGTTCTGTTGCCAGGACTGAAGCAAGTCTGAGAGAGGAATTCGGTAATGACAAGAGAATACTAGAAACCTGAAAGAAAAGAGATCAAAGACTAGTTTGAAATATAGATCTAGGAGTTCTCAGTAAAAGAAAACTACAGTGAAAAATTAACGGCTGAAAGGTGGAAAAATAGGTAAATTCTTACTCAAAGGTATGAAATATTCTTTGTGACCTTTTCGATTGAACTCCAGGAGTGGCTGGCCAGGCTTGTGGAATTCCAGAAGAGCTGGAAGGACGAGCAAGTCACTCAGTGGGCCCCAAAGTTGCTTAAGCAGCTGGAAAAAACTGATAATACTATCACACGCACAGTGGATCACTGGGTGGATAGTGTGCTTGGAGGATTTGTGATAGAATTTTCCATTGATCAGTTTGTATCATACTCTAAGGCCAAATGACAATTCTTCAAAGGATTCCGAGGAAACTTTCTGAGAACATTACCGCTGCTGATCAAGAAATTACTGTGCGAAAAGAGCATTCTATGTAGTCATACTGACTGAATGACCTCGGATCTAGATGGGAGCATGCCCCGCAGTGGTAAATACTATCAGAACAACCTTGATAGAGGGATATCCACCTACAATCCATTGCAGGAACCAGCTACGCAAGATCCCCCAGCTACATCACCACCTCGGCCGTGCAAGGGTAAGAATTCGCCTATACTGCCACCCTCCCTAAACAGTTATCTGGCTGCACATTTGAAGCTACCTACCTTCAAGGGAATAGGGGATGAGGATATGGAACGATTTTGGTTCGTTGCAAACTCCGTATGGACTGCACAGAATGTGGAAAGTGATACAGTAAAAAGGGCGTAGCTGTTGTTGGCCTTCGAGGATAGGGCCCTGGACTGGTATATGCAGTATATTGCCCAGAATGGGGGCGCATCTATTCAGGATATCAAGGACGCTTTGAAGCACCAATTAAGGAAGCTGAAATATTATTCCTAGTTGATAGCAGAAGTAAAGGACTTCAAACAAGGTGTGTCTGAGTTAGTATGGGAGGCTGATCAATGACTGAAGAAGGCAATCAGGGAAGAAGGATTCGAATATGATGATAGACAACATACGAAATGGTTCATCACTATGTTGTTACCTCACCAACGCACGCCAATGAGTCATCAAACCTTTGAGTCGTAGGAGAAGGCTATTGAAGTCGCTATGAAACTAGAGGCTGCCCCCCGAGAGGATATGTCAGCGGGGGTACAAAAAATCGAGGAACAGCTTGGGGCTATGCATATGAAGATACAGAACATGCGAAAAGAGCGGGGAAAGGATGTTTGTGCAGATCTCTGGTGCATACGATGCTGAGTATCTGGCCATATGAAGGATCAGTGCCCTCTGTTGATGGATTACATGCAAGTAGGAGGACCTAGCCCAGTGCACCCAGGGGTGAGTAGGGAACTCGTCCTATTACGACCAAGTTCAAGCGGACCTCCACTATGGTGTGATGATTGTCAGGTAGCAAGACTGCATGATATGAACCATTGCCCTCGGTTAGGTGCGTATGTCCCAGAACTAAAGCAATAATGGCGTTGATTATGCCGATCAGTGGGACATGGTGAGAATAACTATGATACTTATGACTTAATGATGGATCGTGGGAACTTATATAGGGTACAATCGGACCCTACGTCGTCAAGAATTTTTGTGCACTTTGGAGGATCACCACCCTGAGAAAGAGAAGGTTATGGAGGAAGCACGGGACGAGGGCATGGGAAACTAGTCTGTTATAACTATAGAGAAATAGGGCACTTTGCCAGAGAATGCCCAAATCCCACTAGGCCAACATGCAAATACTGTAGATAGCTTAACCATGAGGTAGAAGACTACCCAATTTTAATAGCCAAGATACAGGAAAAGAAGCTCACCCCTACGTAGAATGTACAAAGAGTTAAATCCCAGCCAAGAAAGGCAGATCCCTGTGTAAAAGTCATGACACACAGCGAGTTGGTCACCCAGGGAGAAAAAGTGGAGCTTGCCTCCTAGGAAGGCGTACCTGTCAAATAAAAAACAACAGCAACGCAACCTTAGATAGAGGAATGGGTTAAGCCCTTTTTAAATGCATGTTTGAAGCTGCTGCGAAATCCGCAGGCTATAGGTAATCTCCAGGCACTACTGAATACATGTGCAATTTAGACTGATTTGATTCCTAATACCATGGATGTACACAAACTATACAGCCATAAGAAACGCACCGGAAGAGAGATGTGATTGACTGTGCAGATTGGTGACTACGAGATGGATCAGGTTATCTTAGATCTGGGGTCAGATGTGGATGTATTTCCAAAGTAGACATGGAAATGAATCGGGGAACCTAAATTATAATGGTCTACCATCTAGCTGCGAATGGCCAATCAACAAAAAATCGTCCCTTTAGGGAGATTACCAAAAGTCATGGTTGACATCGCAGGGGTAAGGGTCCTAGCTGACTTTTAAGTCATAGAAATTATGGAAGATGTGGATCCCTACCCTGCACTCCTAGGAATAGACTAAGAAATTGACATGGGGGGTGTCATCAATCTAAAGAAGCACATCATGGTGTTTGAAATCAAAGGTACGCTTGTCATAGTACCACTAGATCTAGTAGAAGGTGCACGGTATGCAGAGTGATCCTATGAGGAGGAGGAATTAGATCAAATTTATAAATTAACTGCGCTGGATGAAGATTGGGTTAACCCCATGAAAGAAGGAATGATCTGTTGGGAAAAAGACAGTGAATGTTTTTCTGACTCTGATGAGGAGCTGGAAAATTGGCAAGGACGATTGCATGAATTTTCGGCGCTCCGATGTCTTCAAACCATAAGGAATTTTTGGCGCATCTCTACTAAGGAAAGGAACCTGCCCTACCTGGAGGATGCAGATGATGAGAAGAATATGGTGGAGACAAAGATTCCCATGGAACGCAGGCTAGGGGCACTATCACTAACATTGAGCGAAGCACTTACATAAGGACCGGTATTCTCCAATCAGGAGAAGTATTGGAGAAGGGTGATCCTGCGCATAGGGACCCCAGTTGCTAGATGAACTCTGAGGTCAGTCGCCTTATGTAGAAAATTGTTGACATACCACACTCAAGGGTATGATCAAGCATTGCACGGTTAGGCTTGTTAGGATACTGCTGCCCTAGGAATGCATCTGATTACTGACTTGCCCAAACGCATGTGTAATTTGAAGAATTTGCGAACACCTCAAGTAATAAATGGCATGAGGACGCGTGACGCAGCCCTCTAGTGCAAGGATGTTCCAACCATTGGTGAAGCACATGGCTCGGAAATACTGATGGTCGACCTACAGATGCGCCTTGCGTCAATATTCACTCAGGGTATGCAAACGACATACTGGTGTCATGCATGGTCTGACATTCCGTGGAAACGACCTCAGGCACGTACGTTGACTGTTAGCACATCCTGATTTAATAAAGAAGGGATCTTACAAGTGTGCACAATCGGTGGCAAATCATCAATGTAGCCATTTATGGTAAGGTTGATCTACCTGATCGATGGTCAGTCTCATGAATGGGCTACTCCCCCATTAAATAGCTCTGGATGGTGTGCAAATGGCTGGATAATTACACACCAGGCTACTTATTCACCCTACAACGTGCTCCTGCTATCTGCGTATTGGTTTTTTGCACTCCTTAACATTATCTAGGTTGCCCACTTTTGTGTTGCTAGGATAAACCCAACGAGAGAGCCTGGGGTTGCTGAGTGCAGTCACAGGGTTGAATGTTGGCTCCCGATAGAAAGGATTGTCTGTGAGCCACACATAGTAGGAACACCGCGATACAGGGACATGCTACGGCTTCTCCATAGCTCTAGAACACCGCCCGTCCAAAGCAACATGTGTTCCCTCCCTCAAATTTCCCTTGTTAATGCTCCTGATCCAACTATGGGGGACATCAGAATTGATTTAGCACAGCTATCTCGTATACAGCTACAAAGACTGCACACCGGAGTGTTGCGCGAAGCTCGCCACTATGACCGAGCCAGACAACAGTAGTATAATGAACCTCAAGAAGTAAAAGACAAATGGATTGCAGTGGTCACAGAGGCAACGCAGATTATTCAAGAAGATCTGATGCAGGGTGCACAACTGGTCGAAGCAGCTACCCAACTATGGGTGGCCATCCAGCAGCATTACATGCTTCAGCATATCTAGAAGGAAGTTGCTTTGGACCAAGCCAGAACCTCCTCACCCTCCATCGTCTCTGTGCAGTGTCTAACCATCTTGGATAGAATTGAGAACCTTCGCCACAACAAGAATGTCACTCGTAAACAGTTGAAACCATGGGCTGATACTGCACTCTAGCTCATTGAAGATGCTCAATCTGCCATTGCGCGCCTCCACCCGCTGTTGGAATAGATCATTGCGGCTCCAGATGGCCCTGCCTCCCTGAAAATGGTCAACATTATGCAACATGCTACGGCCTAGAGTAGGGAAGTGTTCCCACCGCTTCTTGGCACTCTGGCTACCTTGTGTGCACAAGTTGAATCCGTGCCACTACAGTGACTCAGGACGAGTCAAAATATTGTGTTGGGGGAATGTTGGAACGAGGTCTCCTAACAAGTTGTGAAACTGGCCCAATTTTGGTATTTTAGGTTATATTTAGCATAGGAGAGGGGTCTTGGGGCGGGTCAAAGCCCCGAATGCATTTTAATGGGTCAAAGGGTAAACTAGGGGTCCGAAAACCATTGGTTGCAGACCATAGGAAAGTCGAGGCTAACTTATTATAAATAGAGATGCATTTTGTATTGTAAACGATAGGAAATGATGAGCTATTGATGCGATCTGTTGTTTAAGTGATCTGTTTGGGTTTTTGGGAATGGAATCCTACTAGCCGTGTGCACGGAGATCCTAGTCCAGCTGTGTGCGGACCCTACTGCTGTGTGCACAGGTTGGGAAGGGAATTGGAATTGTAAGGAAGAGTTGATGAATGAATGAATGCAAAATATTGTTAGAGAACTGAACTTGTGAGTATTGTTATATGAATTACTGGTAATTGTTGTATTGTGCGCTTTCTGTCATTAATCTGCGAAAGATTTGTATACTGTGTTTGTGATCTGTTATGTTCTATTTATGTACTACTGTGTTGATGATATAACAAGCGTATAATTATAGATCTAGTGCACATAGATATTTAATTAACTCTGCATAGAATAAGGTAATCGGGGATTACAGGATCTAGCACTGCTCTGCTTGCTTTACCCATCCTTTCTCATGGTGCAAAAAATTTGTTCCAACACCCACCCATACTACTTTGGGTGAGACTTTGACCTGCGAAAGTAGGTCACTGCTGAAAGGGCCAGTAGTATAGGGGTTTGTTGGCAAAACTTGCTTACTAAACATGTGTCAGGACCCCTCGAGCCAAGATGATATAATCCAATGGAGCCTTTAAGTATCATTTTAAGCAATACGTTGTAGTATCATGTAAGTGCCTACATACTTATCTACTTCATTGCTTCTAGATATAGATCCTATGCAAAAAAAAATTAATATCATCCTATATTTTGTAAATATGAGTTCATGCCTCTAACATTCAAATAACAGATTAAATTTGTGGATTCAAATGCCTCAGTTTCCAACATTTAAGTAAACAAAATTCAGGTTACTATGGTGGTTATCTAAGTGGTTGTTTGGAGACAGATCTGATATATATGTATGAAAATTACGAATGGACCTAAACATATATGTCTTGACATATTGACAAACAACCTGAACAATATTATAGAATTCGTATTACATGACATTCTCAACCAACATATGTTCTTTAGGATGAATGTGGCAATATATTAAACATTCATTTGATCTCTTAGTGTATAATGACTGTCTAAGCATATATTTTGTCATTTAGAGGTGACAAATCTGTTTGGTCTCTCAATCAAAATCTTGGCACACCTATAATATCTTCATGATGTAATGGGTGTGGTGTCTTTGTGACTATAGTGAATGTAACTCTTGGGACAAGATCTTTACCTTCTCTCAAAATGTCTTATAATGGAAGTATTAGAATGTGTATGAAGGAAAAAACTCAGATTCATGTGATGACTATCTCGACACCTATGAGATAAGCTCAATTTTTATATGATTCAACATTCATTATCAACACTTTTACATAAGTAGAATATTCAGCATGCAGACCTGGCACTCCTGTGAGGAAGGGTTAACATAATAGTGGAATATCCATGGAATTTCAAGTTTTATGATGATAGACTCAGTATCTTGAAGTGGTGATTCCATCACAACATTTAAGGCATAAAAATCCAAACCAACATAATAAGCACACAATCCAACTCGCACTTAAAATACATCAATGTTTAAGGTCCTAAAGGAGACTAAAAACCCTCAAAAAAATTTTCTTTAACAATATGGTTTGGAAGCATAAGAAGACCTTTCTTAGAGCGGGAAATCCTCCCGTGTCATTGGATTGAGAAATAATTCTCCTTTGCATCACTGCATTAAGTAACAATGTTCCTCTATGTCACAGCCTTGAGAAACAATACTCATGTGTGTTGCTAAACATAATAGTGATAGTGAGATTATTATTAAGAATTATAAACATATTTATTTAACTTACAAAGGCAACATTGATAATAGTTTATAACAACTTCATCAATGTGCTTAGATATAACAACTTCATCAATGTGCTTCGAATAAAAAACACTTTCCACCTTTCTATGATGTCTCGTGTTAACAAAAATGTATACATATTTAACTTTATTTCTCATAGAAATTCTATAATATCTCGAAAATAATAAATAGCCATCATCCACTTCTTGATTGATCCATAGGTTCATGTACCAAATATATTTATCATAATCATGCAGCATCTAAAGTAACATAGATATATATCAATCCATCATCAGTGTCATCATACTCAGCTGTCATGACTTTATTTTATCAATAGTCATTCAGAAATAAAAATCATTGGGTCATTTTTCCAGGTATTTTATAGCTCCCTCTAAGACCTTGCTTTAGGTGATCATCTAGCCTTCAATCGCAAGCACCTCATACGAGAGATGAGACTTTCCATGATGAAACTACAACAATAAAATTCTAGGAAGCTTGCTTTAGGTTAGAGAGGAAAATTCTGAAGAATCATCATGGTCCTTCTTCAACCAAGGTGAAGAAATCCTCTCATGAGATTATCCCAAAACTGCTGCATTATCCTTCAATGCTAGATGAATTCTACCAATGCATCAAATTCCCAAACCCATGATGAGGAGGGGCCCTTCGAATTCATGCATCCATATCCACAAGACCATTCTTTATAAGTTCCTAACGTAATGCATCAAAGAGCCCAATTACCCAACCAAGATGCCAAAATCAGGGTCTTCTACTTATCTTCCTTGTCAAGACATAAAATCTGTTATGTACTTTCTTCAAGGTACCTCTATATTAATGCTCATAAGGATTGTTACAAGGAACTGGTCCAATGTGCCATGCACTTTTTACTCCTAGCTGCCAGACTTCCAAGGGGTACCCAAAGGTGCCAACATAAAGGTGCTGGATGAACTTGCATTGATCAAAATTCTTGAAAAAGATGTGAAAGGCTACTACCATACACCATTATTGTGCCTGCAACTATTTCCACCATTCACAACTAAATTTTCCACAACCACTATTCCAAATGTCCATAGTCACTGCTCCTACACTCCTCCTACACTTCAAGCCTAAAAACACTATGTTGATTAGCCAATCTGATTTCTATTGCTCAAATCATCAATCTCTCTGAGTAATTAAGTTCAAAGTTACTATATTATTTATTATTGTCGTCACCACTCTCAGTGGTGCCTCTAACATCTCTTTTCAAACAAACTTAAAGTCTCTAGTCAAGTTATATCAGTTAGTATCATACATTGATCAAATGCATCTGAAGAAACCTGCCTACTATTATCTATTTTGCATTTGTCAATGAGAATTATACCTTAAGTGTGATGATGCCTTTTTGTTTTGAAGCTTCTTTCTATCAACAATATACCATAAGGTTTGGGCTTGTTGATGCCTTTTAGGATCCCTTCAGGTTGTAGGCCTTGTTCTGCAAACCACTCATTCAAGACAGTGTTAATGACTATAATATCGTGCGAAAAAACTCTAGAAGATATTTGTGCTTAGTGAAACTGTATGATCTTCAGAAATTACTCACCACAGGTATACTTCAGTTAGGCCCATAGGAGGACTATCATGAACACTTTATGATTATTTTCATACAAAAGGTTATTGTCACAAGGGTGTTGTATCAAAACACTGTAATGATAGTATTAAGAAAATGCTGCAGGGAAATGATGAACCTTGAGGCTTACTGCTGCAATAAGATAAATATATTGTATACAGTGAGACTGCTTGACAACACAACTACTGTGGAAATGATGAGATCTTAATTCTGATGCCCTTTCACTTCTTCAACTTAAACATGCGAAGTGAAAGTAGCACATGTCTTCACTTAGGTCATTACTTAAAATGATCAGAGGTATGCTCCAGTACAATCATCAGTCATTCAAGGTATGATTCAAAACAATAAACATGTTACATGCCATTGTATTTTGATCAAAATTCAGGTGTGAACTAGGATATTTAATGAAATTGGAATATTTCATTCCTCAAATGTGAATGTCTTAAGAGCTTATAAGGATGCTGAAATTGTCACGGTTTATACTCGAATCATCAATAAAATCAATCATATTTGTTTCAAATCATAGATCAGGGTGCCCAAAACTAATCAATGATTAAAATAACCATTAGAAGAGGAATCGAGGGCACATCTATGTCACGCTTGATAGAACTTGAGACATAAAGGTGCTACATGAACTTGCATTGATCCAACTACTAGACAAAGATGTGAATGGATGCTACCATACACCATTATTGCGCCTACAACTATTGCCACCATTCACAATTGTAGTTGCCACCACCACTGCTCCAAATGTCCATAGTCACTACTCCTACACTTCACTACCTAAAAACACTATGCTGATTAGCCAATCTGATTTCTGTTGCTCAACTCATCAAGCTCTCTTAGTCATTAAAGTAAAATTTACTATCTTATTTATTATTGTCATCATCACTCCCATTGATGCCTCTAACGTCTCTATTCAAACAAACTTAAAGTCTTTCGTCAAGTTATATAAGCTAGTATCATACATTGATCAAATGCATGTGAAGTAACCTACCTACTGTTCTTTGTTTTGCATGTGTCAATGAGAATTATACCTTAAGTGTGATGATGCCTTTTTGTTCTGAAGCTTCTTGCTATCAATAGTATACCACAAGGTTTAGGCTTCTTGATTCCTTTTAGGATCCCTTGAGGTTGTTGGCCTTGTTCTGAAAACCACTCATTCAAGACAGTGTTAATGACTATAATATCATGCCAGCAAACTCTAGAAGATCTTGGTGCTTAGAGAAACTGTATGATCTTCAAAATTTACTCACCACAGGTATACTTCAGTTATGCCCATAGGAGGACTATCATGAACACTTTAGGATTACTTTCATACAAAAGGTTATTGTCACAAGGGTGTTGTATCAAAAAACTGAAATGATAGTCTTAAGAAACTGCTATAGGGCAATGATGAACCTTAAGGCTTAATTTTGCAATAAGATAAAGATATTGTATATAGTGAGACTACTTGATAGCACAACTACTGTGGAAATGATGAAATCTTAATTTTGATGGCCTTTCACTTCTTCAACTTAAATACGCCAAGTTAAAGTAACACATGTCTTCACATAGATCATTACTTAAACTAATCAGAGGTATGCTCTAGTACAATCATAACCAGTCATTCAAGGTAGGATATCAAAACAATAAGCATGCCACTGTAGGTTGATCAAACTTCAGGTGTGAACTAAGATATTTAATGAAATTGGAAGATTTCATTTCTCAAATGAGAATGTCTTAAGAGCTTATAGGGATGCTGACATTGTCATGGTTTATACTCGATTCATCAAGAAAGTCGATCATATTTGTGTCAAATCACGGATCAGGGTGCCCAAAACTGATGAACGATCAAAATAACCATTAGAAGAGAAAAATATTGTGGGAAGCAGAGTTTTTTAGTGTGTTGTTTTTTTAACTTGCACAGCTTTTCAAAGTGCTGATTTTTTTTCTAAGTGGATTTTTTAAAGTTTTGCAGCAGTGATTGTTTTCAAAGTGTTGGGCTTTTTTCTGACTAGATTTATTAAATTTATTTGTTTTTTTTTACAACAGCTAGGGCCTTTTTGTTTTTTTAGCAGTCATGACTTCAGAAAGTAGTGTTCTCGGTGTCCATAAAGCTGCTCAAGCGATCAAGCAGCGAGAATATGACCAAGATTAGGCAAATGGGTTCTGGGGGTACATGTGAATGGAGGTGCAATTTGTGCAAGAATGAAACAACATTCAAGGGCTCCTAAACAGGGGTCAAGGCTCACATTTTGCATGAGGTCATAAACTGTGTTGAAGTTTTTCCACAAAATTTAGATTCGAAGGTGAGGCTGAAAATAAGAGAAACCAAGATAATGCTCCAAGGTTGAAGGATCAAAGAGCCAAACTTAGCTTGCGTAGCAATGGAATTAGAACTCCTTTCTTGGGTGCCTAGCAATAAACCAATGATTTCTCATTAAGCAAGAAAGAGGATGGGGATGGTAGTAGAAGAGTTATGCAATCCATCAAACCCAGCTAAGGATAGTAGATTGTTGAAAATGCTTGATAATCAAGGAACAGAAGAAGTTGAGACAAGCGTGGTAAGGGCCATCATTGTTTGTGGGATACCCTTTAATGTTGTGTGGTCCCCATATTGGCAAGATATTGTGATAGCCTTTAACACTGCCCCACAAGGTTCCAAGGGCCAAACTATGAAAAAATTAAAGTAGCCATGCTCTGAAAGGAAAGATAGCTTCTTGATTATGTTTAGAAACCAATTCAAAAATATCAAATTTCATCATCCAGATACACCTCAGAATAAAGTAAATTATATTGAAATCCCAAGTTCATATATGTTCCAATTGAATAAAAACTACCAATAAAAGAAAGTATGCCTAACAAGTGCAAATACTTTGTAAGTTGTTAACTACAAGCTTAGCTACTTGAGTAGGCATAACTCGCTGGTGTGCCTCATCATAGTGAAGTTCGTATGGTTTCATTAGTTCCTTAGTTGAAGTTAGGTTAAGAAAAATTCTATCTTCTAACTCCCATATACATTGATCATAACCTAACCCCTTCCATTTGATGAACCATTCTTGACAGCCCAATTCACTGAGTGCATCATTTCACTCTTTATCAGGATGCTTAGGAAAGATCAGTGCTCTCTTCTGAATAAGCCATTGTGGTTCAGCCCATTCAGAGTTCTATTTAAGAGCTTGCAAAATATCCCTTATGTTAAAGAAAAATTAATAAATTGAAAGGCAGTCGATACATGTACACAAGTAAAAACTTAAAATAATATGCAATACGAATTACTGCTTTTCATAACTAACATACGAATCAAATATAAACCCTAGAAAGAGTTTCAAAATAATTTCCATATTTCATTACAATAAATAAGCAATGACAACTATGTTTTGTGTCAAGACTCAAGACAACCTTTCCTTGCTGTAGTTTTTTCTTGAAATTAATCAGCTGCTTGGGAGCTTCCTTGACAAGAAGAATTTCACTGACCCAACAATTATGAAGATGAGAGAGTCCTCTATACTTAACAAAATATATCTTTTGTTTTTTCTTGAGTTGTCCTACTACTTTATTTTATTTCACTTAGTATGCAATCTTCACAGTAATTTTACATTCTCCAACATTATTAGATTAATTTTTTTTTTTTTTTTTAATCCCATCATGCTCTCTCTGAGTTGAAGCTGACATTGAACAACCTATAACAGGATGAACGCCATATTTCCTCTCAAAAATTTTGTTCACTTTCTCATTTTCTTCCACAAAGACATCCAATTCAAAAAACTGTTCAGGTTGAACATGTTTGACGTCCCATATCGATTTGACTCCTTTGCAGATAGAGCATACACCACATGATTTTCTCATGTAAGTACAAGATGGGCAGTACCAGTCACCAGGATGAACTTGAACCAAGGGTGGGTCAAGGAAACCTATATGGTAAGTTACGAAGCAGTCTTTTCCATCACAACACCTGATACATGAGATCGCAGGTAGGAAGAAGTGAATTGTATAGTATCCCTAAAGATCTAGTTATGTTTTAAAAATATTTATAATAAACAACCTATCTATGAAAAAAAATATCTAATTTAAAAGTATTGCTTGAAAACCACTTGTACACAACATCTAAATCAGGCTAACACAATAATGCAAACGCCTTTCAATGATGGTGGCTCAAACAACTCGCTATATTTATCCATGTTTAGCTGTCTATTCAGAATTTCCATATATATGAAGTATAGAATTTATATTGTGCTATGTAATGCAAAAGTTACAATAAATATATCTTGTTTCTCAAGTTTTTCTAAGATTTGTTGTTTAAGCCAACAAGGTTTTTCTTCCTTCCTTTGAGTGGAACAAATAATCACTAACTATTTCTCTGCATGAAAGGGGAATAAAAAAATTTGAGTGAGAGGTCAAGCAATCACCTTCTCCCACCAGGAATGCCTTGATGTTCGCATGTCGGTACGTTCAGCTTCTGTAGAGCCATCATCAATTAAATATGAAATGATGGATTTACAATAATAGTTATTGATTATTGGAATTCCACATTTCTGCTTAGTATCTAAAGAATACACTTGCATCTAACATTAACTTCACTATAAAGAAGCTAGATGTACCACCATGCAAAAATCAAACCAGGCTAGGTGCTTGAAGTGAACAATTGAACTCACTCAAACTCCCTTGAGAAAGATAATAGACTCCTTGTTACTTATACATAAATGATAAAACAATACAAGCTTGACCATAATAATAAATATCATATAGTTCACAAATATATGGATAAATCCAGAAGATAGCTGAACATGGATCTACATTTGCAATCACCTAAATGAGTCAGAACCAACAAGAAAACCTCAAAATATTATGACAAAAATTCTGCCAAGCTACAAATTTATCAAGTAAGAATCATTAAACTAAGTGCCAAAAGGTACTCACAGCAGCTCCCTACCTTCTTTATAGACCTCCATCGATCTCCACCTCCATCAACCTGGTACGTTTGAACATAACTTCCAATCCCCTTCCAAGTCCCAACCACCTCTCCGACCTAGTAAATTCCAGTGAAATCTTTGTTGCACCTCCAACTTCCAAGCCCCAAACAATGAAAAAATGGGATGAATCACTCCAACCCCTCCCTCTGACCTAGTAAATCCAGGCGAATTCCATTGAAATCTGCTCCAAACAAATAAAATTGGGAGAAAATTCCATTGAAATCTACTCCAAACAAAGAAAATCAGGAGTGAATTCCATTTTTTTAGTTTTATGGGCATTTATTTTGGTGGGCTAATATTTAATAATTAATTATTTTTAAAATAATTATAAGGATAACTTTATAAAACTATATAAAATTGGTTTTATATAAAAAATTCACCCTATCAAAATTTAAAACCCCTTAAAATTCGCCTTTGAGCTAAAATTCGCCCCTAAAATTTTCCCTGGTTTGATGTCTTCAAGATCTTAGCTGACTGTGTCAACCTCTATGATATATCTCATTAATGAGACATGATCTCCAATTCCATTCACATTAGTAGTTGCTCAACTATCTCATTATGTATATCTAGGCTTAATTAATCCACATTCACACACAAAAAGTGGATATTTATGCATATTGAGGATTATGGGTCCCTCCATCCTTTTATTTACTTAATTCATTAAGAAAGTTAAGAACTCTAATATTCCAAATATCAGGTGAAAATTTGGGAATATTATAGTCCTCCCCAACAAAATAATGCTTGTCCTCAAGTAACTAAAAAAGTGGATGCTATAGCAAACATTATTCCTCCAAATGGCATCCTCATGTGGAAGGCCTCCCCATCTGTCACAATGTGTCATCCATGTCTAGCTCCAAAGCTGCCTCTATGGAATGTCTAGAATGGCTTCCAACTGAAAAGTTAGATACCCATCCTCATCAATGAATCTGCAAGTGGAAACCATATGATGACCAAATATCTCCTCTATACATGATATACATAAGATAAAGTGGTTCATTCCCAAAGTGGAAAGTCCCAACTTATGAACTATCTCTTCAACCCATGATACATAGAGTAGATTACATACATCAATGCCCTCATAATTAGCCATTTTGGCCATGTAGGAATCAAACACCACATCATCATAGTGAAAAACAAGAAGTAGAGACATATGGGAAAGGATGAACAATGTCAGACCATATTCTCCTAATAACAACCAATGTAGCAAAGCCTCCTGCTACCATGCTATACCGTCATGAAAACAAGTAAGAGAGCCATACTCTCTCAAAAGAAACCACCGCAACAATGCTTCTTGCTCCCATGCCAAATCATAAATGAGAATATGAGAGCCATACTCTCTCAAAAGTGGCCATCTCACGAATGCCTCTTTCTGCCATACCACATCATCATTGTACCAAATGTAATGGCCATATTATCTCAAGAGAAGCCATCCTAATAAGGAATTTTGTTGCCCCTTCACATCATCATCATACCAAGTACAATGACCAAAATCACCCAATAGAAGCCAATGCTGTAAGGCCTCCTGTTTCCATCCTCCAATAGTATCATGCAATGTATGGGAAGAATTCAGCCCATACTCTCCCAATAGTAACCATAGCAACAAGGATTATTGCTACCTTCTTGAATTTTCATGATGTAAGTCATGGGGAAAAAATAAGGTAATAGACATGTGAGATGTTCCATAAACATAATACAAACAAGCTCCTTTATGCCACTTCATATGAGAGTTATACTTTCTCCCAACCCCAAGTACATACATGAACATAAGATACATCTCAAATAGAAATACATGTAAATACACGAGACATATCCCAAACAAGAGTAAATATAAGGACATAAAATATATAATGTGGTGTCCAAACTCTCTCATTAATAACGAAAGTAACCATGCCTTTTTCCTATGCATTCTTCCAGTGATGTATAAGGCATGAATCAGCAAAATATGACTTCTTGAGTGGTAGCCATACTCACCCAAGAGAAACTAGCACAACCATGCTTCTTGCTGGCCTGTATCATAGATCTACAAGTGGTTTGGCAACCCCTTGCTACATACTATCAACCATTCATCCCAATGTAGATGATGGATCTCATTTTGCAAATAATTGGTATCCTCGCATTTTAGGACACCAACCTCCTCAAACTGATGAAGAACCTTGCACTCCATGAAATGCTGAAGTGCACCTCGAATGAGATCTCTTGATGAGATCTTCTTCTCATCCATGGCCTTCCAAAACCAATGAGGTTATGGATCTGTTGTAGGTAGAAATATCTCTTTGAGTTGTAATATTCTCATTGGTAAAGTGTCATGAAGAAAGGAGAAAATATTTCTCATATCAAGATGTCTACCAGTCATCATCTTAACCTCCACTTCTTCATGAGTGAAGCTAGAATGCTCCAAGAATAATGGGGCCTCATCATTATCACTGCTACTAAGTGATAGTGTTGTAGATCTGTAAGGTAATACATATACTATCTCAAAACAAGGTACAATAATGATCTCATAACTAGTCATTGTACATAGGATCATGCTCATCGCTTCTTCTGAAACTATACACTTCAAATCAAGAGGTTGAATGTAGTCCATCCAAGACAAACTGGGATAGCTTTTCATTTCCTCCTTGATTAGACCAAGGGTCCTCTACACTATGATAGTTTGCTACTTAAAATCAACATTTAGATCCAACCCTTGGTCATGAATTGGCCGTGATGACATGCCCTCATAAGTTTCAATAAGATATACTGAAACAATAGGTGATGAATGTGTATGCATACCTTGGATCAACTGCTATGTGGGAACCTCTTGACAGAACAAAAGAGTTCCTCCAACTAGAAAAATGGTGTCTCCAACTACTGGTAAGAGAGATGGTTTCTTTTCTTCCAATGTACTAGCACTGGAATCTTCCTCCTCTTCCTCATGCATCTCCTGAATCATGCATGGGACTCTATGTGTCAAGAGCTCAAGACTATATTGCAAGGTTGCAAGTGTCTCTTCTCTAGATGCAAGTACTTCTGTAGCTGGTGGTGAATGTGGTGACATCTTGTCCAGAGTGATAAGAATGACATCCTCCTTTGTTTCCTTAGGAAATGTCTCTTTGTGGCACATCTTTGTCTTTTTCACATCGAACTTCTTCCTCAACTTGTGAAAGAAATCTAAATATTTAGTCACCTTTGCATGCTCCATGTGACTAAACCACCAAACACTTGCTTCACCTAAGAGATGAAGTGCTACAATTAGGATAGCCTCTTTTTCAGCCACAGGATGTAGCATGAAAAATGTATCTAACTCTTTCTTGCAAGCCTTAACAGTGCTTGAGGAATACCCATCAAGTGTAGGCAAATAGAATCTATTGTGCCTCTTTCTTCTATTGCTGTTGTAGGATCTTCTTTCTTCCTTGAGTTCAAAGAATTCTTGGAGAGTTAGACTTCATTTGAAAGCTTTAGACTGTTCCTTGTACTCTTCAAGATACAAACTGAGAGTCTCATGAGTCTTAGGTTCTCTTCTTTCTTCATTTCTATGCCTTTCACCTTCTCCAAAAAAAGTGGGCATCGTAGATCTATGAGGACATATATGATTCTTCGGTTTTATTTTCTGCTGATAGGAAGTGCTTGGAACTTCCTCTTCAAATCTTCTTCTTGGATCCTTCCTTTGCCTTTCCTTCTTCATTTGATAGAACTCCTTGGAGAGATCTTGCATAGATATAAAGAGAGGAGTGGAAAAAGTATCCTCCTTCATGATAGATCTCATCTATCTTCTTCTTCTTTTGATGCAAAAGATGAAGTGTCCACAAGCTGAGCCAAAGATCATGCTTCAATACCACTGTAATATCCCAAAAGGGAGAATGTAGTAACACAATATAAGAACTACAACTAAGTAAACAATAAATCTCAAGAAAACTTTAGAATTTACAGAGAAATTGAGCCATTTTATTATATGGAGATGATTCAGTTACAAAATGTACAAAATTAGGAGTAGATATAGCCAAAGATATGGCCTAGAATCACCCTAAAAACATGCCAAAGTAGGCACTGTGTAATTGGAGAGCTACTAGAAGAAAATACTTCATTGTCCCTTTAGTAAAATATGAATATATGACTACAGGCTGAAAAGGAAGATGAAGATCTATTGAAATATGGAACTTTGATAATGCCAAGATTAAATATCTGGCTAATGTGATGGATTCCCAAGATAACCCAGAAAATATTTTCCATATCTACAATTTGGAAAATCTCCCTCTTAGGGCTTGATCCTTAATTTATTGGGATTATAGATTTGAAGTTAGATCTGACAAATAGATGGCTGAGATATGTCACAATATCATATCTAGCTTGTAGATCTGAAGGAGGGATCAACCCTTCAAGAATATATCTCATCTTGTGACATATCACAGCCATCTATTTCTCAGATCTAGCTTCAGATCTGTAATCCCAACAGATTAAGGAACAAGCCCTAGGAGGGTGATTTTCCAAAGTTGTAGATCTGGAAAATCCTTCCTGGGTTATCTTGGGAATCCATCATATTGGCTAGATCTTGAATCTTGGCATCATTAGAGCTCCAGATTTCAGTAGATCTACATTTTCCTTTTCAGCCTGTAGTCATATATTCATATTATGTTGAAGGGAAAACACAATATTTGCTTCCAATATCTCTCCAGTTACGTAGTGCCTACTTTGGCATGTTTTTAGGGTGATTCTAGGCCATCTCTTTGGCTATATCTACTCATATTTTTGTACATTATTTAGCTAAATCATCTCCATATAATAAAATGTCTTAGCTTCTCTATAAATTCTGATGTTGCCTTGAGATTTATTGTTTACTTAGTTATAGTTCTTATATTGTGTTACTGCATTCTCCTTTTGGAATATTACATTACTTTACCTGATTCAATCATGAAACTCAAGACTTTGCACACAAATCATCGTTGTGCTTTGTGTGATTTCCATGGCCACTATACCCACCTTTATCCCTTCCTCATATACTACCGCACCTCTTTGGAATTAGTTCGCCAATACGAGGCCTAACACAATGAGTCCACCTCTCCCTTACTTGCACGTTACGATTCAAAAGAACCAGAGGACACATCCACTCCCATTGACATTCCCCCTCCCAGTGTCGAGATGACAGAGCCTTTGACCAGTATCCTCTACTTGTCATCATCTATGAGATCCATGGTGGAAGGCCCTTTTGTTTCACCTGACCTCCCATCAGCGATCACCTTGGGCTCAACATCGGTGGATCCTTCATCTACTTTTTTTTCTATCACCCTCCATGATGATATGCATGTGAAACTCATTTCTCATGATGATGAGTCAAGTACCTTCACCACGTCATGTGGTATTCCTTCCACTAGACGCCCCATCTTCTATTGTGATGATGACATTATGGAAGAATTTACCACCCATGACTTTATCTAACCACTCTTACATCGAAACCATGAATTCGAACCACATACACCTTATGGTCATTACATTGACACTGAATGTTTTGGTAAGGGGGCACCCATATTTGAGAGTCTAGAGGAAGAAATTCTCTACAACCCTCCTAGTGCATTTGGTAGTGTCGACTTTAGTACCATTATTTTTCCTCATTTAGAAGAACCTCTAGAGTCCCATATCAGTTCAAATCACTCTAGGGATGATCCCCCTCATCATTCCTTCATCTTACATCAACAATCCAATCCCTTAGACATTGTTGTTGACCAACCTTTATGTTTTATCGGTGAGCACTATTTCATTATTTCTAAAGCCACTCTTTGGTATAGTGATACCATGTATGTGATCTCTAAATTTTACTTCATTTTATTCATATATGCAGTGACAAAATGATATTGGTAATCCACTATTTCCTTTCTCTAACTACATCTATCCATTCTTCCCATAGTGGATAACCATAACTTAATCAAATGGCTAACCACATCATAAAAATGTGTTTAGATTCCACTATTCTAAATACATTTGGCATGTCCATAGCATGCTTGGGGGCACCTATGTCCCTATATATTCTCACCATATTCTTGAGGATTTAGTGCTTATGAGAATGAATGCTTGAATCCATTATTTCAATGCTTGGAACACCATGGCGCTCCACAAAATCCTCTAGCTAGGGGCATCATTCCCACCTTAACATACCAGATAAATCCCCTCCACCACATATTCTTGGGCTCAGTATCCCATGCTTTGTGGCATGATGGAACCCCTGGCCATATTCTCATATGATTACCATAAGTCTCGGCCTAGATCCCATCAATCTAGGTATGGTTGATTTTCCTCCCATTCCTTGGATAGTTGGATCTACCGGCCTCTCCAGCGAGCCATATATTGTAGTTGTTTGATACCCTATCTTCAAATATTCTACTTTGTGTGATACCATGTTTACCACTTGGTCACCAAGTTTGGCTTGGTGGGCAAGGATGTTTCTAGACCTTCTCTAGCATTTCATTCTCCCTTGATTCTTCACCAAGACCATCCTTCCAAGAAGCATTAAGGCCACCTTTAGACAATTTGAGGACCCCAAACCTGGCCAATGTGGGGCAAACTACATGATCCCCTTAGATCTCAGAACATAATGCATCCATATCTCTCTCTCTCTCTCTAGTTGATCCTTAACTCAGCCGTACCTACACAAAACCATCATGTTTTTCAGCATACAAAAAGGAAAGACTGCATCATAACCATAAAATCCTAGCTCTTAGCCAAAAACATCACTAAAACCCCTTTCTCTATCAGGTCAAACTTTTTAGGCCATTTCCAGGGACAGGTCGCATTTTTTTTCCCAGTACCTGCTACCTAGGTCATAGAAAAGACCCAAAAAAATGTGACCCAACTGTCTCTTCTTGAGCTTTGGGTTCCTAATATGAAACTTTAATATGTTGAATTGAAAGAGTATGGTTAGCCCTCTTACCTGCAGTTGCCGGATCTCGATTCCAATGATCGATTTGTCTGCTACAATCATTGGAATATTTAGGGCCTATTCTCCTCCCTACATTCACCACAGCTACACTTGCAAATGAATCAAATTGGAGGGAAATTGCCTTATTAAAAGAAAAACCTCATATTTTTCTTTCGCAAATTATGACCAAACCATAGCTCAGTTTGAAAAATCATCCACACTGTGGTAAATCTCTCACTGAGGCCTCAAATGGGTATCCTTTCATTTTTTGTGATTTGATACTTCATCTCGAAGCCTTTTTTCTAAGAAGGGTCACTTCACCACTTCTCAAAATCGATTTTATTCACTTGCGACACTTATACTTGGGGCACCAATTTTCCTTCCTACTTGTCCATGCTCGTGTTGATTTTCATCAAGAGTCACCATCTCTTACTCTTGTTTTTATGGTCCTCACCGGGCCTATTTTGTGTGGCAACATCATTGAGTCACCCTTGTTTAGAGCATCCGAGTTTATTCATCATCGCATCCATGGAGTCTGTCATGAGTTCCTTTTGTCTCCTGTCACAGTCTTCCATCCTTGATTTCTTTGTCCCTCTCTCGCATCACACATTTTGGCCTTTAGCCATACTATCCCTTATCCCCTCCTGAGGTGTGTCAGTATCTTCTAGGTCATCCATGCCCTTTATGCTCTAACAAGGGAAGTCATCAGCTAGCTACTCAATACCCTGCATTCTACCATCATCCCTAGTGCTATTCTATCATTATCTCTACTATTATCCCTCATTCCTTAGTTTAGGATTCCTTATTACCTCACCTATGGCAGATCTCCTTTTGTCGACATCAGCTTATTCATTCCAGAAAACAGGTCTAGAGGGCGGTGTACCTTGCTTCCAATTTCCACTCTTGTTCAGTGCCTCGGATCAGACAAAGGAACCTTTTATTTCCCTTTGACTTGATTTTTTCTCAGTTCCAGCTCCTTATGGAACGATCAAGATCCGTATACTTGATGGTTCAGTGATGCAATAGATTTGACTGGTGATTCACGGGTGCGTGTGAGGTGTTTTAGACCTCATGAGGGGGTGGCCCTTTAGGTAGCCCACCGCATACCCAAATGACCTATTTACTACAACCTTCGATGCAGCTCTACAGATTTGATGTTTCCGACCTCAACCGCTTGCAGTGCCTTTTTAATTTTCATATATCATTGAAATTTTTAGAGCCCTTTCCCGTCTTAGAGGGCCTATTTGGTTGTACTTATATCTCATGTACTCAGATATTATTGTATAATTCATGGCTATTACCCCAGGAAAAATATGTATGTGGGATCCATTATCACATTTTTTATATGGCCCATGTTTATGCTAGCATGTACAATATAGCTCACTCCCATGTCTGTTGGGTGCACCATTACTCTTTGTACTTTTTTCTCTCGGTGGGCATAGGTATGCCTCCCCCGCCTCATTCAAATCAGGTACTCACTCATAAAAGAGAATTTTCACACATGTAAGTCACCTCCTCAGGGTATTCTCCTCTCTTGCTTTAGTTTGTATTATATTTCTCTCTCTATCTCCCCTTTGGTGTCTAGTGATTGTGTTCTTACAATGTACTTTAGTCATACGATTAAATCCTAACACTCGCACACTGGGGGGAAATTTGTTACACCAGTTTTTGGTCATCTAATCTGTTACTATTAGATGGAATAAATTACATGATGTAAGACAAATTTTACCATAGTAAAACTGCTTTCACTATGACAAATAATTTAATAACCCATAGTTTATTAAGTTATTTCTGGTCTAAATAGGAAACCCCATGAGGAATAATTAAATAAATCCTTATTTGTTTGATTTTCCTCTAGGGATAATTAGCTAAACCATTGTTTAATTAATATTCTTGGTCATATTTAACCCAAAATAGGAAAATTAACTAGATAAGTCATTATTTCTCTTATTATTTTCTAGGAATAATAATTTAAATCATTATTTAATAATATTCCTTATTAAATTTGATCAAATCATTTATAAATAATTGAATAAACCATTACTTACTTAATTATCCTTTAACCACATTCTTAAAATAATAAATAAATCATTTATTTATTTATTATTTCTAAATAAAGGGATTTGACCAATTTCAAATTCCTTTTCCCTCCAACAAAAATAATAAAATATTCCATGAAAGTTGGATCTAGATTTAGTAATAGTATTTTAATTATGCACCAATATCTAGACTAACTCAATACTTTTCTATAAATAGAAGGGTTTTCCATTCATTCAATACCTTTTGTTGCCTTGATATCACCTTTTGATCTATACTTTTGGTCTGACTTTGATCCTTCATCATTGTCATATTTTTCTACTTTTTGTGTGTGTGCTCCCTTTGAGTTCCATTTTGTCTAGGTTTTCTGCATCATCAAGAGAGAGAGAGATCTTGGATCTGAAGCACTTAGCAAATACACGAACACATCCCATTTAGGGTGAATGGTAACATCTTTCTATGTTCCCTTCCCAACTGTCACAATACAAAAATTTCTTTATAAATTCTTGTCTTGTCCATTGGATGTATGGAGCAACCTCTTGCTTATTTTTGAAGTTTAATGTCTTTAACTACATAGATATAGATTTTTTTAGCATTTATTCTAATCACCTACTGCAGATCTATGGAAATTATCAACCACAGTTGTTTGTTATGCATAGATAAAGTGAGCTTTTTTCGTACACTTGCAATTAGAATTCACACTAACAAGTGTTATTATCTGATTATAATTTAAGCACCAGGTGCACTAATGCATAAAAATTCTAATTGTGGACATCCCTGAATCCTATGGTATACTCCTGAGTTGAGACTAGTCCAGTAAATTACAAGGGTATTTTTCTACATACTGGTCACACTTATGGATTCCATATAAGGTAAGAAACAACCAGATTCAAGTGGAGAGTGAACCCTAGATGAAATATAATGTGACACCACTTGAGGGTCATAATGAAAATGTTTCTTTGTAGATATTATCTTTGGAACTTGTTTCATGGAAACCAATCATGGGTGTTATCAAGAATAGCCATTATTGGGAAAAATACTGAGAGGGGGGGGTGAATCAGTATTTACTGCATATTCAAAACTTTCACTTTTTCTTGCTTCTAAAACGCATACGCTACTTTCCTGAACCAGACTTGCGTATATACGTGGATACCCTTTACGAAACTCGCGTATACACAGATATCTATTTATGTCATTAATTCTTCACTTAAATCATTCCTTCATTTATTCATCAGATATTCAATAAGAAGTAAACATGTGCAGTAAGAACATAATAAATCATCACACAAAGCATCACACATGAACACCAGGATTTTTAGGTGGAAACCCAAGTCGGGAGAAAACCACCGCTGCAGTTGCTCAGCCTTCAATATTTTATTATAGAAAAAACATCTTACAACATATGTGCTGGCGCAGACTTGACCAGCACGCAGGCACCCACCTGCGCTCGTTTACCAGCCTCTCCTGGAAGGGAGCTACGACCCCCTGACTCGTTTACCAGCCTCTCCTGGAAGGGAGCTACGACCCCCCGATCTCGTTTACCAGCCTCACCTGGAAGGGAGCTACAACCCCATGACTGAAGGCTACAACCTTCAGCACCACCTTGGACCACGTTTCATCAATTTTCACACTGGATCCAACAACTTCAATAGAACACCACTTGCAGGCCACATTTCATCATATTTCCCGACTGGACCCTTTCCAAACTTTTAAGCACAAACATACATCTCCAACAGATACTTAACAACACAGATCAGATAGCAGAAACATAGCAGAACAGATCAGATATTTCATACCCTTTGCTTCAGCAAACCCTAGTTTGCATATGCGCTTTCACTTCACTGATGTCGCGTATATACGCGCTTCCGTCCACACAAACCAGCGTATACCTCAGTGTATATTTTATTGCGCATACGCGCTTTTACTTCATCGAAGCTGCGTATATACGCGCTTCCTCCACGGCGAAGTAGCGTATAGATCTTCAATCATTACAGAGCAGCATACTTCATCAGATCAGATATTCAGTTCAGATCTACCCTTTTGCTTCAGACAGATGTTCGCCTAGATGTTCGCTTCATCACGGATCTAGGCCTTCCATAAGCAGATCTAGTAGATACAAGTGCATTTCAGATCTAGATCCCCTTCTTCATCATTGGTGCATCATACATTCATATTTATCTTCAAGTGTAACCCTTTCCATTCAGATCTACTTCAAAGAGAAGTATTCATTCAAGCTCAGACATCTTGCACCCACACTTATGATTTGCACAATGAATTTCTTCTCCTTATATAGGTTTATCCTTTTTCAATACCATGAGCCCCTTTTTCAATACCATGGGCCAAAACAATACCATGAGCCCAAAACTACCTGGACGGGGTTAATTAGGCGGAACATTACCCAATACAATGGATCAATACCATGGTGGTTACCCTTGGTTTTGCACTTTTTGAGCGCTTTTCCCATACGCGACTTGGAACATTCCTTTCCACATGCATACGCGACTTACCCTAGGCCAATCCGCGTATACCTAGAGACATACTCTTTTCATCATACTTTGAGCACATTCTGAATTCTTTTCTTCATTGCCTTCTGTACACATTGTAGATACATCAGATTTCTTCATCAAGGACATATTCTATCAAGCACAACTTCATCAAGTAAGTTGTCATCATCTTCATCAAGTGGGTTGCCTTTCAAGGACAACGCTCAGCATCATATTACATCATATCACATCAGATTTACATCATTTACCAAGTCCATCAAGTCAAGAATAACTTCATCAGGTGGTTTGCCATCAAGGACAACACATGTCAATAGTCGCATGTCTTCATCTTCATTCGGTGGGTTGCCATCAAGGACAACACTCTGCATCATATTTCCAACAATCTCCCCCTTTGGACTTGATGGCAACCACGATGGTGTTTGGTTACCACAGCAGATAGATACCATGTCACTCTCCCAAATATGTCACTCTCCCAAATATTTGACATCATTATGTTCTCTTCATTCAAACACCATGTCACTCTCCCCCTTTGACATCAAGGGCAACGGGTGGATCAAAGCCAACACACTCACCCCCTTTTCTCCTCATATAGAAGAAGTGTTCTGCAGATCTGATGTATACTGAAGTGACCAAGCTCCCCCTAAGTTCATGCTGAATCTTCAAACATATTTTTCAATGAAACACATGACTCCATGACCTTCCTATCACCAATGACTCATACTTACATCAAATATCCAACCAAGTGGATTTACATATGAGACTCAAGTACCCAATCAAGTGGGTTTACAAATTTGACTCAGCTACCCAGCCAAGTGGGTTTACAAAAATTTGACTCAGCTACCCAACCAAGTGGGTTTACAAATTTGACAAGTCCTTACATGACTGAATATTACAAATTACATCATGGGTCTCCACATGACCTTTTCATCAAAAATACAAATATAACTTTTAAGACCAACACCAGAAAGTCCTCAAGAAAGAGAACATATTTTCATAATCATCATAATGCCAACACTGCATTATACTTAGCAAAGCTAATGCTCCCCCTGAATCTATGCAACCAAGCAATCTTTCCAAATGACTAAGGCTCCCCCTTAGTTTGTGCATCCTGAAAACTTCCACCAACAAATCATCAAGGCATCTTCATCAAAACATTAGAAACAGAATTATGAGAACTGGAACACCACCAGAGATACCAAACAGTACTTCAGCTGTGCTGAAGAGAGCTGAACCAACCAAAAATTTCCAGCAACCAAACATACACGGTTTTATGTGCAGGAACTCGCGTATATACGCGACTGTGTTTCATGAAAGCCGCGTATCCAATGCCATCTTCTAAATTTCAACCAGATCTGATTCTCTGTGAGGCAAAGACAGTGTTCAGCTTCTTTCTGAGATATTTGAAAGCTTCCCTGGACTACAGATAGATAGAACAGTGTAGTTGTGTCTTCAAGCGTCATCCAACAGTTGTAGCATTAGCACAATAGTAACCAAGCTTTCAGATTCTTTGCAGCATCAATACAATCTTTCCAAGAGAGATTCTCACACCAGAACAACATCTTCACATAGGTGTCAAGCAATCATCCATGTGGTCCAACATCACCATGATCTTCAAGATTTAACATGAAGTAGCATATGTAGGCAAAAGATCTTTCAACCATAGTAACAAACTCTGTATGATCTATTTCTGAATCAAATGACATCCAACTCATCCATGTGTGAGTACAAAAGATAATTATCAGCAATCAGGGCTCAAAAACTCATTATAATAAACCATGTACCAAGTCATCATCATTTGAGCATGAGTATCACAAAAACCAAAGAATAAGCAGTCATATTGCCAACAATGCAATCATTAGTATTCAACCTGCTGCTCCCCCTAAACCAGTGCTCTTCCTTAACTTGTGTAATCTGAAACACCTTCAACAGTAAGTCATCAGCAACAATCTCTGCATGATCAGTCCTCATCTCTGAGTTATAAGACTTTGATCTCAACAATGAATGCTCTTCATCATAAAGCAACCAGGCTTTATCCATAATCTTCAACATAAGAACCCATGTATCATTTCATTATCATGAGTATAACCAGAATAATGCTAACAGTGCAATCATCAGCAGTCAAACTGATGCTCCCCCTGGACTTCTGCTCTAGATCTTTAGCTATCAGATAAATTTTCTCATCATCAATGAATACGCGGCTATGTCAGCTGGAACTCGCGTGTATACGCGACTTTGTTTCATAGAACCCGCGTATATAAAGTGAAATATAGAAAATTTCACGCCTTCATCTTCTCCTGCAAATTTACCTTCTATTCCTGTCTTTTCTTCACACCAGATGCTCTGTTAGAAATACATATAATCAGAATAATCAAATCAACCATGAGAGACATCATACATTGCTCCACCTGTGACAATACATTACTAGATCTCATAATGTATCTCACATCATTCCTGTAGTCAATCAGAGAAGTAAGCTTCAGAAGCGGATGACTGCAGTAGGGTCAGAATTCCCTACGTTTCTGATCGGTCCTCCTTCCTTTTCCAAATTTTCTTGAACTTTCTATTTGAGTGCTGAAAGTTATCCACTTTCCCAGATCTGTTCATCCTGCATTCCTTTTCTACATGTCCATACTTATTACAAGCATAACATCTCATGTGGCCAGAGAAATAAACATAAGAATCATGATGAGCTTTTCTACTCTTCCTTTTATTACAATCAGCTGCTTTATGTCCATACTTGTTACATGAAAAACAATATCCCTTGAAGCTACCAGAGTACCTATTTATTTGTGGCTGAATTGTTCTACTTCTGCAATTTGCTGCAACATGCCCATAGTTATGACATTTAAAACATTCAGCGTTCTTGAATGAATTCCTTTGAGATTTCATGATTGTTGGTTGATCTTTTGTTTCTTTCAACACATCAAGTTTTGCATTGACATCTTCTGAATTTTTGGCACTTCCTTGTGAGCTAGATTCTCCTTTAACAGTTTCATGGAAACCAAGACCATGTTTGATAGCAGGAGACCTTTGATTACTAAGAATATTATCCAGAATCTTAGTACTATCTTGAAACCTCAAAAGTCTAACCTTTTCTTCTAATTTACCTTTGAGAGTGTTTACCTCAACCTCCAGGGCTTGACATTGCTTTGTCATGCTTTCTTCTTTCCTTCTTCCATCTTCAACTTGTTCCTTCAGATTTAGGATTTCTTCGTTCAACCAATTTTTGTTTTCTTCACATGTTTGTTGCAGCTCTTCATTCTTCTTCTTCGATGCTTTGAGATCTTCTTTGAGGGAGACAATTTCTGCTTCAAGTCTTGCATTCTTCTTATTTGATTTATCCAAGTCTTCTTTGAGGGAAAAGATTTCTGCTTCAAGTCCTTCCTTACCAAATGATGGTAGATGTTCCTCACTCTTCTTACTTGATGCTTCAAGTTTTTCTTGTAGAGAGATGATTCCAGCTTCAAGACCTTCATTCTTCCTTTTTGATTTTTCCAGATCTGTTTTTAGAGAAACGTTTTCTGCTTCAAGTCCTTCATTCTTCTCATTTGATTCTTCAAGTTCTTCTTGCAGAGAGATGATTCCAGCTTGATATCCTTTACTTCAATTGTATACATCATCAAACATCCTTTTCAGTCTAAAACACAAAGCTTTGGAGGCAGCGTCCTTCTCATTAAAAATTCTTTGTTGATCTTTGATAACTTTCTTTAAATCCTCAACATTACTTTCACTATCTACATCATTGCTTGCACAGATAAGATTACAAGGATCACTATCAACTTCTGCTGTACCGGTTTTCTGAGACATCTCCTTACTTTGAGTATTTTGCTTCTTTGCCATGAGTACTTGTAGAGCTTGGTCAGAATCTTCTTCGGCTTCTTCTAGGTCGATAGCATATTCTTCACTATTGTTTGTACCACTAAGATCATGCAAAGGATGATTCCAATCACTATCTGATTCATCTTCTTTGATTTCTGGTATCCATGTTCTCTGAAATATTTCCTTTCTCCGAGTGGGCTTCTTCTTTTGCTTCTTTCCCATTATGACGGATCTCCTTCAAGCGATCAAGCTTCTGCAGAAGGACCACCCTCTGATACCAATTGTTGGGAAAAATACTGAGAGGGGGGGGTGAATCAGTATTTACTGCATATTCAAAACTTTCACTTTTTCTTGCTTCTAAACGCATACGCTACTTTCCTGAACCAGACTTGCGTATATACGCGGATACCCTTTACGAAACTCGCGTATACACAGATATCTATTTATGTCATTAATTCTTCACTTAAATCATTCCTTCATTTATTCATCAGATATTCAATAAGCAGTAAACATGTGCAGTAAGAACAGAATAAATCATCACACAAAGCATCACACATGAACACCGGGATTTTTAGGTGGAAACCCAAGTCGGGAGAAAACCACCGCTGCAGTTGCTCAGCCTTCAATATTTTATTATAGAGAAAACATGTTACAACATATGTGCTGGCGCAGACTTGACCAGCACGCAAGCACCCACCTGCGCTCGTTTACCAGCCTCTCCTGGAAGGGAGCTACGACCCCCCGACTCGTTTACCAGCCTCTCCTGGAAGGGAGCTACGACCCCCCGATCTCGTTTACCAGCCTCACCTGGAAGGGAGCTACAACCCCCTGACTGAAGGCTACAACCTTCAGCACCACCTTGGACCACGTTTCATCAATTTTCACACTGGATCCAATAACTTCAATAGAACACCACTTGCAGGCCACATTTCATCATATTTCCAAACTGGACCCTTTCCAAACTTTTAAGCACAAACATACATCACCAACAGATACTTAACAACACAGATCAGATAGCAGAAACACAGCAGAACAGATCAGATATTTCATACCCTTTACTTCAGCAAACCCTAGTTTGCATACGCGCTTTCACTTCACTGATGTCGCGTATATACGCGCTTCTGTCCACACAAACCAGCGTATACCTCAGTATATATTTTATTGCGCATACGCGCTTTCTCTTTGCTGAAGCCGCGTATATACGCGCTTCCTCCATGGCGAAGTAGCGTATAGATCTTCAATCATTACAGAGCAGCAAACTTCATCAGATCAGATATTCAGTTCAGATCTACCCTTTTTACTTCAGACAGATGCTCGCCTAGATGTTCGCCTCATCACAGATCTAGGCCTTCCATAAGCAGATCTAGTAGATACAAGTGCATTTCAGATCTAGATCCCCTTCTTCATCATTGGTGCATCATACATTCAAATTTATCTTCAAGTGTAACCCTTTCCATTCAGATCTACTTCAGAGAGAAGTATTCATTCATTCAAGCTCGGACATCTCTTAAAAAAAAAAAAAAAAATTTTCTATATGATTTTTCACAATGAATTTGTTCTCCTTATATAGTTTTACCCTTTTTCAATACCATGAGCCCCTTTTCAATACCATGGACCAAAACAACCATAAGCCCAAAACTACCGGACGGGGTCAGTAGGCGGATCATTACCCAATACAATGGGTCAATACCATGGTGGTTACCCCTGGTTTGCACTTTTGAGCGCTTTTGCCCATACGCAACTTGGAACGTTCTTTTTCACGTGCATACGCGACTTCCCCTAGGCAAATCGCGTATACAAAGAGACATACTCTTTTCATCATACTTTGAGCACATTCTAAATTCCTTTCTTCATTTCCTTCTGTACACACTGTAGATACATCATCAAGAACATATTCTAGCAAGCACAACTTCATCAAGTAAGTTGCCATCATCTTCATCAGGTGGGTTGCCATTCAAGAACAACTTTCTTCATCATATTGTTCAACAAACATCATATCACATCAGATTTACATCATTTACCAAGTCCATCAAGTCAAGAATAACTTCATCAAGTGTATTGCCATCAAGGACAACACATGCCAACAATCTCATGTCTTCATCTTCATTCAGTGGGTTGCCATCAAGGACAACACTCTGCATCATATTTCCAACAGCCATCACCTTTCCCACCTGATACAAAGTTGAAGCTCCCTCCTTATAATCCAACTGGTGCTAATGAATTGTGTAACCTAGATCTATGTAATATTAATATTAGGATAGGAACCATTTTATTAGCTAATAATATATGTACAGTGTACTTCAATGGTTCTAAAATACAGGATGGCTCTAGAGGTTTTTCATAATCATAGAGACATGAAATAAGAAGTAAATCGTATAATGTGATTTTGATTTCCAGTATATAAATAATACTGCTAAATATGAAGCACTCATGCTTGGTCTAAAGAAATCCATCAATCTAAAGGTCGATTTTCTCAAGGTAATTAGTGACTCAGAAGTAGCTATTCAACAGGTATGGGATACTATCCATTTGTTTCACTAAATCTTAAAAAGATCCAACAAGAGTTCTGCGATTGATTAATTATTTTAAATCTTTTAATATTATTTTTGTTCCTAGACTTAGAAATTCCACAAAAGATACATTAGCTAATGCAACCGCAATAATTTCTCCTTTGAAACATGGTTTTTATATAGATATTATATAAGAATTATATGTGTTTGATAACATCACTAAATTTTTTTTTTGAGTGACTACCAAAAGATACTTCGTTTTATGGCTAATGCATACATCTTCAAATATACTACCATTGAGGAGGATGAGCACGAAAATTATTTTCACGAAGTATCTGATGCAATGAAAGGAACCACTATGCCTAAAGGTGTAGTGTCCCTAGAAAAATTATATGACTTGAAAAACTTATTCAAAGGACCAATTAATCCCAAGAATCAGAGCTCAAAGTTATCATCTGAACAAGTCAACTTGGGAACTTAAGAAAATTTAAAATATCTAAACCTAACTACATGTTTTTCTCCACAAGAAAAACATGCCTTCATCTTGCTATTCAAACAATACAAGGATGTGTTTGCATGACTTGCGGTGATTTGAAGACATATGATACTTGTATCATCCAACATGTGATTCCCAATAAATAAGGGGTCAAACATTTTTACCAAAAGCTAAGGAAATTTCATCCAATGTTGGAATGCATGATTCCAAATGAATTGAGAAACTCGTTGGATGCTCAGAAAATTTTCAAGGTTAGAAATTCTACCGGGGTTTCGAATTTCTTCCCTGTCAGAAAAAAGTTTGGTGAGATAGAGTTTTGAATTGACTTTCATAATATTAACCAAAAATTATAAAATGACAATTACCCAGTGCCATCCATGGATATATTCTCCAAAAAATATCTGGGTATGAGATGTTCCCAATGGTAGATGGTTTTTCTGACTATAATCAAGTGTTATTGGACGAAACAGACTGTGTTTTCTAAAATAAGATCAGATCATGTACATCATATGAAGAAAATATTTTAGTGATGTAAGAAATAAGGGCTCTCTCTCATTCCCAAGAAAAGAATATTTGGTGTGTTAGAAGGAACTTTCTTAGAACACATCATTTCAAAAACTAGAATCAAAGTTGATCTCGAAAGGGTCAAAGGTATAATTCATATCTCATTCCCAGTAAATAACAAAGCTATGAAATATTTCTTAAGGGAGATTAATTTCTTGCACAAGTTTGTCTCTGACTATGCTCATATAGTTAAACTTATACAACAGATGATAAAAAAATATGCAACTTATAAATGAGACATAAGGGAAAAGGATACTTTTTCTCAAATAAAATAAGTTATTGTTGATGCCCCTACATTATTTAGTCCTAATTATAGAAAAGATTTGTTGCTTTACACTTTTGATTGAGATTCATCTATTGCGGCCATAGTGACTGAGAATGATGTTGATGGAAATGAACGACCTATTTATTTCATAGGTGATGGATTACAAGGGCCAAAGTTAAATTACCCGACCATAAAAAAATAAGCCTATGTTATATATAATGCAGTAAAATATTTCAGGCCCTATATTCTTAAAGCTCACACGATATTATGTTTTCCTCATCCAGTGGTCCAACAATACTCTTTTTGTTGTAGGAGCTAGGTGCGAAGAGGGCAAGTCAGATGACTTGTTTACAAGAATATGATTTGGAGTTTAATTCATACCATTAAGGGTCATGTCCTAAGGGTTAAATCATGGAGCTGGGTTATACTTTTTGGTGAAATGAGGGCACATTTTTCTATATAACGGATGCTAAATCGAGCAATTTTTAAGTGCTCAATTGAGTTGTTGATGAGTTTAAAAATATCTTGATAGAGCGTTTAAAAAAACTCTCGATCAATCTATTTTATAACTTGAGTTAACATATTGATAAAGATTTACCACTTAATCAATGTATATATTTAAAACAAGCCATTGGCTTGACTGAAAAATATAGTTTGATCAAGAATTATTTCTACTTCAAAAAATCTAATCGTGACTTGTGCAAGTCATTTTCCTCAGACCAGAGAGGAAAAGGAATTTGAACGAATATTTCTAAGTTCGACCAAGATAGAAGTACTCAATCTAGCTATCCATCAACCCTCCCAATGACAAAGAGGCTTAAGCCGACATAGGTTTCCTATCATTTTTGTCTCTTTATTTAATTTTTCTCTGCAAAATAAACTCAATCAATTAAAAAAAAAATAGAATATAAAAAATACAAAAAACCAATCCTAAAAGTCACCATGAAAACCAAAAAAAAACACCAAGTAAACCCTTGAAAACCATTAAAAAAAACTTAAAAAACAACCAAGGATCCCCTTGAAGGCCAAAATGAACTTAGAAAACCACCAAGAAAACCTTTGAAAAGAACAAAAAAACTGTAATTTAGGTTTTAATTATTATTTTTAATTTCATTGTATATGTTATATGCAATATTAATATGTTTATTATAAATTTTTTCTATGGTAAACTTTATTTTTAATTTTTTTACGTTTTTTTTTTTGGAAATTTTAGTGAAATAAATTTTCAAAAATAATTGACTTTTTGTTATTAAAAATGAATTTTAAATTTCAAACAAATTTGATAAAAAATATGCCCAAAAGATTTTCAAAACAAAAAAAAATTAAATAATAGAACTCCAATACATAAATAAATTACAAACTTTAAATTGACATAATGAATATGGTTGCTCATGATGAACCTCTTTAAATCAAATAAGAAATTTTATTTCATTTTCTATTTTAAATTTAAATACATATTTTTTAATAATAATTATAGTAGTTTTTTTATAAAATTAATTGTACTTAAATAAAATATTTTAACTAAATTAAAAGTGCAATTTTTTTTATTTAATTAAATTTTATTAACCACACACACACACACACACACACACGCATCTAACATTTAACATACTTTTATCACTATTTAACATAATTTTTTCTTCATAATTTAACATAAGATGAGTGATGTTCAATAACTTTTTTAAAGCTCAAATTGATCTATAAAGTTGTAATTTTCCTTAAAATTTCCATTACTCATATTTGTATAGTTATTTAATATAATCATACATGACAACTATATATCTCTTAGCTGCCACCCTTATTAAACTTATTAGTTGAGTAATTATTTTGTAACTTACACTTCCTATATTTTTATTTAACACACACACACATATGATTTTAAGTTTCAGCAATTCATCATTGATACATACATTAAATCCATGATGAAAAGTGAATTTAAAGTGAATATATAAGCATTTTGACTATTTTCTAATTTGTACCATATTGTTAAATTACGTAGTGTATCATACTAGAAACATTGTCTTATTGTGGTTGCACCTAGTACATGTTATGTGTCCAAATCAAACACTATAAGAGCTTGTCTTATGGAGTATTTGGTCGGCATGAATTTTTATCACTTTTGGAAATATGTTTACTACAAATTTTTACATATTTTTACATATTTATGCTATATGAATAAAATGTGTTATTTATAATTGGGAAAAAGTGTAACTTGGATTTTCAATATCACATTTTTTTATTATGTTTACATGGAACTCAATACTTTGGTTGATAATTTATCAAAATAGACACACTATTTAGTTTAGGGATTTTTCCTAGATTATTCTACTTGAGTTTATAAATGGTTTCCTTGTTAGTCCATTCTTTCTATGTCGAAATTATTTTCTTGGATTATTTTGTATGTCTTATTGTAATTTGGAGAGCCATCCCCCATACACCCCCCAACCGCAGCCCATCATAGTGTTGTGGGTTATATTATACATGGTTGTGATAGATCCTGTAGACAGACTAAAGTGTCTATTCCACTCATAGATCCTCTCTCTGACACAAGTCGGAGTGTCAGAGGCAGTGTTGTTATCTTTGCTGATGATATTGCTACATATAGTGGACCTAATTCACTTTTCTAGGCATAAATATTGCATTTTAAATCCTCTTTAAACTTTATGTGTTTATGTCTTGAAATTGTCTTTAATTTTTAAATCGTCTTCAATTGATGTGTTTTAATTTAATGTATATGTTATTTTATGCTTATAGTTCATTATATATATATATATATATATATAGTAAATTATGTTTATGATTTGCAGACCCTCAGCAAGGTGAAGGAGAGGATGGGAGTGCAATTTCAATCCCTCCATGGAACGACGCTATAGCCAATATCACAATTGACGATGTTAGGGCCCAAAAAACATGGATCACATGAGTTTTGGATAAAATCTATACTACTTGACCTACTAGGTTTAGTTTTCCTCTAATGATGGATATTTTCAACAAGTTAATCGAGACATACCAAAGGGTGAGCCCACAATTCAACCTCTGATATTCCATTCATAGGATTAGGGTGTTAGAGGTTATAGGCCCACATACTTGGAAAGAAGTGAAAGATGCCACCAAGAGCATTGATATTCACAAGGATTTTATCGGCATCCCTCTAGAATGTTGTGCTAGACATGTTGGTATGATTTTACTAAGGCCCAGTTCCCTCATCATGACCAGGTTCACATTTACTTTGCAAATCATATATATTTAGATTTTGTGCTATATATGAGGTTGGATTACACTAGCACCAGATATAAGTTTGATGGACATTTTTTGGGACATAGTTATGAATGTGTTGGGGCTTGTAGGAACCCTGTGCATGTAGAACAACCTCCAAGATTGTTTCCACGAGCATGTTGGAGCTATAGAAGTCATCACAAATTGGAACTAAGACTAAGCATAACATTGCAGATAGCATGTATAGGACATTTTCCATTAAAAATATCACATTGTGTGGAAATATGAGCATAACACCTTTGTTGCCTCATGGCCCACTAATTGCATTACATGATCGTTCACATCTCGAGAGTCTAGGGCACCAAAAATTTTTGTCACATATATCTATGTGTCATGATACCATCTGTGACACTTGGATGGTGCACAAACCATGTGACACAAACCAGGTACATATATATGAAACTTTTTACTCTTATCGTCGAATTTTACATTATTTACATTAATACTTTTTTTATATTTGTGAATTTATATTAATAATTTCATGATGAAATGCATGCGCAACCTCGCTAGGCAGATGAGCTTCTGAGGACATCTGAGGGGGATGTTGACCAGTCAGAGCAGCCTCCTCTAGTGCATGTTTCCATGGCCAAGTCTCCTCCGCCTCCACCTCTGCCTCATAACACTCATGGAACAATATTTGAGGTGAATTATTTTATTCTTAATATTTCAGCCGTTTTTTTTAAATTTACATATATGCATGTTAATTAATTCGTAGACTAATTATAATTTGTCTTTATCATTGTGTACATAGGCCCAGATGCAAAGGGGTGTCAATGCTGTAGATATGTCGACACATGAGTGGGATTTTAGGTATGGAGGAATTGAGCCATAGGAAGGGGAGCATCAAACCCATATTAATCATAGCCCCATCCCACCCGACTTCCATTTTCACTTGATTGAGTCAAAGGTAGGGGACTATTTAAATGCACAGTTCAAAATCATTTATTTCTAGATTACTTATTTTTGTGAAAATAATTTTTTAATTAATTTGAATTTGAATATGTTATATTGTAGTACTGGATTATGGAAGCTCACTTTGTGCAGCAGAACACACATAAGATTTCTACATGTGATACTTCCTAGAGTGGATCATAGATAGTTTGTATATTTTCAGTTCCATTTCATAGGGCATATTCACATGTGATGTACAAACTTTGTATATTTTCATACATGGATAGTTTATAGATGCTTATTATTTTAGTTTTTATATGTTCATGTGTATAATGTAATTTTTATATATTTTCATATGTGTAGTTTATTATCACACATAGCTAACAAGATAACAACTTTGACTTCCCAAGAAATAAACTACGAAAATAAGTACAATATTAGAATATGATGCAAGTCATTTTCATATTTAAAAATGACCTAAAATATATGTTCATTGTTCAATGAAAATAAAAAAAATTAGTGAAATACATTTTAAATTCAAATTAAAAAATGTCTTCAACTAGTAATGTTCAACTAATAACTTGCTTTATTAAATTTTATTTCTTTTAAGGTCATATACAATAACTTACTCATAGCACATGATACAAGTCATATGTATTAAAATTTAATATACCAAAAAATAATTAATGATATTATTTTAAATAATTTTATAAAATTTTATGAACATTCTTAAATTTAGGTGCCTATCAAATATTTCAATCAATTCCTTAACTTGATACATTCAATTAAAAACATTCAAAAAGTAAAATTTTATAAAATAACATTTTGAATTCTACTTTCATAGACTAAGGAAAAAAGTACAATATTACTATGATGCAAGTCACTTTAATACTTAAAATGATCTGAAATATATCATGTACATCAATTTAATATTAAATTTGTAGAAAGTGTCTTTTAGTGCAGTCAATGTAAGTTAATTTAAACAATTAATGACCTATTTTTATAATTTTACGTAGTTTCCTAAATTTACTTGTCTATCCTAGTATTTCAATCAATTTTTTTATCTTAAGACCTTCAATTAAGAACATTCAAGAAGTAAATTTTTTAAAAATAACAATTTTAGTTGCCATATTGGCTTGTAGAAAGTGTCTTTTAGTGCACAATCAATGTATGTTAAATTACAATGATTTTATTTTAGATTTCAAGATGTAAACTAATAATAGGTTTTATTCAATTTTATTTCTTTTGGGGTTATCTAAAAGAGCTTAATAGTCATATCATGATATATATATAATTTGTTTCACTTCTTACATTCCAATATGAAGCATGCGTGTAACTCTTTCCATGTTTTATTCAAACTGAAACATCACATATTTATTATTAATAATATAAAAATATTTCAATGTTGTTCATAACCTATATTTTTGAATTTCCATTTTAAGTAAAATGGACCATATCAACTTCGTAGTTACATAGTGAAATGGATTTTCTAGAAACCAAATATATATATATATATATATATATATATATATATATATATATATATATATATATATGTCTTGCATGCTAAACATGAATACAATACACATGACATCTAAAAAAGAATAGGATGAATTTTTTTAAATAAATCTAAATCTAAATTTAAACCCCTAATGGTTCTAAATCACCTTGTTGAAATTTGGTGTACCTTAGAAACTTAAGCACCTAAAGGAAACTAATGCTTATATAGCATATATGTACACCCTTATGAATCCAACATAGATAAGAGGGAAACATTTATCTATTCAAAATTATAATATTAAATGAGTATTCAATTGTCACCTTTATAAATTACAAAAATCATACATTTGAGATCTAGGGGAGTTTTGAGGTCTAAAATGGGCCTCCTAAGGATATTATAAAATAATAGTGGAAATAATAAAATAAAACTTGATTACATAATCAAATTTTGGATGGAAAAAAGAAAAACTATTTTTCAACTCGTATTTTAAACTTATCTCCCTATGGGTTTACTCAAAATTTCGAGCGGAAACACTCGTTGGATGAAGAATTTGATTTCTCATCCAAGGAGTACCCATGTTGCATACTTTTGATGGACCCTTCTACACGAAAAATGACAAATACATGAAAAACCTGATTGCAATCATGTTTTTCATGTATTTCTCATTTTTTCATGTAGCAGGATCCATCAAAAGTATGCAACATGGGTACTCCTTGGATGAGGAATTAAATTTTGCATCCAACGAGTACTCCCACTCGAAATGTGAGTAAAAAATTAGGGAGATAAATTGAAAATTTGATTGGAAAAAGTAGTTTTAATATTTTAATATTTTAATATTTTTTTTCTTTTTTACTCCAAAAATGGTGAATCATCCCCCATGGTTGACATCATCATCTTGAATCCTATTGGTTGTTATAAATTTTATTTTGGTTCTATATTTTTTCTTAGGAGGCCAATTTTAGACCTCAAAATTCCCCTAATTAGTATACTATATTATATTAAAATTTACTTCTATAAACTCAACTTTAGGACTTTCCATTTGCATTATCTAGTCATCTAGTGAATGGCTCATAGGAATGAAAGTCTCCATAATACATTCATGGTTTGATTCTATCATATTCCATATCCTTCGTTATCCTTTCTTTCTTCTGATTTATATGAGATTGATTTAGGATTCTATGACTAGATGACTGTATTGACAACATATATATTCAGACATAAAATATCTATAATTGATGTGATCAGCATGTTTTTAACTGTTGAAACCTTAGTTAAACTGAGAGGGGGGGGGGGGGGTGAATCAGTTTAACACATTCATGGACTTTTAAAACTTTTTCATTAAAACTTATTTACACTTTCATTTCATGTTCAACTTAATATGTGAGTAGTCTTAGAATGTGAGCAACAAGTATTAATAAAATGTAACAGTAGATTTAATATGAGAGTAGCAAGTATTAAGCAGATGAGATAAACCACATCAACACATAAACATCATGCACAGAGACACCAGATATAAGTGGAAACCCATAAAGGGAGAAAACCACATCTTATTATTGTTGTGATGCAAAGGCAAGCTCCAACTCCCTCTCACCACTGATTTTCTGTAGGCACCAACCTACAGGAGGCTCCTACCTCGATTATGCAAGCTAAAACTTGCAAGGAAGCTCCAACTCCCATCAATTTTCTGCAGGCACCAACCTACAGGAGGCTCCAACCTCAGTCAGCTACAACTGACATTTTATCAAGCTACAACATGATGTGGAAGCACCAACTCCCATCTATTTTCTGTAGGCACCAACCTTGGATATCAGCTCTATTCTGTTCCATCTGCTCTACTGTTCATCTATTCTCATATGTACCCTATATCATCTCTACATCTTCTCAGATTCTCTATCAGTTTCTCCTTCTTTTCTGCTCAGCTCCTCCTTCTTCTCTGCTCATCTCATCTTTCTTCTCTACCTCACTACTTCATTTCTGCATTCTCTTCACTCACTCTCTTTAACCTCTTGAAGCTTTCTTATTTTCTTCAACTCTCTTCAATTCTGTTGCACACTCTCTTCTTCTCTCACTCTATTTCGTCAGTCTTCTCTCTTTGGATATTACCTTGTTTTATACAAAAGAGTTTCATGGCTGTTTGTATTCTACTGGGAATTCAAAATGGACAGCCATGTCTCTTTGCCTTCTGCCTTCTCATCTCTTTTATCCGCTCATTCAGAAGATATAACTGTAGGTATCAATTTAACATTACAGTGGGATATTTTTTCTCTTCCGGAGACTTGCCAATGCATCACAACAATATAAATCAATTAAAAAACATTTACATTCAATTACAATGAAAATTCCAGCTCACTCATTCAGCCTCTTGGCTAGCTACGCATTTGTCTTTTCTTTGACTGTGTTTTTCCCTTTCATTCCTCTGTATGACTTTTTGTTTATGGCTGCTGCATAACCCCTGTATTTATGTAACTGCTGACATTAAATCTCGGAAAATTCCAACCCTTTATACATCAAGTGTCTTGTTGATGTGGTGAGTTCCGCAAGAAGAACATACATACACCATAGCATTTGTTTTATGGCCTGATGCGATTCCACACATCGCAATCGGATTATATTAATAATCGCCCTCCACCTTAAGCCAAGGCCTATGGGTCCACATACCACGTGGCACATTTCAATACAGTCACAACAATCGCTTTATTTAACAATCACAACAATGTTTTATATATAACAACACCTTTCATATATATATAACCCACTTTCGTTCTTTAGCATAATTATACAGACTGCCTTTTAATCAACTCTCGACATAAATAATAAAACCTGTTTCAATATATGGAAACCCCTTTCGGGTCCACCTGACACGTTTTCCGATGAGATATACTACTCCTCCAGCGATTTTCGATTCCGATTGATTTGATGCGATGTGATTAATTGCAATCTCAAACTTCTATTTGCATGTTCCGCTACTTTTTTTAACTCTGATGCGATTGACCTGATGCGATGCGATTGATATCTTTACAATTGATTGCAATCGCAACTTTCTTTTGTGATGTTCCGATACCTTTATATTCTCCGATGCGATCAGTCACTATTCACTTAAATGTGCCGATGCGATTAGAACTAGAACTCAAACCAATAAAATCATAATTTATAGACTCATCGGTTCTGGAACTCAATTGCAATCGTAATCCTTTATTGTCATGCTCTGATGTTCTGCTTTTGTCTAATGCGATTGACCACTTTTCATTGCATTTTGCTGATGCGTTTAGAACTGGAAGTCAAACATTTGTTAATCATAGTTTATAAGCCCATTGAGTCCAGGCTTCAATCGCAATCGCAAGTTCTTGCTTGCATGTTCCGCTACTTTGTCCGATGCGATTTGGTCCCACCTTATGGTACTTTGGTTATTTGTTTAAAAGGTGCTACACTTGTATAGAGCGTTGCATGTATATAAGTTTTATGTTTAGTGCTTCTTATATATAAGTTTTATGTTTGACGAGGAACTCAAACATATAAATTTGTTTGTTTGAAGCATATCGGGTCTGGAACTTTAATCGCAATAGCAACTTTTGTTACCATGTTCTGCTGCCCTTTTCCGATGCGATGGCACATCTTTAAACCGGACTTCAAACATTTATCAGTTATGGTTCATTGATCCATCGGGTCTGAACTCTCATCGCAGTCGCAATTCTTTGTATACATGTTCCGCTACCAACCTTTTTCCAATGCGATTGGATTACTGTTCACTTCTCTATGCCGATGTGATGGCTTGCTCTGATGTGCTTTAAGGTAGAACTCAGCCAAATATGAGAATCCCGTATATAATGAATCGGGTCCACTGTCTCCATCGGAAATTTTTTTAACATGTTTCGCTGCCCTTCCATTTTCCGATGCAATTAGGTGAGGGTCCCACCAAATAAAACTTTGTTGGTTTAATAACAAGCATTAAAGCCTTTGGTTCTTTTGATCTTATGAAAAAACGTATAATACATATTCTTTGTATTATCGTCATGGTCCTTTGTGTATAAACCACTCCATGTATGTATATATATATATATATGCTTTGGACCTTTGAAAATGAGGCGCAATATACGTAGAGTGTTGCATAAATATAAGCTTCCACTTCCACCTGGGTTACGATTCCAAGAATAATGTTTATGTATCCTCCGGCTGGGTAATGATTCTCAGAATTTGTTTTTTAGTGTATCTACTAGCTGGGGTAGTGATTCTCGGAATAACTGCTCTACCTCTGCCTCTGCCTTTCTGCGATAACGGCAATGCCTCTACCTCTGCCTTTGCCTTTCTACTTCTGCCTTCGTTGCTTCTGCCTCTGCCTCTATAAGTTAACGGCTCTGCGTCTATTCATCTCTTCCTCTGTATTCGCTGATTGTATTTGCTGTGCTTCTTTCTTTGTCTCTGCCGTTGCTTCTTTTGCTGCTTCTACTGTTTGAATGTTACATTTTGACAGTCTTCTTTGCTTCCTTTGTTTTCTATCTTTGTTGTCTCCTTTGCCATCAATGAAAACATTTCCAACAGTCTCCCCCTTTGGAATTGATGGCAACACATCCATCAATAATCCAATGCTTCCTCCAAGTCTTTCTCTGAATAGTTTCTTTTAGAAGACCCTTTCTTCTATTACCTACTTTTCCTCCCCCTTCGACATCAATGGCAAAAGGTTGTACATTTCTCAGTGTTGATTCTGTCTTTGCATTTCCTCTCTCTAATTTGTGTTTAGACCACCTTCTTCTGACTGTGTACCCTGCTGCTCCAGACTGGTGTACAAGACTTGTTGAGAGAACACTTTTGGGGATTATTGAACTTGTCTATACACATTAAGTCAATACCATTTCAAAGCATAGACTCCTTGCACTTGTATAAAGAGTAGGTGATGACATCCATATATAATCAAACTTATATAATAAGAGATGCATTATTGGATCAAGACTTAAAGATTGTGAATGATCCAAGTGACATATCAGGCTTGTTTCAACCATACTTCATTCTATATCTAATGTATTGCGCCAATATATTTCTATTGAGGAAGATTGTAGATGAGATAAGTTTTCTTCTGCAATACACATCTGTAGACAACATCTGTTCAATTATGATAATGATGCCAATATATCTTTTATTGCTGTGGTACACCCTTCTTGCCTGTTGGTGATGATATGAACTAGGATTCTGACAAGGATATTTCATTTAAAGACTGAGAGTTTCTTGTTGTTGATATGATCAATGAATCAACCAAAATTTTATCTAAGAGATCAAATTCTTTTACTGATTGAATAATGTACTTTCAAAACAAACCCTTGAGACTAGATACATTCAGTGTATTAGTCAGTCTCACTTAGAAATCATGCACTTTCCTTTATGACATAAGGAGGTTATGTATGTCAATGATAAATCTCTCTTTAAAGGTGGATTACCAATAAATCCATCGTGTTGAAGTACGATTAGATGATTTAAAATTTTTGAGCTTCAGATGGTAATCACAGCTAGTCCTTTATTCTTCAGATACTTTGACTGTTCTATCAGGATGAACTTCCACACGAGCATATTCAAGATGTTTGATTGAAAACTCAGCAAACAGACTTCACACAGTTTTGTAACTAATCTTAAGAAAGAGGCCTTGAATATATACATGTGCCAAATTCAGGAAGGCATGAAATTATATATATATAATAAGATATTGCTTCAGTCCTCAATATACTAGTTCAAGTGTAAGCAAGATAATGACATTTTTTCTCTGCTACTAACCTTTTCATGTTGAATGCAGATAATACTGGGAATATTACCTTGAGGTTCTTTTGCCATAGTTCTTTGATCCTATGGACCTGTATCATACTGCTGCTCTTCTGATAATGCTTGGTAATATGTTGATAAGCATGCTGCTTGTACCTAAATGCTAATTGATATTTCTTTGATAAACCATGTAGAGGTTTCACTTCAGCTTGCACATTTACCCATAATTAAGACATCCTTCATAAATTCTATTATTGAGCTCTCCAATTCTTTCAACAATAATCATCAATATACTGAATCTGATCTTGGTCTCATTAATCTTTTGCTTTTTCTATCATTTTGTTCAGAGGAAGTCACAGCATTTTCTTTTCTAGGACTGCTCCAGAATCATTGCTACTTCAACTCAATTGTTCTAACATAGTGATCTTAGGGAAGACATTTTCAATTTCTTTCCTAGGACTCTTCATGGGCAGATCACTCAGATTTTTATCACTTACTTGACTGTACTCCTCCAAGGGGACTTTTCATAGATGAGTGATGTAATGATATTAATGAAGACAGGCACCTTTCTTACTCAACATTCTTAATGGGGTTCATTGTTAATTCTAGCAGTATGATGCATTCTGTGATCATCACTTTAATGTGCTAAAGTCTTCTTAGCTTACATGTTCATTGCTAAGGTTTCCTCTATCATCATGGCTTCTTGCTCTCTTCTCTTCTTCCATCAATCTGTCAGCTACTTAATACTTCAAATGATCTTCTTTCTCTATAGTTCTCATTTAGAGGAAAATCCTTTCACTTCTTGATCTCATAGCTATTCTCATTTCATGGAGCTCTTCTTATACTACTTTCATGGGGATTATTTATGAACTTCTCTCCCCTAGGATGTTGCTTCATATTTATCACTGGTTGGATATTTGCTATGTTTTCTAGAGCAGCTCCCCCTGAGACTATGCTAGATTCATTATGTTATTGAGATGATAGACTCCCCCTTTCTCTTTTCCTTCCATACTTTATTGGGGTTCTTCATAATGTCTGCACTTCTTTTAGATTCATAGTTTTGTTTGATTTCCTTTGTTTCTTTCATCTGTCTAGAGTCCTTTAATATATAAGGCAGTTTACAGTCCTTTGCTTTGTGGCCAAGCTTGAGGCATACATAACATCTTATTCTACCAAGGTATGTTTGAGCTGATGTACAATACTTTGTTCCCATTTTTGAATATAATTTACATTCAATAGATTTATGTCCAAAATTATTGCATGCATAATAGTAGCCATGGAAGTAATTTTTGTACCTGGTGAAGGATTGTCTTTTCCATTTGCTTGCTTGAGGGGTTCTAATCTTTTGCTACATCCTTTGCTGGTTGGAATGGATTGGCTTTGTCTTACAATATGCTACATTATGTCCTGGTTTATGACAAGAGAAACTTGTGCTATTTTTCATAGGAGGAAAGAGCCTTCTTTGACATCTTCCAAATTTATTCATTTCATCCTCATGAGTGTATGAGCCTTTTTCTGCTGACTGTTTCATCCGTTCATTTTCTATCCTCTCATGTTGCTACTTGTTTTTGTTTGTTTCTCTGCAACTCATGTTCCTGCTGGTTTCTACTTCTGGAGAAATTTGTTGAGCTACTTCATTGTTCTTTACAACTTTTACAAAAATGATTTTCTTATTATCTTGAACCTTGGACTTACTAGTTTCACCTTCATATCCTATCCCAGCCTTTATGAGAGGTGAAATTTGAGCCTTTAGAATTTGGTCCAACTGTCGAGAGCCTTTCATTAGAGGTGTATTCATTAATAGTTCTCTTTGGAATTTTTCTACGTTCTTTCTTAGGCTCACTACTTCTTCTTCCAATCTTTCACATTCTTGACTTTTCTCTCTCATTTGTTGTAGCAGAGTGTCTTCTACTTTCTTTGCCTCTTCAAGATGTGTCTTCAGGTCAATAATCTCTTTCCTATCTTCATATTCTCTCTCATCACATATTTGCACCACTATCTTAAGGTCTTTGTTTTCATTTTTCAATTTTTCTATTTCAGTCAAAGCAGTGTCAAGCTTGGCTCTTTCTTCAGTTGTAATTTCTTCATGGTTCTTATCTCCATTCACAATAGCAGGTACTTCATTTGATTGAATATTTTCCTGTTGACATGAATTTTCCTTCTTCTTAATTCTCTTATCCTTCTTGTCAATGCAGCCCTTAGTGTTTACTCCATGCATGAAGTGCAATCTATCCATGATTTCTTTTGTAGAGGTTAAATGCATTATCAACTCAAGGTCCTTGTTATGAAGACTATTATATATCACGCATTTTTCCTTGGCATTCCTCTGTTGTTCTTTCACCGTGGCGGAGTCTATGCAGTAACCATCACATACAAGCTTCCATACTTCAGGTTCATAAGCCAATATTCCTGTTTTAACCTTATCTCTCCATTCAGGAAAGTTGATCATACTTAACACAGGTACATTTTGATAGTCCGTGACTTAACCAGATCTCCTTCAAGCTATTAAGCTTACACCAAAGGAACCAGCTCTGATACCAATTTTTGAACCCTTAGTTAAACAGATAGGGGGGGGTGAATCAGTTTAACACATTCATGGACTTTTAAAACTTTTTCATTAAAAATTACTTACACTTTCATTTCATGTTCAATTTAATATGTGAGTAGTCTTAGAATGTGAGCAGCAAGTATTAATAAAATGTAACAGTAGATTTAATATGAGAGCAACAAGTATTAAGCAGATGAGATAAACCACATCAACACATAAACATCATGCACATAGACACCAGATATAAGTGGAAACCCATAAAGGGAGAAAACCACATCTTATTATTGTTGTGATGCAAAGGCAAGCTCCAACTCCCTCTCACCACTTATTTTCTGTAGGCGCCAACCTAAAGGAGGCTCCTACCTTGATTCTGCAAGCTACAACTTGCATGGAAGCTCCAACTCCCATCAATTTTCTGCAGACACCAACCTACAGGAGGCTCCAACCTCAGTCAGCTACAACTGACATTTTATCAAGCTACAACTTGATGTGGAAGCACCAACTCCCATCTATTTTCTACAGGCAACAACCTTGGATATCAGCTCTGTTCTGTTCCATCTGCTCTGATGTTCATCTATTCTCATATCCGCCCTGTATCATCTCTGCATATTCTTAGAATCTCTATCAGCTTCTCCTTCTTCTCTACTCAGCTCCTCCTTCTTCTCTGCTCAGCTCCTCTTTCTTCTCTGCCTCATTGCTTCATTTCTGCATTCTCTTCACTCACTCTCTTTAACCTCTTGCAACTTTCTTATTTTCTTCAACTCTCTTCAATTCTGCTACACACTCTCTTCTTCTCTCACTCTATTTCATCAGTCTTCTACCTTTGGATATTACCTTGTTTTATACAAAAGAGTTTCATGGCTGTTTGTATTCTACTGGGAATTCAAAATGGACAGCGATGTCTCTTTACCTTCTGCATTCTCATCTCTTTTATCCACTCATTCAGAAAATATAACTGTAGTTATCAATTTAACATTACAGTGGGATATTTGTTCTCTTCCAGAGACTTGCCAATGCATCACAGCAATATAAATCAATTAAAAAACATTTACATTCAATTACAATGAAAATTCCAGCTCACTCATTCAGCCTCTTGGCTAGCTATGCATTTGTCTTTTCTTTGACTGTGTTTGTCCCTTTCTTTCCTCTGTATTCCTTTCTGTTTATGGCTGCTGTGTAACCCCTATATTTATGTAACTACTGACATTAAATGTGGGAAAATTTGAACCCTTTACACAGCAAGTGTCTTGTTGATGTGGTGAGTTCCGCAAGCGGAACATACATACACCACGTCCTTTGTTTTATGGCCCAATGCGATTCCACACATCTCAATCGGATTATATTAATAATCGCCCTCCACCTTAAGCCAAGGCCCGTGGGTCCAGAGACCACGCAGCACATTTCAATACAGTCACAACAATCACTTTATTTAACAATCGCAACAACGTTTTATATATAACAATGTCTTTCATATATATGTAACCCACTTTCATTCTTCAGCATAATTATACAGACTGCCTTCTAATTAACTGAATGCATAAATAATAAAACCTGTTTCAACATATAGAAACCCATTTCAGGCCCACCTGACACGTTTTCCGATGCGATATACTACTCCTCCAGCGATTTCTGATTCTGATTGATCTCATGTGATGCGATTAATCGCAATCAAAAACTTCTATTTGCATGTTCTGCTGCTTTGTTTAACTCTGATGTAATGCGATTGATACCTTTGCGATTGATCGCAATCGCAACATTCTGTTGTGATGTTCCAATGCCTTTATATTCTCCAATGCGATCAGTCACTATTCACTTAAATGTGCCGATGCGATTAGAACTGGAACTCAAACCAATAAAATCATAATTTATAGACCCATCGGGTCCGGAAATCAATCGAAATCGCAATCCTTTATTGTCATGCTCTGATGTTCTGCTTTTGTCCGATTCAATTGACCACTATTCATTGCATTTTGCTGATGCGATTGAAACTGGAAGTCAAACATTTGTTAATCATAGTTTATAAGCCCATCGGGTCCGGGCTTCAATTGCAATCGCAAGTTCTTGCTTGCATGTTCCGCTGCTTTCTCCAATGCGATTTGGTCCCACCTTATGGTACTTTGGTTATTTGTTTAAAAGGCGCTACACTTATATAAAGTGCTGCATGTATATAAGTTTTATGTTTAGTGCTACTTATATATAATTTTTATGTTTGACGCGAAACTCAAACATATAAAGTTGTTTGTTTGAACCATATTGGGACCGGAACTTTAATCGCAATCGCAACTTTTGTTACCATGTTCCACTGCCCTTTTCTGATGCGATGGCACATCTTTAAACCGGACTTCAAACATTTATCAATTATGGCTCATTGATCCATCGGGTCTGAACTCTCATCGCAATCACAATTCTTTGTTTACATGTTCCGCTGCCAACCTTTTTCCGATGCGATTGGATTACTGTTCACTTCTCTATGCCGATGCGATGGCTTGCTCCGATGCACTTTAAGGCAGAACTCAACCAAATATGAGAATCATGTATATAATGAATCGGGTCCACTATCTCCATCGGAACTTTTTTTAACATGTTCCGCTGCCCTTCGATTTTCCGATGCGATTGGGTGAGGGTCTCACCAAATAAAACTTTGTTGGTTTAATAACAAGCGTTAAAGCCTTTGGTTCTTTTGATCTTATGGTAAAAAGGTATAATACATATGTTTTGTATTATAGTCCTGGTCCTTTGTGTAAAAACCACTCCATGTATGTATATATATGCTTTGGACCTTTGAAAATGAGGCACAATATATGGAGAGTGCTGCATAAATATAAGCTTCCGCTTCCGCCTGGGTTACGATTCCCGGAATAATGTTTATGTATCCTCCGGCTGGGTAATGATTCTCAGAATTTGTTGTTTAGTGTATCTGCTAGCTGGGGTAGTGATTCTAGGAATAACTTCTCTGCCTCTGCCTCTTCCTTTCTATGATAACGACACTGCCTCTGACTCTGCCTTTGCCTTTCTACTTCTGCATTCGCTGCTTCTGCCTCTGCCTCTATTCATCTCTTCCTCTCTATTCACTGATTTTCTTCGCCATGCTTCTTTCTCTGCCTCTCTCGTTGCTTCTTTCACTGCTTCTGCTGTTTGAATGTTACATTTTGACAGTCAACTTTGCTTCCTTTGTTTTCTGTATTTGATATCTCCTTTGCCATCAATGACAACATTTCCAACAATCTCCCCCTTTGGCATTGATGGAAACACATCCACCGATAATCCAATGCTTCCTCCAAGTATTTCTCTGACTGGTTTCTTTTTGAAGACCCCTTCTTCTATTACCTACTTTTCCTCCCCCTTTGACATCAATGGAAAAGGGTTGCACATTTCTCAGTGTTGATTTTGTCTTTGCATTTCGTCTCTCTGATTTGTGTTTAGACCACCTTCTTCTGACTGTGTACCCTGCTGCTCCAGACTGGTGTAGAAGACTTGTTCAGAGAACACTTTTGGGGATTATTGAACTTGTCTATACACATTAAGTCAATACCATTCCAATGGATAGAATCCTTGCACTTGTATAAATATTAGGTGATGAAAACCATATATAATCAGACTTGTGTAATAAGAGATGCATTATTGGATCAAGACTTAAAGATTGTGAATGCTCTAAGTGACATGTCAGGCTTGCTTCAACTATACTTCAGTCTATATTTGATGTATTGCGCCAATATATTTCTGTTGAGGAAGATTGTAGATGAGATAAGTTTTCTTCTGCAATACACATCTGTAGACAACATCTGTTGAATTATGATAATGATGACAATATATCTTTTATTGTTGTGGTACACCTTTCCTGCTTGTTGGTGATGATATGAACTAGGATGCTGACAAGGATATTTCATTTAAAGACTGAGAGTTTCTTGTTGTTGATATGATCAATGAATCAACTAGAATTTTATCTAAGAGATCAAATGCTTTTACTGATTGCATAATGTACTCTCAAAACAAACCCTTGAGACTAGATACATTAAGTGTATTAGTCAGTCTCACTTATCAATCATGCACTTTACTTTATGACATAAGGAGGTTATGTATGTCAATGATAAATATCTCTTTAAAGGTGGATTACCAGTAAATCCTTTGTGCTAAAGTAGGATTAGTTGATTTAAAAATTTTGAGCTTCAGATGTTAATCACAGCTAGTCCTTTATTCTTCAGATACTTTGACTGTTCTATCAGGATGAACTTCCACACGAGCATATTCAAGATGTTTGATTTAAAAATCAGCAAACAGACTTCACACAGTTTTGTAACTAATCTCAAGAAAGAGGCCTTGAATATATACATGTGCCAAATTCAGGAAGGCATGCAATTATATATATAGAATAAGATATTGCTTCAGTCCTCAATATACTAGTTCAAGTGTAAGCAAGATAATGATATTTTTTCTTTGCTACTGACCTTTTCATGCTGAATGCAGATAATACTGGGAATATTACCTTGAGGTTCTTTTGCCATAGTTATTTGATCCCGTGGACCTGTATCATACTGCTTCTCTTCTGATAATGCTTGGTAATATGTTGATAAGCATGCTGCTTGTACCTAAACGCCAATTCATATTTCTTTGATAAACCATGCAGAGGTTTCACTTCAGCTTGCACATTTACCCATAATTAAGACATCCTTCATAAATTCTATTATTGAGCTCTCCACTACTTTCAACAATAATCATCAATATACTGAATCTTATCTTGGCCTCATTAATCTTTTTCTTTTTCTATCATTTTGTTCAGAGGAAGTCACAGCATTTTATTTTCTAGGACTGCTCCAGAATCATTGCTGCTTCAACTCAATTGTTCTAACATAGTGATCTTAGGGAAGACATTTTCAATTTCTTTCCTAGGACTCTTCATGGGCAGATCACTCAGAGATTTATCACTTACTTGACTGTACTCCTCCAAGGGGAATTTTCATAGATGAGTGATGTAATGATATTAATGAAGACAGGCACATTTCTTACTCAACATTATTAATGGGGTTCATTGTTATTTCTAGCAGTATGATGCATTCTGTGATCATCACTTTAATGTGCTAAAGTCTTCTTAGCTTACATGTTCATTGCTAAGGTTTCCTCTATCATCAAGGCTTCTTAATCTCTTCTCTTCTTCCATCAATCTGTCAGCTACTTAATACTTCAGATGATCTTCTTTCTCTATAGTTCTCATTTAGAGGAAAATCCTTTCACTTCCTGATCTCATAGCTGTTCTCATTTCATGGAGCTCTTATTATACTAATTTCATGGGGATTATTTATGAACTACTCTCCCCTAGGATGTTGCTTCATATTTATCACTGGTTGGATATTTGCTATGTTTTCTAGATCAGCTCCCCCTGAGATTATGCTAGATTCATTATGTTATTGAGATGATAGACTCCCCCTTTCTCTTTTCCTTCCACACTTTATTGGGGTTCTTCATAATGTCTGCACTTCTTTTAGATTCATAGTTTTGTTTGATTTCCTTTGTTTCTATCATTTGTCTAGAGTTCTTTAATATATAAGGCAGTTTACAGTCCTTTGCTTTGTGGCCAAGCTTGAGGCATACATAACATCTTATTCTACCAAGGTATATTTGATCTGATGTACAATACTTTGTTCCCCTTTTTGAATAAAATTTACATTCAATAGATTTATGTCCAAAATTATTGCATGCATAACAATAGCCATGGAAGTAATTTGTGTACCTGGTGAAGGATTGTCTTTTCCATTTGCTTGCTTGAGGGGTTCTACTCTTTTGCTGCATCCTTTGCTGGTTGGACTGGATTGGATTTGTCTTACAATATGCTACATTATGTCCTAGTTTATGACAAGAGAAACTTGTGCTGTTTTTCATAGGAGGAAAGAACCTTCTTTGACATCTTCCAAATTTATTCATTTCATCCTCATGAGTGTATGAGTCTTTTTCTGCTGACTATTTCATCCCCTATTTCTCTATCCTCTCATGTTGCTACTTATTTTTGTGTGTTTCTCTACAACTCATGTTCCTGTTGGTTTCTACTTCTGGAGAAATTTGTTGAGCTGCTTCAGTGTTCTTTACAGCTTTTACAAAAATGATTTTCCTATTATCTTGAACCTTGGACTTACTAGTTTCACCTTCATATCCTATCCCAGCCTTTATGAGAGGTGAAATTTGAGCCTTTAGAATTTGGTCCAACTGTCCAGAACCATTCATTAGAGGTGTATTCATTAATAGTTCTCTTTGGGCTTTCTCTACGTTCTTTCTTAGGCTCACTACTTCTTCTTCCAATCTTTCACATTCCTCAATTTTCTCTCTCATTTGTTGCAGCAAAGTGTCTTCTACTTTCTTTGCCTCTTCAAGCTGTGTCTTCAGGTCAATAATTTCTTTCCTATCTTCATATTCTCTCTCATCACATATTTGCACCATTGTCTTAAGGTCTTTGTTTTCATTTTTCAATTTTTCTATTTCAGTCAAAGCAGTGTCAAGCTTGGCTCTTTCTTTAGTTGTAATTTCTTCATGGTTCTTATCTCCATTCACACTAGCAGGTACTTCATTTGATTGAATATTTTCCTGTTGACATGAATTTTCCTTCTTCTTAATTCTCTTATCCTTCTTGTCAGTGAAGTCCTTAGTGTTTACTCCATGCATGAAGTGCAGTCTATCCCAGATTTCTTTTGTAGAGGTTAAATCCATTATCAACTCAAGGTCCTTGTTATGAAGACTGTTATATATCACACATTTTGCCTTGGCATTCCTCTGTTTTTCTTTCAACGTGGGGGAGTCTGTGCAGTAACCATCACATACAAGCTACAATACTGCAGGTTCATAAGCAAATATTCGTATTTTAACCTTATCTCTCCATTCAGGAAAGTTTATTGTACTTAACACAGGTACATTTTGGTTAGTCCGTGACTTAACCAGATCTCCTTTAAGCTATTAAGCTTACACCAAAGGAACCAGCTCTGGTACCAATTGTTGAACCCTTAGTTAAACTGAGAGGGTGGGGTGAATCATTTTAACACATTCATGGAATCTTAAAACTTTTTCATTAAAACTTATTTACACTTTCATTTCATGTTCAATTTAATATGTGAGTAGTCTTAGAATGTGAGCAAGAAGTATTAATAAATGTAACAGTAGGTTTAATATGAGAGCAGCAAGTATTAAGCAGATGAGATAAACCACATCAACACATAAACATCATGCACAAAGACACCAGATATAAGTGGAAACCCATAAAGGGAGAAAACCACATCTTATTATTGTTTTTATGCAAAGGCAAGCTCCAACTCCCTCTCACCACTGATTTTCTGTAGGCACCAACCTATAGGAGGCTCCTACCTTGATTCTGCAAACTACAACTTGCAAGGAAGCTCCAACTCCCATCAATTTTCTACAGGCACCAACCTACAGGAGGCTCCAACCTCAGTCAACTACAACTGACATTTTATCAAGCTACAACTTGATGTGGAAGCACCTACTCCCATCTATTTTCTACAGGCACCAACCTTGGATATTAGCTCTATTCTATTCCATCTGCTCTGCTGTTCATCTATTCTCATGTCTGCCCTGTATCATCTCTGCATCTTCTCAGATTCTCTATCAGCTTCTCCTTCTTCTCTTCTCAGCTCCTCCTTCTTCTCTGCTCAGCTCCTCTTTCTTCTCTGCCTCACTGCTTCATTTCTTCATTCTCTTCACTCACTCTATTTAACCTCTTGCAGCTTTCTTATTTTCTTCAACTCTCTTCAATTCTGCTGCACACTCTCTTCTTCTCTCACTCTATTTTTTCAGTCTTCTCCATTTGGATATTACCTTGTTTTATACAAAATATTTTCATGGTTGTTTGTATTCTACTGGGAATTCGAAATGGACAGCCATGTCTCTTTGCCTTTTTCCTTCTCATCTCTTTTATCCGCTCATTCAGAAAATATAACTGTAGGCATCAATTTAACATTACAGTGGGATATTTGTTCTCTTCCAGAGACTTGCCAATGCATCACAACAATATAAATCAATTAAAAAACATTTACATTCAATTATAATGAAAATTCCATCTCACTCATTCAGCCTCTTGGCTAGCTGCCCATTTATCTTTTCTTTGACTGTGTTTGTCCCTTTCTTTCCTCTGTATGCCTTTTTTTTTATGGCTGCTGCGTAACCCCTGTATTTATATAACTGCTGACATTAAATCTGGGAAAATTCAAACCCTTTACACAGTGAGTGTCTTGTTGATGTGGTGAGTTCCGCAAGCGGAACATACATACACCACGACCTTTGTTTTATGGCCCGATGTGATTCCACACATCGCAATTAGATTATATTAATAATCAACCTCCACCTTAAGCCAAGGCCCATGGGTCCAGAGACCACGCGGCACATTTTAATATAGTTGCAACAATAACTTTATTTAACAATCGCAACAACGTTTTATATATAACAACACTTTTCATATATATATAACCCACTTTCATTCTTCAGCATAATTATACAGACTGCATTTTAATGCGATATACTACTCCTCCAGCGATTTCCGATTCTGATTGATCTGATGCGATGCGATTAATCGTAATCACAAAATTCTATTTGCATGTTCCACTGCCTTGTTTAACTCTGATGCGATTGACCTGATGCGATGCAATTGATACCTTCGTGATTGATCGCAATCGCAACTTTCTGTTGTGATGTTCCGATGCCTTTAAATTCTCTGATGCGATCAGTCACTATTCACTTAAATGTGCCGATGCGATTAGAACTGGAACTCAAACCAATAAAATCATAATTTATAGACCCATCGGGTCCGGAACTCAATCGCAATCGCAATCCTTTATTTTCATGCTCTGATGTTCTGCTTTTGTCCGATGCAATTGACCACCGTTCATTGCATTTTTCTGATGCGATTGGAACTAGAAGTCAAACATTTGTTAATGATAGTTTATAATCCCATCGGGTCCGGGCTTCAATCGCAATCACAAGTTCTTGCTTGCATGTTCCGCCGCTTTCTCCGATGAGATTTGGTCCCACCTTATGGTACTTTGGTTATTTGTTTAAAAGGAGCTAAAATTATATAAAGCGCTACATGTATATAATTTTTATGTTTAGTGCTGCTTATATATAAGTTTTATGTTTGACGTAGAACTCAAACATATAAAGTTGTTTGTTTGAACCATATCGGGTCTGGAACTTTAATCGCAATCACAACTTTTGTTACCATGTTCTGCTGCCCTTTTCCGATGCGATGGCACATCTTTAAACTGGACTTCAAACATTTATCAATTATGGTTCATTGATCCATCGGGTCCGAACTCTCATTGCAATTGCAATTCTTTGTTTACATGTTCCGCTGTCAACATTTTTCCAATGCGATTGGATTACTGTTCACTTCTCTGCGCCGATGCGATGGCTTGCTCCGATGCGCTTTAAGGCGGAACTCAGCCAAATATGAGAATCCTGTATATAATGAATCGGGTCCACTGTCTCCATCGGAACTTTTGTTAACATGTTCCGCTACCCTTCGATTTTCCGATGCAATTGGGTGAGGGTCCCACCAAATAAAACTTTGTTGGTTTAATAACAAGCGTTAAAGCCTTTCTTTCTTTTGATCTTACGGAAAAAGGTATAATACATATGCTTTTTATTATAGTCCTGGTCTTTTGTGTATAAACCACTCCATGTATGTATATATATATGCTTTGGACCTTTGAAAATGAGGCGCAATATATGTAGAGTGCTGCATAAATATAAACTTCCGCTTCCACTTGGGTTACAATTCTCAGAATAATTTTTATGTATCCTCTGGCTGGGTAATGATTTTCAGAATTTTCTATTTAGTGTATCTACCAGCTGGGGTAGTGATTCTCTGAATAACTGCTCTGCCTCTGCCTCTGCCTTTCTGCGATAACGGCACTGCCTCTGCCTCTACCTTTGCCTTTCTACTTCTGCCTTCGCTGCTTCTGCCTCTGCCTCTCTGCGATAATGTATCTGCCTCTATTCATCTCTTCCTATGTATTCGCTGATTGTCTTCATTGTGCTTCTTTCTCTGTCTCTGTCGTTGCTTCTTTCCCTGCTTCTGTTGTTTGATTGTTACATTTTGACAGTCTCCTTTGCTTCCTTTTTTTTTTTGTCTTTGTTGTCTCCTTTGCCATCAATGACAACATTTCCAACATTAACCTTTTAAAAAAAATCACCCATCACAACCATGTCACAAATTTAGAATTTTAATTGTTTATATTTGTATGGTCTCAACAACCTACTTTTCACTTGTGTTCATCACATAAAATAGTAGGCCACATTCTCTTAGTTTCATGTGGGAGAAGTGATAGAAAAAAATCTCCTACAAACAAAATAAAAAATAGGTATTAGTTAAATACATTTAATATTTCAATTTATAGATGAAATTTTTAGTGATAGATGAGCCACATACCTTCCCTTACAAAATTAGAGACTTGATCATGATAAAATGAAATGATAGCCTCTTCATTGTGCATCTCTTGCTATGTCAGAATTGGATGAGGTCCCTGTCGATTAAGAAGGACATATTTCCATTATTTCACTTACCCATGCTTTTCAGAGTGATCAAGTGTAATACCCTTATTCCTCATATAGTATTACAATATTAAGGAATGGATCTATTCACATTTCAAAGTTTAACATTTCAGAAGAACCTATGCATAGGCAATATAGATTGGTGACCTTCATGTCCTAAATAGGATCTGCACTAGTTGAACACCTCTAGTGATGATTTGAGTCGATCTACATCATGAATAATTTGGTACCTCTTAAGTTCTCACTTTACACATTAATCACCTATAGCATCAAGCTCAACCTTTCCATGTACTTTTTCAAAGTAGCTCCAAGTATGCTGAATTTTGGTCTTCTTGTGTAGTCGTATCAACCAATAAAAGTTATGTGTTCACTTGAACTTTCCTACTCAACCATATGACCATATACAATGCTTATTGAATGACATATAATTTTTTTTTAAATGATTCATAAATTAGGTCAAATCAATGTTTCACAAAAAATGTGTCATGCTCACAATCATCACTGATGTAAAAGTGACACTCCTTAATCACATAAGGTGCCCTGTTAGTGTTATCCATACCATCAATGTTTAATTGTACATGTATATACAAAAAATCTACTAATATGGACACTTGGTATGAGTGAAAATACTCACTATGTGTCTATGTATGAGGAGAAAATGTATAATTCTCAGCAAATTCCATCATTGATAAGATTGTTCCTGGCTGAAATAATTCACTAGAATGCTTAAATTAAGACGATTTCCACCTAGACATGTGCCAGTGTTTTATATATTTATAGATATGGTTTTGTATTTGATCTAAATATGGTAAAGCTAATTATTACTATGCTAGCTCCCTCATCAGTATTAAAATGTGCATTTAGGATCGTCTCAAGTTAACCAATTGTGAAGGGGTTTATGTGTCAAATTTTATATGTCTTTGCTGATCAAATTATGAGTTAACTAGCTTTTAAAAACTCATATACAAAAAATTAAATTAAAATAAATAACACACAACATACACATAATACAATGGCTGATAACATAGCTCACCCCTCTTAGGCTACATCGCCATGGACCTGCTTTAGCTAGCTAGGCCCTCCTCAGATTAAGAGTCAAATTTATGATTACATGCACATGTAATTCTCTAGTGAATTTACAACCTACTCCATTGTCTCTATAACACCCAAAAACCCCAAAAAATGACTATTCAATCTTTAAAATTGGTTTCGATCTGATCTAGGCTTGACCTCCCATCTCGGTGGTCATGGGCTTGTTTAATCTCCAAGTTAAAAAAACACTTTTATAAGTACTCCAACACCTCTGAAAATTGTACCACTATGTTACAATCATCAAACACATCTAAAAATGACTCTTCTTGAGCCAATATTGGTCTTTAGCTCATCTGGGCATGGCCTTCCTTCATGGTGGCCCTATGCCTCAATTTTCTTCAGGTGACCAAAAACACCTGTAAAATTGCTCCTCTGCCTTTGAAAGTTATTCCAACGGATTCAAAGCATGCAAATATGCTAAGAATGACTCTTTCTAAGCCAAAATTGGTCAAGAATTGTTCAAGGTATGCTTCATTCAATTTTGCCTAGTAATCTACCTCTAAAACTAGATAGACTCCAGTTAGCTTCGACAATTCTGGAGGTGGTGTCTGTTACACAACAATTTGTCACCGTCCCTACCATTCCCCATCCCGCACATTGGAGGGCTCATTCTGTGACCTCTGAGCAGAGACAAGACTTGAAAATACTTTCATTGCATCCCTCTAAAGATGAGATTTCATTGCCCTGAAGACATCTCCCTGCAAAAAACCCTAAAAATAGCTCTTTTTCCATTGGCACGGTTCCACAGTTCAGCCCTCGCGCCAAGGGGGAAAATCCTCCAAAGAGGGCGCACCAATTGGTGCTCTATCATAGAGCCACACCCGCGCCAACCATATTAAGAGGTGTTTTTTAAAAATAAATGGCGGAAGTTTCGTCCTAACAAATTCCTGGACTGATATCTATCTTGAGTTGGGAGGTTTGGCTACGGATTTCCATAGAGAGGAAGTGGTTTTCCACCTCTCATGGAAGCTTCCTTGATGATAGGGCCAATCCCATAAATATAGGGATCCCAACTCCCCTTCCTCCACCTATAAAAGCTTGCTCATCTCCTTCGCAAGCTAGTTCCCAAGAGCTTTCACATCCTTATGCTGCAAGAGCCTTCTTGATTCCCTTAAGGCCAAATCCAAGCAAGGAGAATATTGTCAAGTATCTAGAGAGAGAGGCTTGTCCCATCCTTGACAGGATTTATCGAGACATTTTTTGCTGATGACCCGCCAAAGGAGAGTGCTGCGTCGAAGCTATGGTGGTATTCTTCTTTTGATTCATTAATGATAAGCGACTATTGGTTATGGTTCCACTCTTGTTCTTGATTATGTTCATGAGTTATGTCCTCTTCGACTAACATATAGTTGTATATACTGGATTTTATGCTTGCATTTGTGTTGTTTCTTGCATGTGAAGGTGTCTAATCACGGAGATCATGAGGATTGTGATCTGCTAGGGCAAAGGAACGGGAGCACCACCTCTTCTACAAATGACAGCATTGTATTCTAGGTAATCCTTCATCGCAAGTCGGTTTATTTGCAATTAGGAACCTGCACTGTAGCGTGTTTGATTGTTGCTAGACCCGATCTGGGCTAGTAGGGATCACCTCTGTCCGCAGAGGGGATTAACCTCTTCAACAATTTGGCGACTCCACTGGGGAATCAGCTTGTTGTTTGATTTGTGAGCTATAGACGGAGCCTAAAGTATAGCCAGATAGCCTTTGAAACGCTTTTGATCTGCATTAGCGGATTAGATCAACACTGCTGCAGTCAATCTCCGATGTAGTTTACGAACTGAACAACTTGGAGTATTGTCTTCTCTTTTCGGTCAATTTCTTGGCCTTGCTTGCTTGGTCAGCTCTTTGGACTGGTTTTTTCTATTTGTTTGGCTTTGTTTTAGCCTTTTCATCGCTTGTCTGTATCTGAGATTTCTTGTTTTTCATTTTCCCATAGTAAACTCGGCTGGCGCGCTTTTCAGTGTGACAGTCGTGCCCATTGGCACAGGTTGCTTGTGTATCACCTGCGCCATTGCCTTTCTAGTGCTAATTTCAAGCTCACAGTCACGCCAATCCTGTGAGCTATTAGGGTTTGCTGTGTTTTATGCTTTCTGGGACTGACTTATGATTTTGATCTTGTTTTTTTGGCTGTTTGAGTGCACTGGAGCCTAGTTTGACTGATTGTAACCTCCATCCTTTGGTTGTTTGCCTATTTCTTTCAATTTTGCATTCAAGCCCTAGGGCATCTAGGTGCTTTTGTGAGTCGAGCCTCCCTTGGGAGTTTTTTTGGTTTTCGTTCATTCAGTCGACTTTGGGATTGCTTCCTTACATTCGTTTGACAATTTTCTATCATTTTATTGCGCTTTTTGAGTCACTGATTTCGTTTTCATTCGAATTTCGCTTTGCTTCATTTTGAGCCTAGATTACATGGCTCATTAGTGTCTTTGGGAATTTTCTTGGTTTTGAAAGACTTTTGGTCGATTTGAGATCTGATTGTCTGTGCCATTGAGTGAAATCTGCTTGTTTTTGATCCCTTATTATCATTTCTCAAATTTCTTCTCATTTGTTTTCGGTTTGTTTAGTGCATCTAGCTCTCAAACATTGAAATAAAAAAAAATCACTTTTGCTTTTGATTGATTAGTGCAAATTAAAATATTTTCGGTGTTATTAGTAATTAGTGACTTTGAAAGAAAATTTTTTTAGTTTCATTAGCTACATTAGAGATATCACTGATTGTCTTCCGATCATTTTTTTTGTGTAAAAAGCTCTTAACTCTTCTGTAGCTAGCTTTCATCGAATGAAATGATATACTGTGGCATGTAGTTTTGCATTTAGGAGATTTATGAGACATCACATTCGTTAGGGCCTGAAAACTGAAACGTAATTGAAGATAAACTTTTAAATTTACTCAACTTACACTAAGGCAACATTGAAATCTAATGAAACACATTTATAGGTCTAGGCTAGAGACGTGTTCCAGCATCTTAAAACCTAGTAGCTGTCGTTCGCCTCTTGGCTTTAGACAGCACTAGTATGGACTTGTTCTCCCCGTACCGTTGCGTATATAAAGGGAGACCCCACTAGGTTTCAATCCTTTATCCATAGGAAGCCAAGTCGTGCCCTATACCCGTGATACACTGGACACAGCATTCGGGGAGATTCCCTGCACATACAGAAATTCCTTGGTTGATTTCTCTTTCATTATTGGAAACAAGGTGTATATTGCAGTTCACGGTTATTTGGTACACCCTTTTGCCTAGTATTCCTGAGTAGTAATTTGATCTTTTCTGACTCCCTAAATTTGAAAGGAGCACCAAGCGCTTGTCCTTTCACGCTTGTGTCAAATCTGAAAGAGATAGAGTCACCTTTTCGACCGTTTCTCGACTCTTAAAACATGAAACGGTGAAGTTTCTTATTTTTCAATGTGGTAAAAAATTAATCACCCATGATCACACGCCTTGTTAGATTCTGCTTGTTGACCGTTTTATTGTGTGTCTTGACTCTTTTTTAGCCCGTGTGTGTGTTTGATTTTTTTTTTCTTGTCATTACTACCATAGTGGCGGAACCCTCAGTTTCGTCTACTGGTAGTCCTTATACGGAAGATTCATCAAAGGTTTCCCAATCCTCTGCTGAACCACAGCAGCCCATTGTTTCCGAGTTTCCTGACAGGGGACCGGTTCTATTTGAGCAACCCTTTGGGGGACCAGTTGAGTTCAATTGGCCCTTTTCCGACCCTTGGTCTGAATTAAGAGTAGGGGCAGAGTTCCTTTCTCTTACATTGGGTTTTCCTTTTATACCTGTTGTTTTTCCTCCTAGTCCTTGACGTCTATTACAAGATCTAGCGGCAGGCTCAAACATGAGTGATTCTAGTGAGGAAATCCCAACGTTTGGTGAAGACTATCATCTCTTCCCACGAAGATTATTTCCAGGAGACAACTCTGAACCAGAGATCATGTCATCATCCGGACTCTCATTGCCAGCAGGGTATAGATCCTTGGGTCAGATCATTTCCGCCGCAGCCTCTATGGGAGTGTCAGCTCCTTCTACGAGGCCGGTTGCTCCTTCATTGGGGATGTCTCCTTAGACACCCATCACTTCTGTACCCGCTCAGACCACTGTCTGTGTGGCCACCTCTGCACCCGCTGTTACGGCACCCTCCGTGAGGGCTATGCCGCCTCCTGAAGACGTTTATTTAGCGACTGCTATGCCGGAGAACATCTCTTCGGAGGAGTATCGGTTGTCCCTACAACAGCCAAACCCCGAGGTTGGACGATCCTCCCAAGATCCCAACCGCTCTTATTTTTCCCACTATGCATAGGATGGTACACCCGTGTATGCTTTTCCAGGTCAGTATGATGAGCACGGGGACATTTTGTGTCTACCTGCTCCTGAGGCTCACCTCCATGCTCAAGTTTTACATTATAAATAGGCTTATAACCAGCAAGGGAAACCTTTCCAAGGCCAACCTTCGAGCCAACCTAGCTATCCTTATGACCCATAGGGGTAGCCTGTGCAAGGCTATCCTGCGGGCCAGTAAGGGCCATCGTACGATCCGCAAGGACAGTATTACAACCCTTCCGGTCAACCTGTGCAGCCTCAGTCGGGGTACCAACCGAGACCGGTCTATGGTCCTAGGGGGCAAATCCAGCCTTCTCAACCTATGCAACCGCAATATCCTGTTGTTTCCAACGTTGCATATCAGCTGAGACCATCCTATGGTCCTGCTCCAGGCCAACCGGCCCATCTGGTACAACCTGGTGTTCCGCCTCCAGGCCAACTGGCCCATCTGGCACAACTTGGGGCTCCTTTACAGCCAGGTCAACCTACGCAACCAGTGCAGCCTGTCTATCCGGGTCAACCTGTTCACTCAGGGCAGCCCGCTCAGCCGGGTCAACCTATTCACTCAGGGCAGGCCGCTCATTCCATTAACCCTGCCCAGCAGCTGATTTATTCAATGCCGCAGCCAAATCAATAGCTGCGCCCTAGTTATCAGGCTCCGTAGGGTTCCACCTATCAATAGCCGACTCATCCTCAGGGTAGTTATTATCCTCATGGTCAATCTCAACCGAATTATAACCAACCTCGAGGTTCTCAGTATTATCCTCATCAACTCGGTTCTACCTATACTCAGCAGCCAAATCCAAATGCTGCTTACATTGGGCCGACATATAATTAGGGTCCATACCCTGGTTATCAAGCCCCACACACTGGATACCAACAACCAAATCAGTCTGGTTATATGACCTACACCCCCTAAAGTCAGAATCCTACAGGACAGAACCCATGGGGGCAAGGATATTCCCAACCAGCGTGGAGTATAGGTATCGGTCCTCATCCCGGGCCTGGCATGCCGGTCAATCCGCCATTGCCGTTCCTGGCCACATTGGAGTTGTTGGATGTTTCAAAATTGACCAATGATCTGATTTTGCATAATCATTATTAGCCTCTTGTTCCTACCAAGATACCAGGTGATTGCCCCAAGTTTGAGGGTAAAGCTGGGGAGGACCCCCAAGCGCATGTGATGACGTATCATCTTTGGTGTTCGTCTAATTCTTCGGTCGATGATTCAATTCATTTGCGCCTCTTCCAGCGCACTTTGACTGGAGCTGCTACTAAGTGGTACATCGAGTTATCCCGTGGCATCTTCCAAGATTTCAATTCCTTAGCCATGTATTTTCTAACGCACTTTCAGTTACCGGTTCGCTATGAAGTCGGGATGCACCTCCTGACTTCTTTGAAGCAGGACAAAGCCACTCACATTTCTGATCACATTCATGAGTGGCGGTGCCGTCATAGAATAATCAGGTTTCATACACCTGATCAGATACTAACTCACTGGTTCACCACCTCCTTCATGAAAAAAATCGCCCAAGATATTGCGATGGGAGCATGTGTGACGGAGGAACAAGCCATTGCGCGTGCCCAATATCTAGATCTTGTATATTCTCAGTCCGACACGCTTTATAACATCTTGCCTGATGCTTCACGGTCCGGAACCTCTAAGGCTCCACCTACCCCTGCAATGGATGGTGTCATTGGTTCCATGTCTCAGAATTTGAAGAAATCTTCGAATGGGAAGAAAAAGTCCAATTCTTCCAACAACACTCCTGCTCATCCAGCCCCATCAGATTTTGGAAAAACCATAGAGGTTAATGTCGTTCAGGCCAATGCTATGGAGAAAACTTCCAAAGGGGAAAATAAGGGCAAAGGTAAATCTAAATCCAATGCCCCAAAGCCAAAATCCAAACCTCGTACTGAGGATGGTTCTCAACGTAAACCGAAGTATCCCTGCCTCATTTGTGAAGGAGACCATTATACCAAATATTTTCCACGATGATCTGAGGTTAGTCAACTTCTAAAAGGCTCAAAAGGAACTCTGGCAGTTCTTAAAGAACCATTCCCATCTCATCAGACCCAGATGGTTGAACAACCTTCACCATCTACGCCATTTGGGTCCCAAGTTTTTATGATGAATGGTGCTGCACCTATATTTGTTTCCACACATTCGAAGGATTACAAAAAATCACGGTAGGCACTTGGGAAGGCAGTTGCGGATGGACCACCTCCCCCACCTGTCTTCGGTTCGTTGGAAATTGAGAAGCCTACCCCTGAACCTATTGTGAAGCCACCTTCTAAAGGTGTTCTTCGAAGATCTTCTTACAATCGGAATGCCCCTGCTGCTCAGCACTACAATATTGTTGAGGATTTGGCACAGGCGCCTTCTGCTATGTCTGCACTATAAGTTCTTAAAATATTTCCTTCTCAACGGAAGGCTTTATTGTCTGCCATCGGTGGCATCGATCCCACCGATTCGAGTCTTCTCACCTTTGACTTAGAGAATTTCACCCCCCAACTTCCACATCAGATCGCTCTTGTTATTCAAGTCAGGATCAACGGTCTTAACATCCATAGGGCCGTTGTGGATGAAGGTGCCTCTACCTACATCATGTCGTCCGCTTGCTGGAAGGCCATTGGCTCTCTGGCCCTATCGTCATCTCCCAATGCCCTAGAGGCTTTCGATGGTTGGGAATCTAAACCCCTGGGTGTTCTCGAGAGTTTAGCGATCACTTTATAGGGGAAGACTATCAACGTAGAGGTAGAAGTGGTTGACGCCAGACTCAACTACAATATACTTCTTGGTCACAGCTAGACTCATGCCATGCTATGCGTGCCATCCACCATTTTTCAACTTCTTAATTTCCGTCACGAGGGAAAAATCGTCACAGTGGATCAGTTGTCCTTCTTCACCTCCACCTCTGAGAAAAATGTTCCATACATGGATTAGATCCCAAATCCCCCTGATAGTAGAGGGCCCGGTCTTTTTAAAGACCCCATCCTCATGGGTATTTTTCCTGCGCCACCACCGCACACCGCTCAAGTTAACATGATCTCGAGGACTGATGACCCCTGGCTCATCCCTACACCTGAGCAGGTGTTTGAGTTTGGAGAATCAATGCCCTTAACTCCAGTAGAGATTAGCTACTGTGAAATCGTTGCTGCATTTGATCCTCCCTCGCCTCAGCATGCTCCTTCGAGCATGGCTTTAGACATCTATTCTTAATCCCCCTGGCTTGGCGAAGCCGACTCGTCGGATCCTCTTAAAGAGAATTTTCCTTCTGATGAAGCCATCATTGAAACTATGTCTCTCGAGGAGCTGCCTTAGGGCGATGGACATCATCGTTCCTCTTTCATGCCTAGCTTGGGGGCAATGTCAGATTGTCTAGAGCATTATGCATCTCAGGTTCCTACTCCTCCTCTCCAAATGCCAATATTGACGCACGAGGTTCTTTCAGAGGGAAACCTGAGTAATATCACTCAAACCATCCCAATCAAGATCTCCGTTAAACCGGGGTTCGTTGAGAATATACACGTGGGAGTGACTTGTTCTCCTGATAAGATTCAAGTCTATATTGATCTTTTTAAAGAATTCAGAGATGTGTTCTCCTGGTCCTACGAGAAAATGCCTGGGATTGATCCCAGTATCGTAGTGCATGAGATTCCCACCTACCCTGGTGTGAAGCCCGTGCTCCAACGCTTATGCCCAATGCATCCTCATAAAGCCACTATAATTAAGGCAGAAGTTGAAAAACTTCTGAATGCGGGCTTTATTTATCCCATCCCCCTCACAGAATGGGTTTCCAACATTGTCCGTGTCAATAAAAAGCAGGGTACTATTAGGGTCTGTGTTTATTACCGTGACATTAATCGCGCATATCCGAAGGATAACTATCCCACTCCATTCATAGACCAAATCATTGATGAATGTGCCAGAAGTGAGATTTATTCCCTGATGGACGGCTTTTCCGGGTACAATCAGATAAACATTCTACCTTCTGATCAACACAAGAATACATTCATCTGTCCGTGGGGTACTTTCGCCTATAAAAAGCTCTCGTTCGGCTTGAAGAACGCTGGAGCCACTTTCCAGCGTGCGATGTCTTATGCTTTCCATGACATATGCCATATCATTCAGCCTTATCTGGACGACTTGCCAGCTCACTCAGCCAGGCGAGAGGACCACCCTGAACACCTCCGCCAGATATTCCTTCGCTGTAGACGCTACAATATTAGGCTTAATCCTCATAAATGCATCTTTTGCGTGGATTCTGGCCGTCTTTTGGGATTCATAGTCTCCAAAGACGGAATTCACCTTGACCCTTTAAAAGTTGAGGCTATCATCAATCTCCCATCACCCTCCTCATTATATCAGTTGCAGATTCTGCAAGGATAAGCAAACTTCCTTCGACGCTTTATCCTGAACTACGCAGAGGTGGCTAAAGGATTCATGTGCCTATTAAAGAAGAACGTTCCCTTTCGTTGGGATGAAATTTCTCAACAATCCTTTGAGAAGCTCAAGACGTTACTTGTTAATGCTCCTTTGCTTCGTCCTCCTAACTATCACCGTGATTTCACTTTATATCTCGCTGCTGCGTTTAGCACCATAGCTATGGTTCTGGTGCAGGATGACGATGATGGTAATGAACATGTCCTTTATTATCTATCATGGACCCTTCTTGACACAGAAACACGTTATGCTCACATTGAGAAGTTGGCGTTAGCCACAGTACATGCTGTGCAGCGTTTTCGCCACTACATCCTGTTGCGTACGATAACAGTGGTTTCGGATTGAAACCCCATGACATATATTCTTTCTCAACAATTACTGGGGGGAAAATACTCCAAATGGATCGTTATCCTGCAGGAGTTTGACTTAGAGTTCACTGCTGCTAAGTCAACCAAATCACTTGTTTTCGCGTATCTTATATGCTCACTCCCGACAGACTCCACTCCTTCACACTCCGAGGATCATATCCCGGACGAAACTCTTTTCCTCATCAGTACTCACGACCCTTGGTACAGTGACATAATCGTGTATCTTTAGACCTCCACATTTCAGTCTGAGCTGACTAAAGATGCCCGACGACGGATTCGGCATCAGTCTCAACCCTACTGCATCGTAGGAGATACCTTATACCGCATTGGAGTAGATTCGGTGCTCCGACGGTGCCTAACCTTGGGAGAGGCTGAAAGAGTCCTAAATGACTACCACAGTGGCGCCTGTGGTGGACATATGTCCGGATATGCCACTGCCCAGAAAATTCTGCGAGCAGGTTACTTCTGGCCATCAATATTAAAAGACTGTATCGTCGCAGTCCGTAAATTTCATGCGTGCCAGGTGTTTCAGCGCAAGATGCATGCGCCACCTCTTCCTTTGTATCCTATCATTACCGTCGGCCCTTTTGCGAAATGGGGCGTGGACTTTATGACGTGTAACCCTCGTTTAGCCGAGGGGCATGCGTATATAATCGGCGCTGTCGACTACTTCACTAAGTGGGCTGAAGCGATGCCTACACTTGCTGCCGACGGTAAGACGGCTGCTCAGTTCATCTTCAACCACATCACTGCACGCTTCGAGGTCCCTCAAGCCATCGTTACTGACCATGGTACTCATTTCCAAGATTATATGATGGCCGAGCTGACTTCAAGGTTGGGCTTACGCCACGATAGCTCAACACCATATTACCCTTAGGAAAATGGCCAGGTTGAAGTAGTGAACAAGGTTTTGGTCACTATGCTTCAACGAATAGTTGGTATTCACAAATCCAATTGGCACCTCCAACTGTTTTCACCTCTATGGGCATACCGGACGTCTGCAAAGAGTGCAACTGGATTCACACCATTTCAATTGGTGTACGGTCTGGAAGCAACTCTTCTGGTTGAATGCTAGATTCCTTCTTTGAAATTAGCTGTGGAACTTCTACCCGATACTTCTGCTGAGGAAGAGCATCTTTTGTATCCGGAATGGTTAGATGAAGCCTGCCATTTAGCTGCTTTAGTCATTGAAGCACAAAAGAAGTGAGTCAAAGCTCACTTTGATCAATCAATTTCTCTACGTTCCTTTATCGAAGGAGACCTCATCCTCCCATACAATCAGGCGCATGACAAGCTTGGGGCCGGTAAGTTCCAACCTATGTGGCATGGGCCCTACATAGTAAAATGTGTTTTTAAGAATGGGGCTTATGAGCTTATAGATTATGAAGGAGTTCCGCTGGCGCAGCCCAGAAATGGGCTGTACCTCAAAAAATACTACACCTGAAGTGATTTTTGGTGTAGTGTGTGTACATAGGTGTGTGCTTTTCATTTGTGTGCATGTGTGGTGTGGTTTGGGATGTAAACATATTTCTGGTGATCGGGTCTTCCTGATTGTGCAGATGTCCATCAATCCGTTTGTTGGTTTCGCGGATGGTGCCTCCCACAGTACCAGGAATCTGTCTTCGGCAGCCTGGTTAATCTACGATCTTGCTGGTGAGTTGGTCAACCTGAAAGGTGTGTGTCTGGGATGTACTACAAATAACATCGCGGAATATAGTGCTGTGTTAGAATTATTAACCGAGGCTGTAAACCTCGGTATCCGTGAATTGCTCGTGTATCTAGACTCGCAACTTGTAGTATCACAACTGAACGGACATTATTCAGTAAGAAACCCATCCATTTTATGTTTGTATCTGCGTATTCGTTTACTGGAAAGAAATTTTGACTATATTACATATCAACATATACCCAGGCATATGAATACGTTAACTGATGCAGTAGCTAATTTGGTTCTAGATAGACATTTGCGCAATTTGTAAATCATCATCACATGTAAAAGGAAAATCCATCCAGAAATAGATATGTATGTATATAGATATCGAATGTTTGCATAGTGTGCATCACATAAAATCAAAAATATACATGTTCATCTTATTACATCGCAGACGACATGTCTCTCAAAAATATGCATGATAAAAGCCCTAGGAGTCTAATCCGCATGGTGCTCATGATAACAAGTGACTACACACACTAAGCATCTCAGAAGTCAGTGGAGGCGACTAGGCACTCCCACCGTATGTATCTGGTACGCCATCGGTACATCTGCCAGCCGGGCGTAGTCCGGGATCCCTCGGGCAATACCCTTGAGATCCTGGATCAACTGCCCCCCCTATGCACCCTCTGCGTGAGGATCAGGTGTGGGAAGAGTCCTCCATGCAATAAGAGACATACCGGCTGGTCTCTCTAGGCCCACATCTGCATACATATAAAATGTGTCAGAACGGACATGTTTTACCAAAAAAAATCATAAAACATAAAAATAAAAAAGAGAAGAGATCATACCCAACTCCTCGTCCCAATCATCTCCCTCTGGCAGTGGGAGATCTGGGTCTCCAGTGAAATCGGTTCCTGCATATGGCCAGTCTTCCACTACAATCAACTAACACCTCAACCACCCAAAAAACTCCGGCCTCCAGGACATCTGTTGGCCTCCTCCAACTCTGGGCATCAGTGCCGCCCAGCGAGCCATTCTTGGCTCTCATGGAATCGCCTCAGCTACTATGGCCCCTTGGCCCTGGAAGATTGGTAATCATTCCAGAATGAACGATACTAGGATAGAACCATAGCCAAAATATTTCAGTTTGGCCTGCTTACACTTCGTGAGTTGTCTCTTGATATTTATTGTCACTGCTGTGGCTCGGTCGAATAATAGGGGACTCATGCACTCTGAGGCCAGTAAGAGTTGGGCCTTTGTTGACTCATGCAGTGCCTGCGATCCCGCGACCCGCGTGATGGTATGAAGCACTACCCTGAGTGCTAGATCAGGAATAGTATGGATGTCTACCTTTCCACTTCTTGATCCCAGTCGTGCCCCTCGGCACACTCGTGCCATCACTTGCTCCATCTTCTCACCAGACGGTCTGCTCCCTGTCAATATGGGCACCGGACCTCTGCGCGATAGTATGGTTATGAAGTATACATCAGAAACCTCCAGTTCTAATACTTGGTCCCGCAACTTGAACACTTGTTCATGTTCGTCCCATATGCTGATCAGGTACTATATGAGCTCATGCTGAGCTGGTAAAAAAGGTGTCAGGAAGAACTTCTTAAGCCCACAGTTCTTGAGGGCATTCATGCAAGTTTCATTCTCCATGGCCTGTTCATCCTCTTCCCCATGCTACCTCTCTTTCCACTCAATGACCATTTTGATTGGTTGCCAGCATTTACATGGTCAAAAAACTTCAATTAGACCTCTGATATACTTAAAAATTCATGCAATTCATTCATTGTGTGGAAATTTCAAATGAAAAATTAGATTGCACCACTGGCGCGGCTGTTTTCCTAACAGTTGCGCCAGTTGGCACGGGCCCTTTGGAAATAAAATTCCATTGGCACGGGTCCGTTCCTGATACCCGCGCCAATGGGCGGAGCCCTAAAAATTCAAAAAATTCCTCACAGAAGTCTAATATGCAATAAAAATTTATGAAAAATGGATTGAAATGGAGTACAAAGAAGCTCCTCTTACCTGGAACAGACGGGAATCTGAATGGTAGCCCAGATCGGTCGCAATCATCGTCAGAAGTTCGCACACAAAATGGACCACTGCTACTCTTCAGTGAGGTAAATAGTGAAAAGTAACTTATTTTTACCATTTGACATATTTATAACCTTTTGAACTCAAAATAGGCTTTGAAAGTTATTTTTCTGAATATTTTAATATATTTTGTCAAAAATGGGTTTTACACTTGCTTTTTGTGCAGCAACAGGTTTTTTACACGACTTAAACGGTGAAAGGAGTTGTATTTTATACTTTTTCGGACTCTGTAAATATACGAAAAAGTCACTATGGAGTCATCTTTCAGCTCTTTTCTGACTCTCTAAACATGAAAATATTTCTGAGGCCCTTGTCGTTTTGATCTCATTAAAGTGGACATGAATTGACATCTACCCAGTATACGTTTACCCCTTTTTCGGGCTGGGATGGATTATTTATGAAAAAGGAATACCCTAGCCTATCGCGACTAGGAGGTTTTCTCGGATATTGTTTTCTACCTTTTCGGGTCCGAGGAACTATCTACCAAAAGGGACCACTAGAGTTTACTTTTCTGCTGTCTTTTAAACTCTCTAAATATGAAAAGACGTCGAGTTCTTCCTTTGTCAGACTCGTTAAACCCTGATGACATTGGATTCAGTCGAAATGACGTTCTCTGAGTTTCTCCTTCCTAAGGCTCATTAAATGTACTAGGATGAATTCAGCCGAAGGGTGGACTTATATTACGAGCATATGCTATCCCCTTCAAGCTTGTTATAAAAAATAATTGGGGTACTCGCCGGAAATGGTGGGGAAAAATGGAACTAGCATCATTGTCGTGTCGGCAGTATGTTGCTCTTGAACATGGCACTTGTCTGCATTCGTGTCGAGTTGGGGACATTTAATCTTGTTCTTCACTTGCCTCCGTGGGTTTGGATAATCCCTTTTTAAATCTCATCTGCTCGTTGCCTTGTCACCATGACCTCTGATCCGTTGATGTCAAATACTGCCAAATCCACTATTGTGCCGTTATATGTTCAAGAGAATTTGACCTCTGCAAAGTGTCAACCTTCCTCTAATTCTCATATGATCCTGATTCACACAAAACATCATGTTCCTCTGTCTCATGTCGATGATGTGGGAAACATTATGGCCCACCTTCGATCAAGGTCACTTCCTGTCGACTTCAGCTCATTATCCAAGAAGCTCATCTAGAGACTCCCTTATGGTACCTTGGAGCCTGCATGCCTCAATGGCAGGTTTGTCGCATTCGACGTGAGGATTTCATCATTAGCCTCCGATCGAGTGATTCTACGGGTGTTCGATGCTAGCTCATTGATTCACATGTTATAGATTGTACCTATAGTACCTTGAGGGCCATTGTCATTATTGGTGGTTCCTCTCGCGTATGTTAATAGCTTCCATCATTGGATGGTAATCAGATGATGTTCTTGCATGTTCGGCTTCAGCTAACATATTCGCATGCTTGAACTTGTACTTTGTTCGGATCGAGATGGAGCGCAAGACCTTGGATTTTGTCTGTTGGAATCCAGGCTACGATTTTGTGGACTATTATTACATGACTCACTTATTGGATGGCTGCAACCATACCTGAGTCTATTTATCGATCCTCTCTGGATGGTTGCATCCATGCCTTGGATCTCGATTATTGTATACTCTGTTATGGATGGCTACGCCCATACCACGCATATATATCATGTATCTGAGACATCAGTTGTACTTCGCTCCGCAGGTTTTCCGATGGCAGTGTTTTCAGTCAGCATGTTCTCGTAAAGAATTTTACCCCTCTCTCTCTCTCGGGCCTCATGATTTAGGGGGCATCTGTTACACAGAAATTTGTCACCGTCCCTGCCATTCCCCATCCCGCACATTGGAGGGCTCATTCCATGACCTGTGAGCATATACAAGACTTGAAAATACTTTCACTGCATCCCTCTAAAAATGAGCTTTCATTGCCCTGAAGACATCTCCTTGCAAAAAACCCTAAAAATAGCTCTTTTTCCATTGGCGCAGTTCCACAGTTCAGCCCTCGCACCAAAGGGGCAAATAATCTAAAGAGGGTGTGCCAATTGGCGCTCTGTCATAGAGCCGCACCTGCGCCAACCATATTAAGAGGTGTTTTTAAAAAATAAATGACGGAAGTTTCGTCCTAACAAATTCCTGGACTGATATTTATCTTGAGTTGGGAGGTTTGGCTACGGATTTCCATAGAGAGGAAGTGGTTTTCCACCTCTCATGGAAGCCTCCTTGATGATAGAGCCAATCCGATAATTATAGGGATCCCAACTCCCCTTCCTCCATCTATAAAAGCTTGCTCATCTCCTTTGCAAGCTAGTTCCCAAGAGATTTCACATCCTTATGCTGCAGGAGCCTTCTTGATTCCCTTAAGGCCAAATCCAAGCAAGTAGACTATTGTCAAGTATCCGGAGAGAGAGGCTTGTCCCATCCTTGACAAGCTTTATCGAGACATGTTTTGCTGATGACCCGCCAAAGGAGAGTGCTGCGTCGAAGCTATGGTGGTATTCTTCTTTTGATTCATTAATGATAAGTGACTATTGGTTATGGTTCCACTCTTGTTCTTGATTATGTTCATGAGTTATGTCCTCTTCGACTGAAATATAGTTGTATATACTGGATTTTATGCTTGTGTTTGTGTTGTTTCTTGCATGTGTAGGTGTCCGATCACGGAGATCGTGAGGATTGTGATCTGCCAGGGCAAAGGAACGGGAGCACCACCTCTTCTACAAACGACAACGTTGGATTCCAGGTAAGCCTTCATCGCAAGTCGATTTATTTGCTATTAGGAACCTGCATTGTAGCATGTTTGATTGTTGCTAGACCTGATCTGGGCTAGTAGGGATCGCCTCTATCCGCAGAGGGGATTAACCTCTTCAACAGCGTCCAATTTGGAGGTTCTATGAAAGATCCTTCCAACTTAACACACAGTTAATTAATGCTTAAACCCATATTACGAGGGATAAGGTGTGCACTAAGCATGTTTTGGTTGAGCACTTATGGTGAGGCCATGTGGCACAATCACATGGGAGGAGGCCTGGCCCCCTCCATTCCCGCCATCGGATGTCCGCATCAAATTCAAATAGAAATTGGGTGAGTTGATTTTCAAGTCCTAGTCTCTGACCTATTGGTAAGAAGTGGTATTGTTTGGGGGGAGCCCACAGGTTCGATCCTAACCTCTAGCCCCCCTATATATATTTTGCAAACATTTATATATGCACCCATATAACCTTTGTTTGAACCTCCAAACCACCATATAATAAACCAAATTTTTCGGACTTTTCTTTATAAAAAAATATGCGCGGACTTTACCAGATTAATAATATCCCACCGGATTATATAACTCTGACTTTAGGTTTAAATGTTATATGTGCAATGTTAATAATGAGGCTTGGAAATATATATATATATATATATATATATATATATATATATATATATATATTATGATATAAAAACCATATAAAATATTATAAATATATATATAATATATACATTAATCCAACCTTAATAATTAAAAAATAATTTCCAACACATAAAATTCATGAACCGAAATTCAACCTTGAAGGAAATTGGACAAACTTCACCTTCTGAAACCAAACCTAGAAAATTTGGTTGTGCCACTTGTCATAATGCCACTAAGAAAAAACTGAAGAATATTCCCTGCATCCTGACAGGGCTGCCATGTCATCAACTTGTACCTGTTATGCAATTTTAAAAAAAAATTTACTTGTTCTAAACAATGATCATTAGACTATAACTTATTCATGTGAACTCAGTTTTCAACGAAACAAGTTGCATTGGATTCCTAGCAACAGGCCGGTCGATGTTGTTATAGTTTGGTGCAATTCTAAGTACTTTGATTTTTTGGAAATTTTTTTCCCTTGATCCAGATTCCAATTAGTTCTTCCCACTGACATGCTTTTGGAACCACAAAAATTGGTTATCTCATGAGAGCTGAATACACTTTTGTTTCCCAATTTATATCATCTTTATTCTACTTGGAAAAATTACCATGACAACCACTTGGGTTCACGCACATGTCTTTCCTTGCAAATGGCTTGGCTCTTCAACCAATGTTCTCCTTTTGCTCCTGACCCAATCCAAAAATTTTCGGTTGCTTGCTGACTATTATAAAACTTTGTTGTACCAAATCAATTCCTCGGTTATTGGAAAACTAACTGATTTCCTTCACACTGAGAATCATGTTCCTCCTTTGCACAAACTTGCATTCAATGCAAGCTTCTCCTTGGAAACCACTTTTCCAAATTAAGCCCATCGAAGTGAACTACATCAATGAGTTCCAGCATCAGTAAAAAGAAAATGACCATTATTTTACCCCCACGTTTCCTATTTCCACATCTGGAAGAATGCATTCTTGGCATCAACACATAAAGTGGTCTACAATGGTTGCAAATTTCTTTTGACATATTGTCACAAACACAAGCATCAATCTAAAAAACACATAATGTAAGAAACATAATTGGACAACATATCCTCTTTCTCCTTTAAAGCAAAAAATTTCACATCATGTGAAAATCGCCATGTACTCTTATAGCTTGGTGTCAAAACTAAATATCTATGTAATTTTTCGATTAGTTTTGAAAAAAAGCACATGTCTTGAAATAACTGACTCTCAAGTCAAGCATAAGCATGTGTAATAATTTGACGATTCTTTTCCAAAACAAAATGAATTTCACATTTCATGAAACACTTTGTCAACATCTCATTTTCATCTTTGGAGACAAAATCAACTCTTCCAAGTTTATATGACATGCATGTAAAACACAATCGACCAACACAATTCAATTACTCATGCATGTTCAAGCACATTGAAACCATCAAAATTCTACTGTTCATAAACAAAAATTCTCATGCATGTATACAATTCTTCAACTTTCTCATAAGTAAAATCATAAGTACAAGAACCCCATTCATATGTACATGTAATTAACGAGCTGAAATGAAAAAAAAAATCTACAATAAAGTGAGTCAACATACTCCACTTTCAATCATCTTCTTGGCGTAAACATGCAACATGGATTCCATTGGCAAAGAAATGCATCAACATCAAAAGACATGCAAAGCCTTAATTGGATAAGAAATTTAACCATGTCTTACCAAACTATTTTAAGGGTGCTTCTTTCAACTGCACATCATCATCATATGAATCATCTTGACCCACATCAATTATGGAATCTTCTTTTCCATTATTTCCATTCTCCTTCTCCACTTTCTTCAAAATTTTTTGATGACTTGTTGGATACAAAGTCCAACACTTGTCTTGAATATGACCTTGCTTATGGAAATGAATGCAAAAAAATTATATCTTCTTTTCAGCATGGTTTTCTTTGTCCAATGGACCTTTGGCTTCCTTCCTCCTTTGCTTTGAAATTTTCCTGTGCATGTCTATCTTCTTCCAACATCTTGAAACATTATGGTTATCCAAACCATAAAAGGAACATGCAACTTTTCTCCAAATATTATGTGATAATTTTCCATCATTATCATAATAAAATTAAACTTGATTAAACATATATTTATACCTTGAACATTCACCTTTTTCACCTTCTTCAAGAGGTTAATTTGATGAGGTAGTGGCTCTCTTCGGAATACCAACAATGCATTCAAAGACTTTATAGATTTCAACATCCTCTTGTTCTCCATTATCATTAGTTGCATGCTTATGAGAACCTTCTTGCAAAGTGGGTTTAAAAGTTTTGCATTCCTCATGAACATAATCTTCACAGGCTTGATGTAGTGAACCTGAAATGAAATTCCTTCTTGGAACATCTTCAGGTGCCTCCTTTGCATTAGATATTTCTCCATCATGTTGTCCATAATCAAGACCCAAACACTTAGGCCTCTCCTCAACAAAAATTGGCTCAACTATGTCTTGTGCATGTTTTCCCAATCCTTTACCTTCATAGCCCTTTTTCAACAATAATTTGGATCCTATTCCTCTAGCACGTATTTAAAAATAGCCTACACATTCATTTTGAGAGGAAATGAAAGATAAAATTGATTTTCATACCTATTTTTTATGCTCATACATGGCTAAGGATTCCTTGGCATCATGGAGCCGAGTCTCCATCTCATGCATATTTTCAGGAAGCTCTTTCTTCTCCTCCTTCATGGAAATCAATTGCTCTTGAATTCTAGTGCTCTTTCTCTTATCTTCATACTTCTCTTGCACCATATGAATCATGATGTAGAGCTTCTACAACATCTCTTTATCAAAGAGTTTGGTTAAGGAATATTGGCTAGAAACAATGCTTAATGAAGCTACCATCACACCTGTAATGCATACAAAGCTTCTTTGCTGTGATTTGAGAATTGATCTCTCAATCTTGACCTTCTTCTTCACACACAAACTTGCACATAGTTAAATTCTCCTAGAACACATTCAAAAACCAATAGCTAATTCTAGCTAAACTTGGCTAAAATGAGCTACACTTTTGCGTTGATACCAACTTGATCTTAATATGGGAAAAATATTTATTTCTATGCTAGCTCCCTCATCAGTATTAAAATGTCTATTTAGGATCGTCTCAAGTTAACCAATTATGAAGGGGTTTATGTGTCAAATTATATGTGTATTTAATGATAAAATTATGAGTTAATTAGATTTTGAAAACTCATATAGAACAAATTAAATGAAAAAAATAGCACACAAAATACACATAATATAATGGCTGATAACGGAGTTCGCCCCTCCTGGGCTACATCTCCAAGGACATTCTTCAACTAGCTAGGCCTTGTTCGGATTAAGAGTAAAATGTGTAATTTCATGAACATGTAGTGCTTAAATAGATTGTAAACCTACTCCATTGGTTCCAGAACACCCAAAAAACCCAAAAATGACTATTCAATCTTTGAAATTGGTTTCCAGCTGATCTAGGCTTGACCTCCCATCTTGGCGGCCATGGGATTTACAAAAACACTTTCAGAAATGCTACAACACCTTTGTAAACTATACAACTATGTTACAAGCATCAAATACATCTTAAAATGACTCTTCTTGAGCCAATATTGGTATTCAAATTGTCTGGGCATGGCTTTCCTTCCTAGTAGCCTTATGCCTCAATTTTCTTTAGGTTACCAAAAATACCTGTAAAATTGCTTCTCTACCTTTGAAAGTTGTTCCAATGTATTCAGAGCATGCCAATCTACTAAGAATGACTCTTCATGAGCCAAAATTAGTGGACAATTGCTCAAGATATGCCTCATTTGATTTTTCCTAGTAATCTACCTCTAAAACTAGAGAGACTCCAGTTAGCTCTGGAAAGTCTAGAGGTGGCGTCCGATTTGGAGGTGCTATCAAAAATCTTGCCAACTTAACACATATTTAATTAAATCTTAAACCTGTATTAGGAGGGAAAACATGCACACTAAGCGTGTTTTGGTTGAGAGCTTGTGGTCAGGTCATGTGGCGCAGTAGCATGGGAGGAGGGGTGGGCGGCAGGGTTTCCCTCCTCCATTCCCACCATCCAATGTCTTCATCAAATTAATATAGAATTTTGGTGTGTTTCTTTTCATGTCGTATTTCATGGCTTGTTGGTAATAAGAGGTATTTTTTAAGGGGAGGTCACGGGTTCAACCCTAACCTCCTCCCCCCATATATATATTTTGCAAACGTTTATATATGGGGACATATAACCTTTTTTTGAAACTTTGAACCACCATATAATAAACCAACCTTTGGGGACTTTGTTTTATAAAAAATATGTGCAGCCTTTGCCATATTAATAATATGCCACCGGATTATATAACTCAGACTTTAGGTTTAAATGTTATACATGGAATGTTAATAATAAGATTTGGAAATATAATTAAATATAATATATATATAATATTATATATATATATATATATATATATATATATATATATATATATATAATTAAAAAATAATTTCCAACACATAAAAATTCATGAACCCAAATTCAACCTTGGAGGACATTAGACAAATTTCACCTTCTCAAACCAAACCTGGCGAATCCAGTTGTGCCACTTGTCACAATGCCACTAGGAAAAAACTGAAGAAGATTCCTTGCATGTTGATTCGGCTGCCATGTCATGAACCTGTAGCTATTATGCAATTAAAAAAAAAAAAATGCATGTTGTGAATAATGATCAACAGACTATAACTTCTTCACCTGATCTTGGGCTAGTAACTTTCATTTTGGTTTGGTACAATTCTCAACACTTTGATTTTTTAACAAATTTTTTCCCCTAATCCAGATTTCCAGCAGTAACACCCCCATGAATTATGAAATATAATTCTCATCATCAACATAGTTGATCATCTTAGGTGTCATATTTGAAGAAGATGGTTGATTTCCCAGGATATACTCATAATGATTCCATGTGATGTGAAATATGACATCCCAAACTGATTGGGATCAATAATAAATTTACTATGAAGCAATGCCAAATCACCACATTAAGTGCATCTTCTCCCACCTATACAAATTTTCTTGAAATATAAACTTTTCTTGAATTTATAAAACATCCTTATAAATATCTTCTTATGGAGATTGCTTTCATGAAATTCCTCGAACATTGTAACTTCTGTCATTTCTACAATGTGCTTAATGTGTTCCACATACTTACCTTTAGTTATGTGATGTCATATGACATTATTTCTATCTACAATAGCATGGGAATGACTCTCCCAAAACTCTACCACAAATGCTCTTATTCCTATTGTAATCTTATCTTTGTATGATTTCTTAGTGAGAATATCCCAACAAGAAGATTTATCATTTTCATTCACTCAAACCTTGAATTAGATATGCTTGTGCAATCCTTTTCTCAAGACATGGTGCAATTTTGACATTCTTGCCAAATTTTGTTGTCTTGATGTAGTTGTTGGAACAATAGAAGTTGTAATTGCCTTGTGTGCAACGCAAAAATCACGTTTTATTGATTTTCCAAATATAGTGAAAATATTTGATATGTTTTCAGTGACATTCATATGTGTCTTATTTATTTTTATCATTTTGGACACCCAAAAGGTTCATGGTATGTTTTATTTTATTATGTTTGATCAAACCATATAGTATCTAAGCTTGTGCAAAATTTAACATTTCTAAAAATATTTTTGAATGATGTTAATGACATGGTCTCTAGTACTATGAGTAGGGATAGGCTGCCCAAGGTCCTCTATTGTTATTTGATCCAAATTTTCTACAAACGGTCCACCCCTTTCTAAACCACTGCAACTCCCTGTTATCTTGTCAACTTGAGAGGAAACAATTTGTTCTTCTAGTGGTTGATCAACCTGATAGGGAAAATCTTATTCCTCTATTATTTCATTAACTTGACATGGAACATGTTTTTCCACTAGTGAAAATTCATTGACTTTATTGGGCACATTCTCCTCTACTGGTTGATGATAATGTTAATTTTATGTAGGAGACATATGAAGATAAATAATCTCTATGAAACAAGTAACTGATGACAAACATTCTATTATGAGAAATAAATTAGTTGGAAAGAAAGGAAATAAATCAATGACACCTGAGATTGTTGCATTTCTAAGAACACATAAACACATAAATTTGATTTAGGAATACTAAATGAATCACATGCGTAAGTCATAGTGAAAAATAAATGGTTAATTTTCCCTTTAATTTGAACGTGTAAAAGGATCAACAAAAAAGTTTTATATGAGTTTTTGCATATGAGAAAAATTACGAAAAAGAAAAAACACCCTTCCACTCAAGTACTAAATGGGCCTTGTCAATATTTTAGAATAGGGTACATGGGCTATGTCATAAATTCCACTAGCGATGCTTTTAGCCACCAAAAAACCAACGAAGGTATGGAGAGGATTATAGTGGCTGAACATACTAGGTATATGTCCCGAAAGAGATAGAGACACTTCCAGTATCCTGACCAAGATCCCCTCAAGTCTAGGTTCTACCACACCTTAACCTATAGGGAAATATTCCCTAAGATTTGGCCACTAAGTTACTTGCGTCCAATGGGAACAGATGAATCTCAACTTTTGGTTGTTAGTTTTGGACCCAAAAACCCTAAAATGTGTCGAGAGACAACATGAAGACCTATGCTAATACACCACCTAGGCCTTACCCCCTTCACGGGTTTCTCTCCATGTACCGAATTTTTCCCTCGATGATGTGTGATTTTAAGCTCCCTAAAATGAAAATTTATATGTTTCAATATGAAAAACAACCATGATGGATTATGTGTTGCCTATTTCCATGGTTAGAGCCTAAAATGTAAATTATCTTGTGGCCCCTATGGGGACTTTAGTGTGTTCATGTTAAGATTATTTTTAGAAAGGCTTTACTTCACTTAAGGTGTCCAACAAAATATAAGCTCAAATAAATTAGGTACAAATATTCCAGAAAGAATATAACATTTATAAAATTCTTAAGTGGGTTTTGTATGTGCGGTGAATATGTGTGCAATTTAAATGATGAGGATACAAAGTGTGAATTGATGTGGATATGCAGTGATACTTTATAATTTTGTTAATTAAAATATATGATGTTTGTTCCTCGCAATAAAAGAAATTATGTGTGTATGATTGGAGACTTGCTTCTTTCTTAATTATACTATGTGAACATATGTTTGTGTGAAAATTTTGAAAGTAAAATATAAGAAATTATTGTAGTTGTAATGGTTAGTAAACCAAATTGGTTAGTAATGATGGTGTGTGAAAGATGAATCTAGTGCACATACAAAGTGTTTGAATTGCAAGTATGTGGATATGTGGTTCTTTATCCTTTAATAGAATTTCCCTAATTACACTATGTGATGTTTTTTCCTTGCAAGAAAATAAATGATGAGTGGATGATGGGCCACTTACTTCTTTCCTAATTATACTATGTGAGAATGTGTTTGTGTGCAAAATTACAAAGTAAAATAATATGTCTCAATTACTCTACTTGTAAGGGTTAGTATAGAAAATTGGTTACTAGTGATGATGTGTGCAAGGTGAATATAGTGGACATACAAAGTGTTTTAATTGCAAGTATGTGTAAAGTATATGTATTATATAGTTATAATGTGCGGTTAAATATATTTCTATAATGGTTAACAAAATAAAATATTGTCAATTTTATAAAAATTTAATTTGATAGATCATAAGAGTATTGTCTCCATTTACTAAGTGAAACATTTATCTTTTTTTTTTTTAATTAGTTCTTTTTAGTAAAAAAAAAATGTTTCTTCAGGAGACTATATAAATCCTAAACTAAAAGTGATTTCTACAAAAAATTGAAGCATTTCAATACGTTTTTCAAATTTACTTATTCCTAGCAACGATTTTTTATTTCTTCAAAAGTATAAATCCGAAACTAAAAGTGATCCCTATTGTAACAAGGAAATTATTATATTTTTTTTCATATATATCATATACCAAACATTTAAATTATTTAGATGCAATGTAAATTATCTAAATCTACTCATTTTTATAATAATTTGCAAGGTTGTTGAACTAAATATACTAATAGAAATTAAGTTTAAATTCTTATATAGGAAACTTCTAGTTGTACATATTTAGATGGAATTATTACTTAAAGAACTTAATGATGTGGTGAATATTTTTAATTTGAGAGAATGGGATATTCTTAAAAAATCAAGCTAGTGATTACAGAATTTAAGGGCCAAATTTATTTAATGAGATAAAACAAAATATATATCTATAAATTCATACAAATTTAATCAAATTAGTTGGAAAAACAAAATCATTAGAAACAAAATATCATTTAATCTTTTAAAACATGTAACTAACATTACCATAAAACAATAGTAATAATATCTTTCTTAAAGGAAGAACTTATCATAACTATAGTGAATTTAAAAATTCCAAATAAAAAGTGGAAGAAACACCAGATGAAAAGGACAATGAAATTGTTGGTAAGTAAATGAAAAAAAATCAAGAGATAGAGGTTTTAGTGGATTTAGAGAACAAGGAAGATGCCTCAAGGTCTTATCAACAATTAATGTTCATTGTTATCATTTGTGGTGAAGAGGGGCACAAATGGTTTGAGTGTTTTTTTGGGAGAATGCACATAGAAATTTTAGCACAATAATCACGTAGGGCACAAGGAGGGGTATGAAGATTTTACAAACTATATGTTTCTACAAGGAACCTTTATTATGCACGTGCAAAGATGGATATCCAATGTCTTTTATGTTTTCAATTATTTACATCAAATCTTGAAATTTTTAAAAATAAATAACTCTTTTGTACTTTTAAACCATATTTTGCAATATATTTCATGATTGTGAATGTTGAGAACAACCAGATGAATTTAATCAACATTAGATTTCCAAAGTATAAGAAGATTTACATTGTGAACATTTCTAGCATATCATCAATACTTGCATGCTAATTTATTTATTTTGCATTTATTATTTATTAATTTAATATTGATTAATAAAATGAGTCTTCCATGGATAGTTATAGTTATATGCAATAATACACTACTTTTTGTGCAAGCACGAATCTACACTACACTTTGTATATCTTTAAAATACTTGTTCTTGTTGAGTCTCAATTTTGCCTATTTTTTTATACCTTTCCCAGGCCTTGGCTCCCCCATTTTTTAAATCCTTTCACCCCTAAGTATGCTTAGTTCGACTATATTGTTTATTTTTTACTAAAAGGGTGCTATAAGCTTAATGCATGTCAAATTAACATGATAAAAAATGAAGTATCCCTTCAGGCCTCGTTAATATCCGGGAGGATGAGCCTTAGATCTTTCGAAAAGTCTGTTGCTCATCCTTGTGCCTGAAGGGTCCCTCTCCCATCTGTATCGGTGATGGGATGAGCTTGTCATTTTGCCTTAAACTTGAAATATTCTTTAATCTAGCTTTATCTTTATTAAATTACCACTCAAACTGATGTAGAACTCATGTGAAGAATTTCTTTGATTCAAAACAGCTCCGCATTTCCTGCAGACACTACAAGAATCCTGTATTGAACTTCCTATAGTCATTCCGGATTTCCTGCCACAGATTCAGATTTCCTGTAGCAGTTCTATATTTCCCGCAGAAGCCCCAATTTCCTGCAGCGACATCAACATTTGACTATGTTCTATTTATTTCCAGATCCAACAAGGACATGGGTTTTGTGGGGAATTCTTCACACATGAAGGATATTCTATTGGCTGCTTCGGGCCTCCTTTTGAAAAAACTCGAACTTACAGATTTCTTCTCATAACCACATTTCCTACAGCTATTCTGAATTTCCTGCAGCTTCAGCGATGTAACAAAAATCGTCTATCCATGCTTTTAGTTATGGATTAGACTCAACATAAGCTAAATTTGATATTCTATACCTTTATTGTTGGCTGATAGCTTATATTAGTCATTTATGCTAAATATGGGCTCTAGATATTGTATAAAAGGACATGTATTTCATATCGTAAAGGAGGCTGGGTTGGGATTTCTGTTGATAGCAAGATATCAGACTATAATCAACTATTATTTCAGATTAATAAAATTCTTTATGTTCTATTTATTTTCCTCGGCAACTTCTTTAATATTTGAAGGAGTTGTGAGTGAGGGAGGTCCCCCTTCGCTCACAAATACCGCAACAGAGTGTGTGTTTATTTTTGTTTTAATTATGCATTAATAATTTCCTGTAATAGCAAGTGCTTCCTTTTTGTATTTCCTACATCAAATTGTAGACTGGTTAAGTGAATTAATATTTTATGTTGACGAGCTCTTTTCATTTGGCCAATGCTTGGATTCATGCTTTTTAAGTTTGACTCTTGATTGGAATTGATTTCTTTTATCTTTCCTACATGAGTATCAAGAAACACAAGTGTTATAGAGGGATTATATATGCTGCTCCACAACCATTTCTGCAATATTACTGATACAAGAAAGCAGCATGAGTTGTTGATTGTTGTTTGATATTTATCTTTTCACAGTCAATATCAGCAATCTTAAGTGCTATAGAAAGATGATATATGCCACTCCATAGCCTTTTTTATGATACTATTAACATGGGAAAGAAGCATTAGTTGTTATTTTTATAATTAGTTAACACTGAAAGTAATCAGCCTGAATATATTGTGCAATGCATCTCATCAGTTTACCTTCCTGGGTTGACAATTTATATTGGAAAATTATACACATATAATTTGACTCAAAATTTTGGTGTTGTTGTCGGGGAGGTACTAAGGAATGATACTGAAAGTGTTTTACTTTGATTTTGTTGATTTTGTTTTTCAGGACTAGGGGAGTCAAAGTGCGAAGACGAAGGGCAAAACCCACGCACCCACAGATGTCAGACACTCGCTAAAGTCGTGTCTTGATTGTTTGGTAAGTACAGTTTTTGAATTTTTTTCTTTTTAAGTTTTTTTCATTTCTTGGACACTGTAAGCACCCCCCCCCCCCCATCTATTCAAGCATGTGCTAATTGAAAATAGAGAAATGGTATTTCAAGGGATTTTACAATGAGGGATTTTAGGCTAATATCAATGATCCAATGTACCTATTTCACTGATCAATTGGAAAGAAAATTCGACGAAGGATTATCGAAGTAGTACATGGAGAACTTGTTTTCATTTGGTCAGAAATGGAAAATATTGTTACTTTCAAATTCCCTATCAAAGATCCAAGAGTGGCACAAATGCACAGTATTCCCCCATCTTCACTACCAAAATTTCATGGTTTGGAAAAAGAAGATCTAGATATATTCTTATTTGAGTTTGAAGTACTTTGTAGAGGATACGGTTATTGTACTAATGCTCAAAGGTTGCTAATGTTTCCTGTTACTCTAAAAGCAGTATCTCTCCAATGGTTCATGAGCCTTAGAGGGAACTGCATTCAAACATGGGAAGACATGAAGAATGTATTCTTGGAGAAATAACAAGATTACTGCCAGGCTGGTGAAGATATTTTTGGGATAACATAGGGGGAAAATGAAATTTTTGAGGATTATATGGAGCAATTTAGATACAACCTCCAAAAATAAAAACATAATACTTTGGTAAAAGATACCTTGAAAACACTCCTACTCAAAGGAATACAAGATGAATTTTTAGAATCTTTAAATATTATAGGTGATGTTTCTCGCTTACCATATAATGATGTCTGTAAATTGTGCATTAGTTATTCAAGAGGAATATCCAAGCTTGGTAAGAATTCTCGAGAACCTTCTTCTCAATTTTTGAAATCTACTACAAAAATAGGAGCTACAAAATTCTGTCTAAATTTACAATTATATGATTTACAGGAAGAATAGAAGTAGTGTAAGGAGGATCATTCAACGGTTTATTTTACATCACTTTCGGGGTTTGAACATGTGTTTAAGGAATCAAGTAAGGAAATAAATCGACTGCCAGGTATAACTCAAAACTCATCATCATTTAATACTTGGAATATTATTTATTGTCCCTAATAGGTTCCTCAACACATCCACAACCCTACATTTCCATGGAAAACTTATAATCCTCCTCTAATTCAATACCCCACCTTATGGCACCATTGGACCTCTCCCTCAAGCCATATTTTCCCACAACCTCAAGGATGGTTTGGAGCCTCTTCTATAGGGAAATTACCCATGAAATCTCCATCACCTGAGCCACAACAAACAAAATTCCTATCTAATGCACCACCATGTTATCCTTCTTTATGGTCCCAATCATTTGTGCAACCAAATCCTAATTCTGATTATCAAGTTGCACATCAATTTAAAACACCTATTTTTCCTACTCACTCCCCTATTGAATGTAATGCCATATCTTTTGGAGAGGGGAGAGGAGTGAATTTAGAAACTTCCTCTATTAGCACACAAAATTTACCTTGGGAAGAAAATTTAATCCATAAACCATTAAAGGAGAAAACTATAATTGGAACTTGTTCGAAAACCGTTGTTGAAGCTCACCAAGAAGAAAATCCTAGAATTTACCTCAACCATCCTTGTCAATATAAAGAGAGAAAAAATCAAGATATGGAAGATTTGTATGAGTTGGAGAAACATCAATATGTGGGTCCTATTGAAGTCTGGTTCCAAATAATTGTAAGCACACCCTATTCTATCATTCAAAAAATCTTGGTACCATATCAAGTAAGTAATTTGGTTTCTCATACTCTGATATGAATTAAATTTTACATTTTAAACTTAAGTATGAGTATATTTAGAATTTTGTTATGCACATGGATATATTGGAAGTATTTCTACACTTAAAAGGGATCTTCCTCTCTTTAAAATAGGGTGGGGTAATGAACAAATATGCCATCTGAAATAAAATTGTATAACAACACTCTTGAAATTGTGATTCCCTAAAGTAAAACTTGTAAAATTTCTGTTATTATGCACTCTCATGGTAAAACTTGTCAGAAGAAATTACTCTTAATGCCTCATATTTTATAAAGTGACTTTGATTATTGACCATTAACTATCATCGATATTTTTTTTGAAGACCCTCTTTGAAGGTATTGATGAGAATATTCCTATGGTGGACCACGTCTACAAAACTATAACAAGTTTTCACAACAACCCTGACATGATCAATTTGACGATTTTTTTAGTCATTATCTAAGATGTTTTATTTAAAATGAGTCTTCAAGGACCAACTAGTAAATATTAGTAATTAAAAGCCTTTCATGCCATACCATACCCTTAAGGAGCAGAATTGCCTCCCCAAATATTAAGTAACCTATTTAAGGTTGACTATAATCAAATCTTTTAAGATAGATTAATTGATGGATAGGAGGTCTCATTACGAGCCGACCAACCATGGTCATGGGTCCTAACGGGAACGCCATTACTACACTAGTCACCAAGCCAAGGTAATGACTTTCAAATGAAAATCTAGAAGACAGGAGGTCTCATCACGAGCCGACTTGTTCTTTCTTGTTATTTGTTGTGAATGGAACTGTCGTTAGCTAGTTACCAATCTCGGACAGTGGCCTTCAATAAATTTCAAAATAAATGTAAATTCTTTGAAACAACTCTGAATCTATATCTAATAGTTCAGACACAGGCATTTCATGGGTTAAAATGCATCCCTGTTGAGGCTATTGACGCCTGCTGGCAACAGGGCCATGCCTGTGGTATTAAAGTTTTTTTTTTACACTATGATTTACTTGATTGTTTTTTTCTTCTTGAATTCATTATCATATGTCTTTGAGAATGGATTTAAATGTCATTTTGGTGTTATTCCTTGGAGTTCTATATTTTTGGAACAATTTGTTTTTATAGATGTGGGACCCTTAGTGCAAGTACCTCACCTTGCCTAGAAAAGAGGAGCTTCAACTATATGTGGATAATGGTAAGATGGTAACTTGGGAAAGTGTTATTATGACTACTTTTAAACACCATGGATTTCAAATCATGTCACTAATATTTACCATGAGGATATTAAAGTAAAACTTCTGATCTAGGATGCCCTAGAATTTTTTATGGAAATTTTAATAAGTTGGATATTTTATTTCAAGCAAATAATACCATCTTTCAATTTATTATTCCCATGGTAGCATTTGTGCTATATTTTCATGAGATTGGTTTAAAAAAATAAAGATTCCAGTAGACACTTTGTTTTTGGAACAAGCTCTATCTAGTGAAGGAAATATGGGTCACAGAGAATTGCAAGAACATTATTAAGAGCGTCCATAAATGTTTTTTTTTTTGGAAGGGAGTGACAATACAACAATTGATTTTCTTGCATAGGGACATGCAAGAGTTTTGGTGTTGGGGAGATGTTGTGTGTCAATTTTGCCTATTTTTTGGCACCGTTCCCAGGCCTTTCCTCCCCTATTTTTGAGCTCCTTTAACACTTAGTTATGCTTAGTTTGACTATATTATTTAGTTTTAGATAAAAGGGTGCTATAAGATTAAGGTATGTCAAATTCACACAATAAGTGCCATTTTGCCTTAAAATTGAAGTATTCTTTGATCTAGCTTTATCTTTTTAAATTACCACTCAAACTGATCTAGAACACATGTGTAGATTTTCTTTGATTCAAAACAGCTCCACATTTCCTGCAAATGATGCAGGAATCCTATAGTATATTTCCTGTAGTCATTCCAGATTTCCTACTGCAGATCTCGATTTCCTACAGCAGTTCCAGATTTCCTGCAGAAGCCCAGGTTTCCTACAGCAACATCAACAGTTGACTATGTTCTATTTATTTTCATATCCACCAAGGACATGGTTTTTGTGTGGAATTCATTGCACATGAAGGCTATCCTATTGGCTGCTTCGAGCCTCCTTTTGAAACAACCCGAACTTAAAAATTCCTTCTTGTAACCACATTTCTTGCAGTCATTTTGGATTTCCTACAGCTTTAGCGATGTAACAAAAATCATCTAATCCATGCTTTTAGTCATGGATTAGACTCAACATAAGCTAAATTCAATAGTCTAGACCTATATTGTTAGTTGATAGCTTAGATTAGTCATTCGAGCTAAATATGGGCTTTAGAGATTGTGTAAATGGAGATGTATCTCATATTGTAAAGCAGGTTGGGTTGGGTTTGTTGTTCATAGCAAGATATCATACTATAATCAACTATTATTTCAAATTAATAAAATCATTTATGTTATGTTTATTTTCCTGAGAAACTTCTTTAATTTTTGAAGGAGTTGTGAGTGAGGGAGGGCCCCCTTCACTCACAACTCCCACAACAGAGTGTGTGTTTATTTTTGTTTTAATTATGCATTAATAATTTCATGTAACAACTAGTGTTTCCTTTCTGTATTTCCTACAAAAAACTGTAGATTGGTTAATTGAATTAATATTTTATGTTGATGAGCTATTTTAATTTGGCCAAGGCTTGGATTCATGCTTTTTAAGTTTGACTCTTGATTGGGATTGATTTCTTTTATCTTTTCTGCATCATTATCAACAAACGCAAGTGTTATAGAGGGATGATATATGATGCTCCATAACCATTGCTTCAATATTACTGGTACAGGAAAGCAACATGAGTTGTTTATTATTTTTTTTATCTTTATCTTTTCACGGTCAATATCAGCAATCTTAAGTGCCATAGAGGGATGATATATGCCACTCCATAGCCTTTTCTATGATATTATTGTCATGGGAAAGAAGCGTTGGTTGTTATTTGTATGATTAATTAACACTTGCAATACTCGGCTTGCATATACTGTGCACTACATCTCATCAGTTTACCTTCCTGGGTTGACAATTCATATTGGAAAATTATACACATATAATTTGACTCAAAATTTCTTTTAAAAAAAATCTCATAACCTTCATGTGAGAATTGAAAGAAGAAACTTGTGAGGTTTTCAAAGGTAGGTATCATTATTTAAGATTAAAAAAAACATTAAATTTATATATAATGATGAATATTATGAAATTTTAATGTTCTTAAATATATGTTTAACAAAGAATGTCTTCTCAGTTCATGCACATTGGAAGTAGGTATATTCTTGGTCCTTGTAGATCTTGCCACATTTTCTCTCTTTTAACTCTTACTTTGGATATCAAACATTAATCAAACTGATTTTTATAGGTTTTGGAGAATGTATTTGATAACCATTTTTTCTATTCCCTCTTTTAAATAAATTGACATGGATTATAATTCATGTAAATAACATATGGAAATTATGTTCCAATGATTTTCTTTGGTTAAATCACATCATTAGTTTTTGTGGGTTATCTTAAACCATTAAAATTCAAAGGTTATTCATAATTTTCATGAATTCAAGTGGTTTCAAAAAAATCTAATAAACCATGGTTTCAAGTCTTTTTTAGTAATTTGCATGGTTTCAAGTGGTTTTGAATATTTTGTATGGTTTCAAGTGGTTTTGTATATTTTTTGTTACATCTCATTTTTTAACTACATGGTATTACTTTCAATTCTTATTTTATCTTAATTTTATTGTTTCATTCTCCATTTTTTTATGGTTTTCAATCATATTTCTTAATGGATACAATATGGAGCAAGTGATATGAGAAGTGATACAATTTGAATTACATGGATTTGCATGAACTTCTTGTTCTCCCCATGCCTGACGTATTTTCCTCATCTTTTCTTTAGCATTCTCTCGTATTTCCTCTGTGGATGGAAATTTCTTTCCTTTTCTAGATCAAAATCTCCAATTTCTCAATTTTGTTGTGAATTTGTGTAATTTCCATGCTCTCTTATTTCTCTATGAAATAAATTTTTTTTTTCACAATCGAATTTATAAGCTAAACTATTTTTTTACAGTAGAGGCTCAACCAAGCCCTTGAGCCATATGATTCACCATTAATACCATTAATAATAAGTTGGTAAGGCCATTGGTGGGTTAGCTTTTCAATGACTCGATTGAGTTGTTTGTTAACAACGTATATCTCTCGATCAAGTGTTTAAAGTAATTCCTAAAAATTGCAGTTTCAACACCTCTTCTCTACATTTATTTGCAACCCCATTTTGTATCCTATCATATTTAGGGCAGGAATTGTCCTCAAGTGGCATAGTTGATCACGTTGTATTCCTAAAAGAACCACCTATCCAATGGCATATGAATTTGACACTTTTGAATCCATATGATTTTTTTCATCGAATTTCTTTTAAACATGACACTTCAATTTTTTTTGGATAATTTCAAAAGGGTTGAATAAAAAATCAATAACATAAAATAACACAACGAAAAAAATTCAAAAAATACCACTATCTTTGTTTACGAGTCCTCTTCAAAAGGGTACTCTTTGTTTTTCAATTTATCTAAAGACTTTAAAAAAATCTTACATGAACACATGTGTCTCCAAAATTTAATTGAAATATTACTTCAACAACTTTGAATAATAATAAAAAATATGATTTTTCATTAAAAAAATAATAATATGAAAAACTTAGTTTTCTCTACGTATACACTTTTAGACTAATTTTTCTACGTGAACACACACATATATGTTAACTTTTGCAAAAATTTGCAAAGAAATATATTTCATTTAAGGGGAAATTGAAAGATTATATGCCACTAATTTTTTTTGCAAAAAAAATTATTAAGACAACAACATAATTCTACACATATTGTACTTTTACTCCGAATCAAAATTCATAATTATTATATTTATTTTGAGGGTTGAAATTCGATAAAAGAGGAAAATTTTAAATTTCATCGCCACAATTGGCCCAAAAGTGTAACCCATATTCATGCTTTCACTCCTTTAGAAATTAGAAGAAAAAGTGAGGGATGCTCTAGAGCAATATTTTTCAAGTTGGGAGTAGGAAATAAATATTTACAATGTTGAACAAGTTCCCCAGACAAAATCAATAGTGCCATGTTATTGAAACATATGCCAATTCTTAGAGCATGACTCCTTTCCCATGCATTTATCAAACAAAAAAAAGAGGGAAATCCACCTTAAAGCTATTTATATCAGCTCGTTCATGGAGTGATTTTCATAAAGCACCGTAATAGTTTCTTGCTAATATTCCTTCAGCCTCAAGACATAGAGAAGGTACTAAGAGATCTACATGATGAACCGATAGATGGTCACTATGAAGGAGATATAATGGCACATAAAGTAAAGAGGGTTGGTTATTATTAGCCCAACTTATTCAAAGATTCTCATGCTTATCCTCGCAAGTTCCCAACTTGACAGAGTTGTTCCAGTTGAGATCAAAATTTAGTAGCCCCACTGCTACCAGTAGCAGTTGAGGAACTTTTCCAACAATTGACATTGGATGTTATTTGAGAAATATTCCCACATTCATTAAAGAAACATCGATACATTTTAACAATGACATATTATTTTACTTGTGGACAGAAGCAATTCCTTTAAGACAAGTTAATGACCAATAATTCATCCACTTCTTAATACAGAACATTATAACCACGTTTGGCGTTCCTACGTTTCTTTTCGTTGATAATGTGACTTATTTTTCTTCTTTAAAAAATTATGAATTCACATTAGAAAATGGTATTCTATTAAAGCATGCATCTAACTATTATCTGCAGGGAAATGGCTTAGATGAATTTAGAAAAAAAAAAAACATTCACTCGCATAATTAATAAAGCCATTTTCTCTGAGCAAAGGAACTGACACAATTCTTTCATAAATTCATTATGGATTTAACCTGTAACTCCCAATCCTTCCCCAAAAACCTCACCGTACTTCTTAGTATATGAAAAAGGATTTATTTTTCCTCTGAACTTGTATATGCCATCCTTGCAAATCTCCCGAGAGTGCCAAGGTAGACATTGTCTTATTGTTCAAAGCAGGATATATAACTTCCTTAAACTTGAGGAAGAAAGACTCAAAACCAAAGAAATATTTTTCGTCTATAAAAATTGTATTAAGTGTTGGTTAGAAAAAAAAATTATAGAGAAATTTTTTTTTGAGTGGGGCAAATACCACGAAGAGAATGGAAAACACACGAAGTTATAACCTCTATAGATTGTACCCTTTACCATCGATGAAAAGCTTGGTCATAATATTTTCAAGATAAAATCCTTAGATGGGAGGACTATCCCTCTTCACGTAAATAATAGAGATTTGTAATGTTATTCTAAATAACATATACTAAGGTGTGTTCCATGTACATGTTTTCTTTCACTTGTTTTCTTTGTCGGGTGTTTCAGTTTTATATGTGTCCATTAAGTCGTGTCCTGTCATTTTTGTGTCTTGGTCATTATACATAAATAGTACCTTGTCTAAAATTTTGGATGGCTCAAAAGGGATTTATCGTGAAACTTAGAGAAAATGTGACAACCACAATGCTTTGCTATATGTTAGTTATTCTTCTTTGTTTGGGAATATTTCATAGGTTTATCTAATTCTTGATGGAGAATACAACATATTTCATAGGTTTAGCTAATTCTTGATGGAGAATACAACATATCCAGGAGTAGAACCTTGAGGGAACATATTAAATCTGCATCTATTCTACTATATGAACTCCTCAACTTAGTGTGAAATATACTTGGTGTGTTACACACCGATCCAATCTAGTAAAAATGGATAAGGGGAGAATATAAAGCGAGCAAACTAATATAAAAGGTTACAAATATACTTCTTTGAATGGGAAACCTCCTCTACTCTTAATAGGTTGGGATCCCTCTTCTTCCCATTGAAAATAATAAGTTCTAAAGCAAAATCCTATTACCTAAATAAATAAAGGGTGAAAGAAGAGAAAGTCTTCTTTCATAGGGAGGTGAAACAAGGGACTTCATCAGGGTACTATTAAGGCTCACTAGAAGCGAAGCAATTCTTGTGCTCTTGTAGTGACTCTACCAGGGTACTATCCAGGCCAATTGATATGTAGCAGGAGGTATTATTCAAACAAATGAAGAAAGAGTAAAAACACTAGAATCTTGAACACTTGTATGTGGAATCACACTCATGGAGACAACGATTAAATTTATGAAATATTCTAACTGTTAAAATTAATAACATAGACAATCATATTCAGAGAGCCATGAAATTTAACTGAGAACATAATATCATAAACAATGGGGAATAGCTACTTATACAAGCTAGAAATATGCATAAAAATGAGGAGGGTTCACATTGAAATCATGAGGGAAATTCATAGATCATTCAAGGCTTTCAGGTGTGCTCATGCACTCAATAAATAAAGATAAATATCATTAAGTGCATAGGGCGCAATGACAATGCCCGAAGTAAAATTCTCCAATCCTTCAAGGTGTGTTCATGTTCTCATTAAGGAGACTAACAGGGTGCAAGCGCACACTTCGAAGAGATGAAGGGTAAAGATTCAGGCCTTTAGGCCTTCAAGATGTGCTCAGGCACTCATGAACACAAGGATGGAAGAAGGGCAAATGTTGAAGAGATGAAGGGGAAAATATTCAAGTCTTGAAGGTGTGCTCACGCACTCAAGGAGGGCACAGTTATTTGTGAAAAAGGAGTGTGCTCTTGAGGAGAACATGTATTTCTAGGCACATTTTTTTTGAGATAGTCAATATTTGGCTTCCAAAAGTGTTCTCTATCTCAGAATGGCTCAAGGAAAAGTTTAGTATCAAGATAAAATTATAGAAATGTTGAGAGAAAATATCTATAATTTTTTATACATTCTGTTGCAGTCATGATTGCAATATGAAGATTTGAAGAATATGTAGAGTCACAACCTGTGATGAAAGTTTGAAACTTGTAGAAGAAATAATGAACTGAAAAATCAGTAAATAAAATGAAAAGAAGTGAAATAAAGGGTGAAAGAAGAGGAATTCTTCCTCTGTAGAGAGGTGAAACAAGTAACTTCGTCGGGGTATTGTTTAGTATCATTGGCAACGAAGTGATTCTTTTGTTCCTATAGTGACTATGTAGGGTTATGGTCAAGGAATTCTCATAGTAGAGCAACACTAGAGATTAAAAATCATACTCTGATTATCTTAAAATCGCAATTTTATTACCCTTTCCGAGATCGAAATCATTCTGATTTGAAAAGCCTTGGTATGTGTTTAATAGAGTAAGGGAATTTAGGGAAATATATCTCTAACCGAGTTAAGTGGGGATGCTGAGGAAATATGTGAGATGAATCAATACTTCCTGAAAGGTTGAGACTTTACACTTAGAGAATTAGACCCAAAAAGAAAATATGGAGTTCTAGGAGTGTGCCGCAAAGTGTTGACTTTGTGATCAACATCCTCCAATTTTTTTCCTACACTTGAATTTCTTAGCCTACTGAGGATCTTACAATATTCCTTCCTATGGTTATTCCATGTTCGATTAATTTTTTTAAAAGGTTTAATTATTCTTCATATTTTTAAACTATCAAGTCCCTTGCTCACATACATGCTTAGTCTTTGATGAGTACATGAGCACACTTGTTTTATGCAAGATTTAACTAACAATTCAATTTCCATTAGCACACTGCTAGTGAAATTTTTAAATCACATCGATAGTCAATGCGCACTTTGGTTGAAAGTATCTCTAAATTTGGTTGCATTAGTTACTCTATTTCAATGATTTTTCTCAACTGTCTGTTTTGTGCATCATCGCTTTCACAAGTGTAGTTGTTACATTCATGACTGTGATTTTTCTCTCTTTCACTTTAATAAATGCCATTTTCATGTTATATTTTCTCCAACATGTGTCACTTTCAAGGTTTTTTTCATTTTTCAAGTGTCATATTCATTTTTTCCTCCTGTCACATGTGTCCCTTTTGTTTTATTCACTTTTTCATGTGTCACACCTTTTCGTATCACAAAAGCTAGTTTTTGAAAACTCTTCTACATTACATGGTCCTATATATCATTAAAATATGTGCCAGAAAAATTCATGAAACTTAGCACACCTTTAGGTCATATTCATCAATTTTCTCATAACTTGTGTCTCAGGTGTCATAATATATTGTTTCAACTATCGCACTTAGAATAAGTGTCTCTTTGTTTTCATTTCAAGGTGTGATTCTTATTCATGAGTGTTGTGTATGAATTTTCCTTGTCATTATTTTTTTTTTTGTGTGATAATTTTCGAGTCCTATTAAGATTTGTTGGCAATATGATGCAATGTGTTGTCCTAGATGACAACCTACTTGATGAAGTTGTCCTTGATGGAAACCTACTTGATGAGTTGCCTTTTGATAGCAACCTATTTGCTAAAGATGTAGAAATGATGTATTTACAGATTAGTTCAGATGTGACAGAGAAAATAATTCCAGTAAGTGCTAGAGAAATGATAAATATAATATTTCACAATGTATACACGGGTTTGTAAAGGCCAAGTCACGTATGCATGCAAATAAGTACGTCCCAAGTTGTGTATGCCTGTTTGTGCTCCAAAATTATAATACTAGGGGGCATTACCATGGTATTATCCCACGGTATTGAGCATTATATTGTTTATTTGATTCCATCCAAGAATACCATCGGAAGTTGTTTGGTTTTGGCTCATGGTATTGGTAAAGGCTAAAACTATATAAGGAGAATAAGATCATAGTGCAAAGTGTGCATGTGTCTGGGTATTGAATGAATACTTCAACCTAAAGTATATCTACATGGAATGGGTTACAATTTATTGATAGATCTAAATTAATAATGCACCTATGAATAAAATGATGGATCGGGATCTCAAGACCTAAAATGACTATGTATCTTCTAGATCTGTTTATGGAATGTTTAGATCTGAGATGTGGTGATTTTTTTTTGAAGTGAAGGGTAAGATCTGAGTTGTTTATCTATTCTGAAGAGATGCATCGCCCTGCAATGATTACAGATCTATACGTAGGTTCGTCACAGTGAAAGCGCGTATATACGCGAGTTAGATTCAGAAAAATCATGTATGGAATCAAATATCAGTCCTGAAATAGTTGCATATCTATACATAGGTTTGTCTCTGTGAAAGCGCATATATACGCGGGTTCAGTGAAGTAAAAGTGCGTATGGCATCTAGGGTTTTTCTGAAGTGTGCGGAAAGAAATGTCTGATCCATTTTGTTGTATTACTGTTGTATGTCAATGATGTATTCATATAGATCTGGGTTGTTTGAATACTAATTATGGTGCTAGTTGATTATGATTAAAGATCAGTGGTTGGTTGATTGATGATTCAATGAATGAATTGATGGGGTTATAAGTTTCAGTTTGATGAATTTTCTTTGAGCTTAAATGTGTGGAGTGGGTCCAGTCTGAAAATCTGATGAAAATAGGCCTACAAGTTGTGTTGTGTTTAAGCTATTGGATCCAGTGTGAAAATTAATGAAACATGGTCCATGGTGGTGATGAGGGTCGAAGCCTTCAGTGAGGGGGTTGTAGCTCCCTTCCAGTGGTAGCTGGTAAATGAGATCAGGGGGTAGTATCTCCCTTCTAGGACTGGCTAGTAAACGAGATCAGGGGGTTGAAGCTCCCTTCCAGTAGTATCTGGAGAACGAGAGAAGGTTGCAGCCTTCTGCAGGTGGGTTCCTTCGTGCTGGTATGAGTTTGCGATAGTACAAGATTGTAAGCAGTTTTATTTATAATAAATATTCAAGACAGAGACAACAAAAGCGGTGGTTTTCTCTCGAATTAGGTTTCCACCTTAAATCCTGGTGTTCATGTGTGTTTCATATGTGTGATGATTTATTTTGTTCTTACTGCACATGTTTACTGCTTACTAAACATCTAATGAATGAATGATGCAATGATCTAAGTAAAGAATTATCTGCATAATAAGATCTCTGGACATAGGCAATTTTGCTTAAAGATATCTGCGTATATACGCGAGTTGGGTTAATTAAAGTCGCGTATAGAATTTTGTAAATAAAAAATAAAAAATTTCAGTGAACTCTAAATACTGATTCACCCCCCCCCCACCCTCTTAGTATTTTTCCCAAAAATTGGTATCAGACGTGGTCCTTCTAAAGAAGCTTGATCGCTTGAAGGAGATTCATTGCAATGGGAAGTCTTGAAGGAGTATTTTCTATAAGGCCACCACTTTTCAATGAGATTAATCTATTATCCTGGAAGATACGAACAAGAGCGTATTTGCAAAGTCTTGGAGCAGACGTATGGGGAATCGTGGAAGGAGGTTATCAGTATCCAGCAAGTGTTCCTACAGATGCAGTAGAAAGGAAGAAATATGAAATCAATGCCAAAGCTGTCAATCCTTTATTAGGAAGCCTGTCAGATACAGAATTTGTTAAAGTGATGCAGCTAAATTCAGCAAAGGAAATATGGGACAAGATCATTCAGAGCTATGAAGTTGATGCAAAGGTAAAAAATGCCAAACTTCAAACTCTTAGAATGCAATATGAAAATTTCATAATGCACGATGATGAAAGTTGTAGAGCTATAAAAAGGGTCTCTTTCACCTCTAATTACCTCACATTAATATGTCAACCCGAGAGCGTTTTGTCATTACAAAGAGTGACTCAATCCGAGGCTGATTTGTCAGAGTAATGCTAGTAGTACAGTGCTTAAGAAATACAAGAGTTAACGGATGCTTAACTGAAATTAAATTACTTTAAAGAAATAAATCACACACTCAGAAAACAATAACTTATCAGTCAAGGGTTCGGCAATGATAACCCATCCCTTCGGAAACTGATGGAAACGAGACTAGAGCATAAGCCTGGGAGCTAGACAGTGACTGCCACTACTCACTACAGCCTTAGATCATCTCTCACACCAAACCAACAACTGTAAGTAAATGGAACAGCAAAGCGAATAAAGGATTAAACAGTAATTCTGGAATGGAACAGCAACGTTAAAATGGAACAGCACTTAAATAACTAAGTCCCGCGGGTTATAACCAAACTCAATCTATACACTCTTTGCAATCAAAGAACATTCTGTCACTCTAAAGGCGATTCACACAGATCACACTAATGGAACAACAATAACAACGAATGAATTATAGAACAGTACTGATAAATTAGGAACGCACACCACACGAATGTTTTAGTATAACAGCTCTGTAATATAACAGTAAGAATGTGCGATTAACTCTTGAAAAGATAAATAACTTAATGCAGAGTCAACATACAATTCTATCTGTAGAAACCTCAATGATTCAAACTTGAACAGAGCATATAATATGAACTTGTAAAGCATATCAATTTATCAAATAACAATAATAAACAAACCACACAGATGTAAAGTCGTAATGGTACAGAAGCAAGTGTCCTTCGGGGCCGGGCCCTTAGCCTCCAAGGATACACCGCTTGAAGTTTAATTCAGTCGCAGAGACGAAATGATCACCAAACTTTCATTAATGCATTGGTCAAAGATACATTGAACCAGTTCTCAACGAAACTTAATAATCAAAGCTGATGTCTTTCGGAAATTACATAAAACGTATCCTTCATCTCTATATCTATCTATCTCCCTATATATCAAGCTAACAGTGCTGTCTCTTTTTATAAAGATGACGGCGGAGATGTCCAAGTGATAAGGTAAATAAAGCAGCGATCCCTCAGGATCGAAGATCCTGAGGGATTCGCCAAACTGTTAACTCTTCATCCTGTCTTTTCTTTTGCGCTGAGCTGGTGTCTTCTCCTTCTTTTCCGAGCCGATTTGCTTTGATCTGTTTCTCTTTGTTTGCGTTCGGTTCTCGTCCAGAGAGACAGCAGTTATCTTGACTTTGTCTTTCCCTTTGGAACGGCAATCCCTTGTTTTCTCCTTTTCCTGTATAGAAAATAACCATTATCAGTGGCTAAGTCTTGTATATCGATTCTCACATGTTTTGTTATGGTTACTTATTAATTCCAAAATTCATGACACAAAAAGGTTCACAAATTCTATTATAAAGCCACTGAAATAATGATCAAAAGCATACCTTTTTAGTACTCCACACACCCCCCTGCTTACCTTGTTTCATGTCCTCATGAAAACATTGTAGTTGACATGTAATGCAGTGAGAGAATATGCTGGAGAAGGAGTCTCATGCGGAGGCCTACAACCATGTTGAGTGATTAAATAGTCAAAGAACTGACCTGTTTGTCCCTCAGGCATATCATACAGGGCCTGGTATCCGGGTGCAGGGTGCCAAATAATTGGAGTGCGAAATCTATACCCTAACCAGGATGATCCTGCTTTCAGAATGGTCTCGCCATAGAGGTTCAAACAGTCGGCAGCTAACTCAAAGTTCTCATACTTAAATGGTTCTCTGAGCTGGATGTGTGGATCAGAGATTCGATATCGAAATTTGGCTGCATTAATGGCCAAGTCTTTGATAGAAAGAAAATACTCTAAACTCTCTTGAATGAGTGCCTCATGCATAGGTCCTAATGTTTCAATGGCACCGGGAGCCGTTATAAGATTTCTATGAACTCTCCACAACTGTACTGGGTTCCTAGGCTCAGCCCTAACCCGTAAATCTAGACCATTTTCCTGACCTTGGAAAGTATCATAGGCTTTGAGCCACTTAATCTGATTAACCCCGAATGAAATGAATGCTTGGAATTGGATGTCTCCAATGAAAGGGCCAGGGTTTAATTCAGTCTCCTGACTTAGCACAAGGTCATGCAAATAAAGTTCACACAACAACCTCTGGACTTTCATTCCATAATGTTTACAGCAGTCTATAAAGTCATTGACAGTGTTAATTTATATTGGGGTACCTGCTCTAACAACTTTTATTTTTAATTGTAAGTACCGTTCTAATAAAAATAGAGCATAGTTTTTAGCAGGGGCCCTACATGCTAAAACATCATTGTATAAAGAACACAAGTCATTCATCTGTTTGATAACAGTATTTAGTCTACTGGTTACCTGTGCAACTTCCTCTTGTTCCTTTTTCCAACCTTCAAAGGCCTGGCTTTTGGATTGACTGACGTCCTTTAGTTGCTGCTGTAACTCTTCATATTTTCCTCGGGGAACCGTTTGCTCTTTAAGTTGCTCAGCTTCTTGCTGTGCTTGCTTCAACATCTTGTGCAAGGATTTTGTCTTCGGATCTTTTTTCCACAGGTCAGTGGAAGCCGGGAGTTTTACCTGAAATTTCTTGTTATGCTGTTTGGAGTTCAGAACCCTTATTACCCCTGAGGGTGGTGCCTCTGTCTGAATTTGCTTATCATCCTTTTCTGTTTTAACACGAACATCCGTTTGTTCCCGATCCTCAGCAACATGTGGAACGGCAGCTGGATCCTCAGGGTTTTGGACAGCAGGCCGTTTGTTGGCCCTCTTTTTCCTCTTTACCTTCTGGTTCTTTTTCAGAATCCTAATTTGTTGTCTGAGCTGGGTTATCGTATTTAACAATTTAGTCCGTTCCTTCCGCAACTTCTTAATTTCCATCATTTCATTTGAAGGAACAGCAGTCTGTCGATGGTGGACTGGATCATGACCAGTTGCTAAATCTTCCTCTTGGGGTTCTTCCTCACTGCTCTGCTCCGGCTGTTCTGGGGTATGCATCTCGACTGGTTCTGATTCTTCCTGAGCAAATGCTGTTTCTGCTCCTACTTCCTCTAGATTTTCCTCTTGTGACATGGGAAAAGATTGTTCCCGTTCAGTATTTTCCTCCTCTTCATCATGAACAGGCATGTTCTCTTCCTGGGGTTGGTCGTGGGGGTTCTCTGAACTAGAAGGTTGACCATACTTACTCATATTGGCTAGGATGGCGGCCAAGTCATCATCTTCTAGTAGGTCTTGTAATGGGCTATCCTCCTGTTGTCCCATTTCTTCCTCCTGTTCAGTTTCTGCTTCTATTTCTGTTCCCGAAGGCTCGGCTGCTTCTTCTTCGGGTTGCTCATCTTCAATTATCACTGGTTGGCTGGTGCTTCCTTGAAGCTTTTCCAGCCTTCCTCTTATCCGAGCCAACCGGGCTGATTTTATGGGCTTATTTATGCTTCCTCTCATCTGAGCTAACCGAGCTGATTTTCTGGGTTCCTCTGGTTGCTCGGGTGAATCAATGGCATGCTTACGCTTTGCCGATTCTTGATGTAATTCTGGTTGTTCTGATGTACTAGCAACATTTTCTCTGCATTTTTCCGGTTGTTCTGGTGGGTTTATAGAATGTCTACGTTTCGGGGATGGCTCTGTCAATCCCCCCTCAATCATTGCAATGAGCTCTTCCCAGCTGCTCTGCTGCTGGGTAAGACCATAACTAACAACAAGTCGAATCAACCCATGGTGACTAACAATTGCCTCTACGTGATGTGCCTTTTTCATACTTTGTGCAGCATCATGCAGTAACGAGTTTAGGAGTGCCGGTAAATTCACAGAGCATCTCTGCTTTAAAACAGCTAAAAGTTTAAGGTGTCGTGGTCTTACCACGTCTTTTCTTCCTTCGCAAGTAATATAACTCTGCACCGTTCTTGCTAGCTCCATCCAAGGTTCTCCGAGGGTTGCTGGCAGAATACCCTTCCCCTTAATTGTCAGATTCTGGCCTTCGTCCTGGAACAGTTCCATGACCTTCTGTAGTCGTTCCTTTTTTAATGTCCATACCGGTCCGGTGGCTGGGAGTCCTGAAACTTCTGCAATTATGGCATCAGTGACCGCTATCCGCTTCCCTCTTACTGTGGAGTGGTCATCTTGTAAATTCTGCAAAAATTCCATTGCCACTGTTTCATTGGACTCCTGTAGGCGATTGAAATAATTCAACCATCCTGCCCTTTCCAGGATTTCCCGGGCAGCAGCGGAGATCGTCAGCTGTTGAGGCTCACTTCGAATTGCCCTTCCTCCCATGGTTTCACTGCGAATTCTAAATGGAACAGCAAAACGTTCTCTGTTTGAAATGCAGGGAGGATGATAATCGCAAGGTTACGAGAAAGAGAACACAGAGCATGCAATAGTGAAACAGAAAGCAATTTGTGCGAAAATAGAAATGCCATGCCGTTAAAATATGCCAAACCGCCGTATACTAGTTTTCCCGAATGGTGAGTGGACACGTAATACAGGGAATGATGAGGTTAACCTCCCCCCCCGCAGTGTGATAGGCTGTCCCAGCCGGCAAATAAAGGAGCGCACCTCGTCTGCAATCAAGTCAGAAAGGAACAGCATATGGAATTATGCTATGTTGCAAAGGACAAAAAATTACCGAAATCGAGGTAGAGAATTGATCGCGTATGATATAAGAGGCTGCTGTGTTATGAGTTGAGGCTGATGGATAGGGCATGGATCGTACTTGCCAATCTCAAGTAGTCATGGTCACTTCTGTTGCCATGATTGGTAATAATGAATATTCATGCGATGTATAAATCGGGAAATAACATATGATTAGTGCCTAGGATATAAGAAACAAAAGAGTGTTAGTATCTTACCCATTGGTGTAAGCAAGGTGACTTCAATACCATTAACATTACTCTGCTGCCAACAGGTGTCCATAACCTCGGCAGAGTTGTTTTTCACCCTCGGAACCATGATCCTTTGTGTATACTTAGGAATGTTGTTATGTCAAAATGTAGACCATTATGCTGGCTTGGTGACCAGTTAACCATAATGCCATTCACGAGGAAAGAGCGAAACGTGGGCAGGCCGGCTCGTGATGAGACCTCCTGCTCCAAGGTTTGTTTATTTGATATACCTTTTGGACCATATCCCTGGTGTGGTGGCCAGAATGGGAATGCCACTTCACTTCCATCCTCATGATCATGGTAGGCCGGCTCTCGATGAGACCCCCTATCCTGCATTTGACACTTGACATATCATGTTCACATATTTTTTTTTTTTTTTTATCGAATACTTTTCCTTATACACAAAGGGTGGCTCAACACTCCTTAAGAGTAGGAATGGTGGAAGAAGTCTTATTATCTCAATAGGAAGATATAAACTCTTTGCTCTTATTCCCAAGTACTAATAAATTTTTTTTAAGGGAATCAGCATGATAAAGATAACCAATCAGGAAAAATTAGTAAAACCATGTCAACAAAAGGTAAGAAATAAGTATGTCCTTCCATTTGTCCTCTTACTAATGCAAAGCCTTATAGATATAGCGATTTATGGTTTGCAGATTTCGGTATGTTGTTATTTTATATTTCATTGCACAAATAGATAGCTGTATCTTAAAGACTAGAAAGAAGACGGGCAAAAAGCATCCTCAATTTAGATCAGCCAAAGGGAATAAGCTGTTTCACAAGGAGAGCAAAAGTATGCAAAAGAAACAGCAAAAATGCAAATGCCGTTCCTTTTTGAAAAAGGAACGGCAAAAATAAAAACACTCTAAATGCCAAAGAGGAACAATAGTAATAAAAATGCTGCTTCTTTGAAGAAAAAGGAACGGTGGTAACCAAAAGGAACAGCAGAAAACGTAATAATGCCGTTCCTTTGAAAAAGGAACAGCAGAGATCCGAATGCTATTCCTTTAGAAAAGGAACAGCAAAAGGAACAGCAAAACAAGCAAAACCAACATCATAAGAAACACACGAATGCTATTTTTAGAAAGGCAAAAATCGAACTTTGTGAAAGAAAAGGAACAGCAAAACATGACAAGAAAATATTTAAATGCAAACTTATGTACAAAAATCACTCAAAAAAACAAGAAATTATGTACAAATTGCAAAGAGAAATGAACCCTTAATGAATTGCAGGTGAGGAAGATTTCTCTTCCTCTCCTAGGATCTCCATATCAGTGTCTCGGCGTAGCTGCTGGCAGAAGGATTCCCGAGTGAGTGGTTTACGATAGAGACGGACTCGGTGGCCATTTACTTTGAATGCATATCCAGAACCGTCAATAGTGATTAGAGTAAGGGTTCCGTTGTCATGCACCTTCTGGATTTCGTATGGTCCCAACCATCGAGTCTGAAGTTTTCCAGGGAAGTCCTGAAACCGAGAATCGTATAACAAAGCCCAGTCTCCCTCGTGGAAGACTTTGTTCTTGATGAGCGCATCATGCCATTTTGGCTCGCTGCTGTTGAATCAATGCTGTATTTTGTAGTGCAGAGAGCCGAATTTCGTCTAATTCATTGATTTGCTGTAGTCGATTAAGTTGTGCCTCGCTTAGATCTAGGCCAACTTCCTGTGCTTTTCGCAGTGTTTGGATTTCGAATTCTATGGGAAAAATGGGTTGTTTTCCAAACACTAGTTGATAAGGTGAGTAACCGGTGGTGCTCCTCCATGTGGTTCTATATGCCCAGAGTGCTTCAGGCAGTCGGGTAGCCCAATCACGCCTATGTGATGCAATGGTTTTTGTTAGGATTGATTCTATTATTTTATTGCTACTTTCTACCTGCCCATTCGCCTGTGGGTGATATGGAGTAGTGATCTTATGCTGGACATGATAATTGTTAAGTGTTGCAGCTAATTTATGCGCAACAAATTGTGGTCCTCCATCTATAATTATTTCTCTGGGAAGGCCATAACGAATGAATAGATGGAACAGGAACTGTATGACAGAATCCTCTGTGGCTCTTGGCAATGCTTCTGCCTCAACCCATTTGGTGACATATTCTGTTGCTACCAAAATATATGTTTTCTGATTAGATGAGGGGTTGATGGGTCCAACGAAATCAAGAGCCCACCGCTCGAATGATTCGATGACTAACTGTGGTTTCAGAGGCATCTCATCAGCTTGACCAGGTCGTCCTGCTCGCTGGCAGCTGTCACAAGCTTGGACAAACTTCTTCGCATCTTTGAAGATCGTAGGCCAGTAATATCCTGTCTGCAATACTTTATGTCCAGTCCTACGCTCAGCGAAGTGCCCCCCACATGGTCCATCATGACAGGCTTTTAGGATGTCAAAGATTTCATCCTCTCTAACACATCGCCTGATATGCATATCTGCTCCTGTGTGAAACAAATAACCTCCAATCCACGAAAATCGAGAACTTTTCTGAATAATCTGCTTACGCTCATTAGGAGTTAAATGTTTTGGTAATTTACCTACTGCAAGGTAGTTGGCAACATCGGCATACCAGGGTGTTTGAACAGCAACAGCAAACAGGTGCTCATCCGGAAATTGATCTTCCACTGCTGCTGCATCGCTTGATTTTGGTATTCTTGAAAGAAAATCGGCTACAGGGTTTTCTTTGCCAGGGCGGTCCTTGATTGTGATGTCGAATTCTTGCAATAAGATTAACCATCGAGTTACTCTGGCATTTGTGACAGGCTTATTTGCTAAATATTTTATAGCATAATGGTCTGTATACAAGATAACAGGGTAGCCTGTGATATAATGTCTAAATTTATTGACAGCATGTATTACAGCTAGGAATTATTTTTCAGTAACAGTGTAATTCAATTCAGCAGGGGATAAATTTTTGCTGATGTAATAGATAGCATAGGGTTTTTTATCCTCTTCCTGCCCAAGGACTGCGCCAATGGCTATATCTGAGGCATCATATGATATCTGGAATGGTAGGTCCCAATTTGGTCCTCGAAGGACTAGGGCTGTGGATACAAGCTTCTTTAGATCCTCGAAAGCACGGTCACATTTGTCTGTCCAAAGAAAATCAACGTTACCAGTCAGTGCATATAAAGGAGCAGCAATGTGTGAATAATGCTCTATGAATCATCTATAATAACCGGAAAATCCAAGAAAGCTGCGTACCTCTGTTTGAGTAGTAGGAGTGGGAATAAGCAAAAGTATTTGGATTTTAGCCGGGTCTACCTGAATGTCGGCTGCTGAGACATAGTGTCCTAGGATAAGTCCTTCAGTCATCATCAAGAAACATTTTTCGTTGCTTAAGCAAAGCCTGGTAACAATGCAGCGTTGTAGGACTTTTTCTAGGGTGTCTAGAGCTGGATCAAAATCATCTCCATATGGTGTAAAGTCATCCATGTAAACTTCAAGCCCATCATTGATTAAATCTGCAAAAATGCTAAGGATAGCCCTCTGAAATGTGGCAGGAGCATTACATAAGCCAAAAGGTAAAACTCGATAGGCAAATGTTCCCCAGGGGCAAGTAAAGGTAGTTTTATCCTGGTCTTCAGGGGCAATCTGAATCTGATTGTATCCACTGAAGCCATCCAGGAAAGAAAAGAACTTCTTCCCTGCTAAAGTGTCCGATACTTGATCTATGAAAGGAAGAGGAAAATGATCTTTTTGTGTTGCCTTGTTAAGTTCCCTATAATCCACACAAATTCTCCATTTCCCATTCTTTTTTGGTACCACCACAAGTGGAGAGACCCATTTACTATCAGAGATAGGGTAGATAAAATTCACATCTAAAAGCTTCTGAAGTTCAGTTTTTACGACATCTTTTAGATGGGGATTAAGTCTCCTTTGTGGCTGACGCACAGGTCTGGCATCCTTTTCTATATAAATGTGGTGTGTACATAACTGGGGATCGATTCCTTTCATATCAGGGTAGTCCCATGCAAATGCTTCTTGATATTTTGTTAATAGATGGATGAGCTTTGTTTCTTGTTCAGGTGTGAGATTAGCATTGATGTTTAAAGTTTTCCCCGGTGCAATTTCCACAGTTTTACTATTTGCAACAGAAGTAACAGGTATCGTTTGGTCATGAATATCTTTCAGGGGATCTTCTTCCAATTCATTATCAAATGATGCTTCTATCATGTGACACTGTGTGCGAGGTTCAGTTTGAGTAATGAAATTATTAATGGCATCGTCTTCTGTTTGATCTTTGAAATCGAGTGCCTCTTGTATAGTTAATGGAGATCTGATGTTATTGGTAAGGTATGATACAGGGTGTTTATTAGTTTTAATCATTGTGATACTTGGCTGTGCTGGAGGATATAGAACTAAATTTTTGCTATTCGGTCCTCTGGTTATGGTCATATTTCCCTGCCGACAACCAATGTAGGCATCGGCAGTAGCGAGCCAAGGTCTTCCTAAAATTAGCGGGTGTCCATCAAGTCGGGTTTTTGGATTAATTATCAGGAAATCGGTTGGATACTCCCAGGATTCTATAGAGACCATGACATCATGTAGAGTACCCTCTGGTCTAACCACAGATCGATCAGCCAATTCCAACAGAGTGGAGGTGGGTTCTACAGATGTAATGCCGAGCTTTTGGCAAGTTGTGGTCGTTAAAATATTAATTGCAGCCCCTAGATCAACTAAGGCATTAGACAGGGTCTGACCATAAATTTGAACAGTTATAATTGGGTTCCCGGGGTCTTCATATTTAAGGGGTGTTTCTGTTCCAGACAATAGGTCAGATAAGGTACCGACTACTTGGACTCTTGGATTATTTTTTATATTCCTCCTTGGTTTCTTTATGCACAATTCCTTTATAGTTTTGGCATATATGGGAATGTCTTGAATGGCTTGGAGGAATGGAATTTTTATGTACAGATTTTGTAACTCTCCCAGAATGTCAAAGTCAGGATATTGTATGGTTCGAGGTATGGCTAATCGTTCTGGGAACGGAGGAGAGGATGTGGTTTCTTGATTATTAGTTTGTTGCTTATTTACATCCTCTTGTTGTGACTGTTGTTCTCTGGGTAACTGATCTTCAATATGAACTGTTTTCTCTCCCTTAGTTTCAATTATACGCCCAGATCTTAACTGAAGGTCATTGCACTCCCTCAAGTCAGGTCCTGTTTCTGGTGATTATATGATTTGAATGGATTGGACCTGCCTGTTGTTTGGATTGGGATCGGGTTGGGCTGGGAGTTGCGGTCTCAAGTTAGACTGGGGATTTTGTTGTAGAGCTGGCAAAGTAGGTTGAGGGAGTGGAATGGTTCCAGCTGGGTGGTACATCGGTCTTTGCCAGCTTGTCTGCCAGGGTGAACTTTGTGAAGTAGAGGGAGTCCACTGTGAAGGGTATGGGCCATTTTTCCAATATGGTGGAGTATAAGGGAAATTCGGCCAACCAGTTTGACTTGTTTGATTCAGCCATGGATTTGAAGAAGGAAATGATTGCGGTGACCAGTTTGTAAATGGGGTTTGAGATTGATTTTGCCACATACCATATTGTTGAGCATTATATTGTGGATTTTGAAAGAAAGAGGTTGCGTCCGAAAACATACCAGGTTGTCTCGGCTACCACGGACGGCGCTGGTTGATCGAATTCACCGATTCCAGTTCTTCTTCTGCTTCCTTATATACCGCTTTCAATCCAGGAAGTGAGGGGCAGCTCTCCGTAAGGTGATCTTTTGTACAGATGGCACATGTTTGGACTTTATCCAGTGGACACTCCTTGTGGCTATGTTTTTTTCTGCATCGGGGGCAGAAGATTGCCAAATTCTGTTCTGCCTCCAGCTGCTTCTGTTTAGCCTGCACAATATCAAGTTGTGTAGTTAGTGTCCCTATAATATCAGTTTTAAAATTTTCTAATAAATTTCCAATTTCTGCACGTGTTACTCCTTCTGCTGATACTTTGTTATCTCTTGCAAACCGATCATATTCCGTCGGTTTTATTCTTGTGCTGCCTCTCGAACTCCTGATACATAAGTCAAGGATGTTAGTAAAATTCTCTTGATAAATATCCCCTTTGCCCATAATGTTTAATGTTTCAATCCATTGTTCCTTCATGCCCCTCATTAATGCAGTTTTTAACACATTATCAGGTAAAGGTAGCGATGCATAAGGAGATCTTTGTAAATTATATTGAAAACGTTCCACATACTCCTCTAATGTTTCATTTGGTCTGGCTGTCATTTGAAATATTTCGTCTTTTAATTCTCTAGACCTACAATAATCCTGGTATTTCTTTAAGAAGGATTCTTTCATTTGATCCCAATTGTTGATAACCCCGCCACCTAGCCCCATAAACCATCTTAAAGCAGCCCCTTTTAATGTAGAGGGAAATAATTTCAATTTTTTGGGATCAGTGGTGTAATCGTACCCCCTACATAACACATCGAATTCGAATAAGAATGCATCCGGATCTTCTGATGTGAGTCCGTGGAATGTAGGGATATGCTGAAGAGGGATAGCTTTCATGGGTGCATTTGCTGCAGAATCCACTATAGGATATTGTAATGTAGAGGTTTGAGTGTTTGGCTGGTTTTGAGCGTTTGGTTGGTTTTGAGCCATGGGATCGAATATATGCCAGTAACCTTCTGGGATATCTAGGAGGGTATTCCTAGGTTGGTTGGGAACGGTTTTGACAGGGATCTTTTTAATAGCGCTTCTTTTATCCGGAATAATGGGAATACCAGGTGTTTGAGGAGATTGAATGACTTTCGCGGCACTCCCCTTATCTGTGCTATCTAATGGCTGATTTGTTTCAAGAGGAGATTTTGGTTCCTCGGTTTCCCCTGTTTCTCCTTCTCCTTCACAAAAGTTGCTAGAGTTCCCTTCCTGCAATAATTCTGGAGTGGAATTTTCAACTTCTTGAAAGTCCTGCTCCTCAGTTTGACTATGCACCTCAGCACAGGCTACAGATGGTGATCCCGTGGCCTGAAGGGAACTAGTAGGCGGTTTAGAAGTGTTTTTCTTGAAGCCTACTGATGGCTGAGACTCTGTTTTCTTATAGATTTCATCTATGAAGGTCGTTCGGCCAAGGGTCGCCGGCCCCTTAGCTTTTTCAGGTTTGGATGGGGGTTTGATATTCTTTTCTGGTCTTTTCTGCTTAGTCATGCACTCAAAAAAAAATGAACTACCAACTTTTATTCAAACAAGCAAAAACAAATCTGCTAGGAAAGCGGATAGTGAGCAGGTCTTTTACATGCTCTGCACGTAGGTTCTTACCTTCCGTTTTTAGGATCCAACTCCTCCCTAGCAGGCTCGTACACTACTCTGAAAAAGACAAATGGCTACACTCTTTCCCCGGCAACGGTGCCAAAATGTAGAGCTATAAAAAGGGTCTCTTTCACCTCTAATTACCTCACATTAATATGTCAACCCGAGAGCGTTTTGTCATTACAAAGAGTGACTCAATCCGAGGCTCATTCGTCAGAGTAATGCTAGTAGTACAATGCTTAAGAAATACAAGAGTAAACGGATGCTTAACTGAAATCAAATTACTTTAAAGAAATAAATCACACACTCAGAAAACTCAATAACTTATCAGTCAAGGGTTCGGCAATGATAACCCATCCCTTCGGAAACTGATGGAAAAGGAACTAGAGCATAGATCACGAGCCTGGGAGCTAGACAATAACTGCCACTACTCACTACAGCCTTAGATCATCTCTCACACCAAACCAACAACTGCAAGTAAATGGAACAGCAAAGCGAATAAAGGATTAAACAGTAATTCTGGAATGGAACAGCAACGTTAAAATGGAACAGCAATTGAATAACTAAGTCCCGCGGGTTATAACCAAACTCAATCTATACACTCTTTGCAATCAAAGAACATTCTGTCACTCTAAAGGCGATTGACACAGATCACACTAATGGAACAGCAATAACAACGAATGAATTATAGAACAACAATAACAACGAATGAATTATAGAACAGTACTGATAAATTAAGAACGCACACCACACGAACGTTTTAGTATAACAGCTCTGTAATATAACAGTAAGAATGTGCGATTAACTCTTGAAAGGATAAATAACTTGATACAGAGTCAACATACAATTCTATCTGTAGAAACTTCAATGATTCAAACTTGAACAGAGCATATCATATGAACTTGCAAAGCATATCAATTTATCAAATAACAATAATAAACAAACCACACAGAAGTGAAGCTGTAATGGTACAGAAGCAAGTGTCCTTCGGGGCCGGGCCCTTAGCCTCCAAGGATACACCGCTTGAAGTTAATCCAGTCGCAGAGATGAAATAATCACCAAACTTTCATTAATGCATCGGTCAAAAATACATTGAACCAGTTCTCAACGAAACTTAATAATCAAAGCTGATGTTCTACAGAAATTACATAAAACGTATCCTTCATCTCTATATCTATCTTCTCTCAAGCTAACAGTGTTGTCTTTTTATATAAAGATGACGGCGGAGATGTCCAAGTGACAAGGTAAATAAAGCAGCGATCCCTCAGGATCGAAGATCCTGAGGGATTCGCCAAACTGTTTAACTCTTCATCCTGTCTTTTCTTTTGCGCTGAGCTGGTGTCTTCTCCTTCTTTTCCGAGCCGATTTGCTTTGATCTGTTTCTCTTTGTTTGCGTTCGGTTCTCGTCCAGAGAGACAGCAGTTATCTCGACTTTGTCTTTCCCTTTGGAACGGCAATCCCTTGTTTTCTCCTTTTCCTGTATAGAAAATAACCATTATTAGTGGCTAAGTCTTGTATATCGATTCTCACATGTTTTGTTATGGTTACTTATTAATTCCCAAATTCATGACACAAAAAGGTTCACAAATTCTATTAAAAAGCCACTGAAATAATGATCAAAAGCATACCTTTTTAGTACTCCACAAAAGTATTGCAAGTTTATTCCTAAGATTAGATGACATTGTGAATTCTATGAGGAATATGGGTGAAGATATAAAAGACACAACTTTAGTAGAAAAGATATTGAGATTTCTAACTTCAAAATTCGAGTCAAAAGTGTCAGTTATTGAAGAAAAGTAGGATCTGCAAAATCTTACTGTCATTCAACTACATGGCATCCTAACTACTTTTGAAATGAGAAGAGGAGGTCCTTCACAAATCAAAGAAGCTCCTTTTATGGTTTGTGCAAAAGGAAAAGAGAAGGAAGTTCTCAAGGAATCAAGTTATATATCAAAAGAAGAAGAAGAAAATTTTGTGAAAATACTTCAACCATGTACTGGAAGATTCAGAGGTAAGCTTCCCTTGAAGTGTTTTGCTTGTGGTAGAGTTGGTCATTATGCTGCTAAACGTCCTTATACAGAAAATCATGATGAAGGAAAGTAGTTTGAAAAAGGAAGGATTTATTATAAAAATAAAGATAATAATGGATTTTCAAATGAGGATGAAGAATATTCTGACCAAGATCTACAAGTGCTCATGGCATGTACCATGGATGATGATAATTTCCCAAAAGGAAGCGATCCGGTTATTGAAGAATTGCATAGATCAAGAAAGAAAGGATGTTTTCATGGATGTTGTTTCTATTGTAACTCATTTGGGTATAAGGCCACTGATTGCAGGTTAAGTATGATAAACAGTTCTGAGAAATTGGAGAATTTCCAGCACACAATAAGAAATTTCAAGCAAAACTGGAAAAAGAAGAAGCAGTGGTAAAAAGCTTATTAAATATTGACCCTACTGCAGTCATCTGCTTCTAAAGTTTACTTCTCATAATGACCGCAGGAATGATGTGACATACATTATAGGAATCAGTAATGTATCATCAGAGGGGGAGTAATATATGGTGATTCCCATGGTTAGTTTGGTAATTATGGTTGTTTTTATATTTCTGACAGTGCATTTGATGTGACAAGAGAAGATAGGTATAGGTGGTACAAATTCAAGAGGAGATGAAGTTGTGAATTTTTCTGTATTTCACTTTATATCATGGAAAATTTGAGGGGCTAATATTCATAGGTGGGCTAATTTTCCATGGTGTTTTCAAAAAAAAGATTCGCCAATTTCCATTTTTTTATAAAAATGATTTTCCCAAATTTTACAATATAAAATTATTTTACCTTAAAAATCGCCAAAATTATATATAAAATATATATAAGATCATTATAAATTTGAATAATTTTACAAATACATCAATAAACATTTTATAGTTTGCATATTAGGGACTAGTGAGATTCGCCAATTTTTTAAACTTCAAGATAATTTTCCATCCTTAAAATTATCCCTGCTTTCTATACGTAGGTTTCATGAACTAAATCCGCGTATACACACAGTTCCAATGGTGACAGTTGCATATGATTTTCTCTGATAAGAAAAATAGTTTCTGATATGCTAGTGACAATAATAAATTTCTTGATCTGATGATGATGGTTATGTCTGTTGATATGATTTTAGTTTTTGATTATCTGCTTGATGAAGATGCTTTGATGATTTGGTTGGTGAAGATGTTTAGGATGCTCAGGTTCAAGGGGAGCATTAGCCTTTCTCAAAGTAATGAATTGTTGGCATTATGATGGTTCTGAAATATGGTCTCTCTCTTGAGGTCTTTTGGTTTTAGTATAAAATTTCATATATGTAATTTGATGAAAAGGTCATGATTGAGACCTATGATGTAAAACCGTTATATTCAGTCATGTAAGGACTTGTTCAAATTTGTAAACCCACTTGGTTGGGTAGTTGAGTCAAAATTTGTAAATGCACATGGTTGGGATATTGAGTCAAATATGTAAATCCACTTGGTTGGATCATTGATGTAAGTATGAGTCCTTGGTGATAGGAAAGGTCATACTCGATTGAGTTATTGAGTAATGTATTTCAATTAAAAATATGTCTAAATATTTAGCGTGAACTCATCAGGATCATGGTAAATTCAGTGCACTTCAGATCTACAGAGCTCATCTTTCTACAAGGGAAGAGAAACCTTGTTTTGATCTTCCCTTTACCCTTGATGTCAAAGGGGGAGAGTATCATGGTGTTTAAATAATGGTTATGATTAATGTATCTATCTATTGTGGTGATCAAACACCATCGTGGTTGCCATCAAGTCCAAAGGGGGATATTGTTGTCAATATGATGCAATGTGTTTTCCTTTATGGAAACCTACTTGACGAAGTTGTCCTTGATGGAAAACTACTTGATGAGTTGCATTTTGATAGAAACCTATTTGAAAAAGATGTAAAAATGATGTATCTATATATAAATTTAGATGTGACAGAGGAAAGAATTCCATTAAGTGCCAGAGAAATGATAAATATAATATGTCACAATGTATAAGCAGGTTTGTAAAGGCCAAGTTGCATATGCACACGTATAAGTACGTCCCAAGTCATGTATGCATGTTTGTTCTCAAAAATTATAATACCAGGGGGAATTACCATGGTATTAGCCCACAATATTGAGCGTTGTATTGTCTATTTGATTCCGTCCAAGAATACCATCGGAAGTTGTGTGGTTTTGGCTCATGGTATTGGTAAAGGCTAAAAATATATAAGGAGAAGAAGATCATAGAGAAAAGTGTGCATGTGTCTGGGTATTGAATGAATACTTCACTCTAAAGTAAATATGCATGGAATGGGTTACAGTTTATTGATAGATCTGAATTAATAATGCACCTATGAATAAAATGATGGATTAGGATCTCTAGACCTAAAATGACTATGTATCTTCTAGATCTGTTTATGGAATGTTTAGATCTGAGATGTGGCGAATGTCTTCTGAAGTGAAGGGTAAGATATGAGCTATTTATTTGTTCTGAAGAGTTGCGCAGCCCTGCAATGATTGCAGATCTATACGCAGGTTCATCACAACAAAAGCGTGTATATACGCGGGTTAGTTTCAGCAAAAGCACGTATGGAATCTAAGATCAGTCCTGAAATAGTTGCAAATCTATACGCAGTTTTATCTCTGTGAAAGTGCGTATATACATGGGTTCAGTGAAGTAAAAGCGCGTATGGCATCTAGGGTTTTGTTGAAGTGTGCGAAAAGAAATTTTTGATCTGTTTTTTTGTATTAAATTGTTGTCTGTTAATGATGTATTCATACAGATCTGGGTTGGTTGAATACTAATTATGTTACTATTTGATTATGATTAAAGTTCATTGGTTGGTTGATTGATTGATGATTCAATGAATGAATTGATGGGGTTATAAGTTTCAGTTTGATGAATGTTATTTGAGCTTAAATGTGTGGAGTGGGTCCAGTCTGAAAATATGATGAAAAGAGGCCTACAAGTTGTGTTGTGTTTAAGCTGTTGGATCCAGTGTGAAAATTGATGAAACATGGTCCATGGTGGTGCTGAGGGTCGAAACCTTCAGTGAGGGGGTTGTAGCTCCCTTCTAGTGGTAGCTGGCAAACGAGCTCAGGGGGTAGTAGCTCCCTTCCAGGAGTGGCTAGTAAACGAGATCAGGGGGTTGAACCTCCCTTCCAGTAGTAGCTGGAGAACAAGAGAAGGTTGCAGCCTTATCCAGGTGAGTGCCAGCGTACTGGTATGAGTCTGCGCTAGTACAATATTGTAAGCAGTTTTCTTTGTAATAAATATTGAAGACAGAGATGATAGTAGTGGTGGTTTTCTCCCGAATTGGGTTTCCACCTTAAATCCTGGTGTTCATGTGTGTTTCTTATGTGTGATGATTTATTCTGTTCTTACTGCACATGTTTACTGCTTGCTAAACATTTGATGAATGAATGATGCAATGATCTAAGTAAAGAATTATAGGCATAATAATATCTCTAGACATACGCAAGTTTTCTTAAAGATATCCATGTATACATGCGAGTTGGGTTAATTAAAGTCATGTATAGAATTCTGTAAAGAAAAAATAAAAGTTTTCAGTGAACTCTAAATACTGATTGATCCCCCCCCTCTCAGTATTTTTCCGAACAAGATGCATTTCTTTCTCTTATTCTATTGGTTCCACACTCAGCCATTTTTTAAGCTCTTCCCGATTCCTTGACACAATGCAAGTTGTGAAGGCATTAACCCTGAATTATGTAACACTACTCACAAATATTGGTGCACGAAGTCCTCCTCAAGATCACCTCATATCTACTGCACATTATGAGCCTCCCAAGGGAATTCACCTAATCCTTCCTACTTATAATGACTCACTACACTCAGTTTTTGTCACCTTTTCCTTGCATGACACATATACTACTCCTGGCTAACAGAATGTACCTATCCTCTAAGTGCACTGAAAACCATCCTAGGCAAAATTGCTTCCTTCTTATGGCTTCCCTCAATGAAAAGGGTATTCCACATGAACAATCCCCCATTGTTGGGTCAAAATGCACTATACTAGAAGGAAAATTGCATTCAAAATCAACAACGACCCCTTGTTCAGTCAAACTATGCTTTTAAGACCTTCTCTCCCTTTAAGCACATAGCACAATATTGAAGCCTGAAGCATTCAACCTTATCTCTTCCAAATGTGCTTTGCACTAAATCATTTTCCTTGACAAGTCTCCCTTAGCACATGGCATAATATGAAGAGACAGTGACCCTTTGACCAGTAAACCTGCAGTTTCCTCAAGGCCTCCACTTTCTTCTTCAACACATACAATAGTTTGAGGCTTGAAGCCTTTATTTTCCCTCTTCCCATTCCCCATTATGTTGACACTATATTATACCTTCTTCCTCAGTGCATGGCATTGTAGGAATGTTGAAGTGGGCCTATTGGTATCGTATAATCTATAGTATCACAAGCTGACTAATTATTTCTCAGATCTTCCATATTGAAAATAGTTTCCATGGTTGTCATTTATTTATAGAAAAGGTGGGGAGATCTTGACTGTCAAGAACTTCAAAGGTATCACTCGGCCTTTTCAGTTTAGTGGAAAGAGGAAGGCGTTGCTGATAAGGTGTAATGGTGATAAAAATTCATTTCTTCCCTCATTCATTTCATTTACCCTCTTTTACCCTTCATTTTTCCAAATTCTAAAGTCCCACGCTTCATTCCTTTCAAAACCCCTTTTTAACTATTAAAATTTGATTTTTATACTTTAAAAAGTAGCTCCACCCACCCAATAATAGCCATATCATATTTTCCATTTAAACTCACCATATATTTCTTTATTCACAACTCTTCCCCTCAGATTTGGCCGCTTGATATGTTATACATGTGTTATAAACCACATCAACCTTACCTTATTGAAAATTCCATTCAAAACCTTTATATTATTGACCCATTCCTTACCTTTTGGAATCAAAATTTCGCAACAATCCTTGCCACATTCATTTGCTACTCCATCAACCTTTTGATGCGATGTTAAAGGGACCCACCTCTCCCTGCCACGTCACCCTTTTCCCCAATTCCCATTGCACATCGCAATTGGCATTTTTTATGTTTACACATTAAGACATCACAGGTTAATTGGTTTAAGTTGCGATGCGATAAGTTATTCACTATGGTGTTTGATAAGCCTTAAATGATATGGTACACAGTAAACCTTAAAATTTGTGACGTGCGGTAAAGATGACTCCTGTGATTTGTAATATGGGTGGAACCTAATCGCATATCTCACTTCGCAAGCTCAATAGGATAAGCACTAATGAAAATGTTAAAAACCTTGAAGTGCACAATGTGATACAGAAGTGGATGCAATTTAGTTCAAAGAAAAAGCCTAAAATATCTCAAGTCTGGGTGCATTAGGATTTTTCATTACTTTTTGAAGGAAAGCAAACTCGGGCGGAAAATATCAGGTAAGGACCCGACATGATCAGAAGAGGCAGAGTCAGGCTAAAGGAATAGATTCGCAGGGCACAATGAAGCAATCAGCATAGAAATCAGATCAAGTCCTCAAGAAATTATTTTAGCCAAAGAAGAGCTAGATGTTAGTATGGTTTTAATACTCCTTCTTCGGCATCACACTAGCTAGTTTCTGACCGCTCCGAAATCAATAACGGGCTGCTGCAGCCACTTTTTTGGCCTAATTTATCTTCTCACCTCTTGCATGGTTCCACTGGTCCAATTTTTGCTAGAATGTAATTAATTATAATAACTGTAGTAGATAGATTGACTAACTTAAGTCTTACTTAAATACTCTGTTCCTTAGCAGTATCAAGAGAGCCTAGAAGGGGAAAACCATTGTAATACGCTCATCTAGTTGTAAACACTCTTTTTTGGATGAATGAAAGGACACTGTTGTTTCCATATTCTTGTGTTATGCTCTGTGGTGAAGTGCTTCTTTTCCTTTAATTTTTCATTCTCTAGTTTCACATATTGTTTTATTTCTTTAATATGGATAAGATTTTTTGTGTAGGATTTACCATTGGGTACCTTTCTCAGCATTTAAGTAGTAATTTACGTTTTCCTATGAGATTTGAATGCAGAATTTAGATAGGGTTTGATCTGCATTCACATTGAACCTTAATCTCTTCCCCTTTCCATTTCACAAGATATTAATATCCATTGACATGGCTAGCTTGCTTGGTCTCTCATGATCTTTGTTATTCATCCATTTGAATTTTTGTACACCTATTTGACTCCATAGCCTAATGGCCCTCTTCTGTTATCTCAACCACATATCTTCAAATGAAACCCTATGCACTAATAGATAGCATAAAATACCCATATAAATAAAGCTAAATCTAATAGAGAGATCCCTCTCTGAGTCCACGAGGGCTAGATCCTAGGCCCGAAGCGGTTTTGATGTTACCTCTGTAGTTTTGTTTCATCCTCAAAATTACAAGGTGCTAACATAGTGGCAACCATACTGGTGAAAAAATTTCTCTTCCGCAGAAAAGTTCATCAAATTTGAGATTTGATCAGTGATGGTGGATAGTGACCAACCACAAGAAGGCTGAATTATTCACCTCATGACTCCATGATTCAAAGAACCCACCTTTTGATCATTCATGGAGACTCCACAACATGCTAAACACATTTTCTTCTGAACAAGATGACAAGGTTTGTGGCAAATATTTTATCTCGTGAAGGTTTAAATGGATTTGGGAATCAGTTACCAGAATATCAACTTGATGGAGATTTTCTAGAGGTTGTCTTTCTCATTTTGAAATGAAGCAAATTTGGTCCTAAAGCTAAAACATGTTTTTTGGAGGTAGTTGTTGAACGATACGAAAATGGCATTGAAATTTTGAATTTTCAAATTCAGTGATATAATTTTCGAGATCCTAAATAATTATTGGAAAATATTCCTTCTCCAAAGTGAGAGGAAATTGTACTACCTTTTGACTTACATATTGAGGATGATTATGCTTTCAAGTACCAAAATGAAAAATTCATTTCAAGGTTTAATATTGAGGATACAAGTGATCAACTAGTCATTGAAGGCCTAAAAGAAAATATCATACATCATGATTTTATTAATCCTACATCAGATTATATGGAGGTTCTTTTTAGCTCAAATTTTCAAACACGTACTCTCTATAAGGATAAAATACATCAACAATTTCCATTTCATATTATAACTCTGGTTATGTGGATGCATAGTCAAGTTATACTTCTGATTTTCCTAACACACAGTCAGGTTTTCCATTTGTTTCTACAGCTACTTGACTGGATCCATTGGAATTTTTTTATTACTTGATTCAATAAGGTTATCAGTAGATTAGGGTAGGTAGTAATGTGCAAATAAGCTCAGTACTTTGAGCATTTTTCCAGCTTTGGTCCCAAATTTCTTTTCAGTTTTCAGATTAAGTGCATTCCAGACTCTAGTTTGCAAAGAGGGTTGTTTTCAGCTTGAATACTCTCAACCATAGAGTTTGTAGTAGATCAGGTTGCAGATTTGGGATTAGCCCAATTAATTAGGCTAATAATCTATGGTATTATTAACACCTCCTCAAGGAGATTCCATCCCCAGCTGGAGCCTCTGTTCGTATCCTATAAACTATAGTATCGCAAGGTGACTGATTATTTCTCAGATATTCCATATTAAAAATACTATTCCATGTCTGTCATTTATTTCCAGAAAATGGAGGGAGATCCTGACTATCAAGAACTTCAAAGGCATCAATCAGCCTTTTCAGTTCAGTGGAAAGAGGAAAGCATCGCTGATAAGGTGTAATGGTGACAAAAATTCATTTCTACCCTTATTCATTTCATTTAATTTATTTTACCCTTCATTTTTCCAAAGTCTAAAGTCCCAAACTTCATTCCTTTCAAAACCCCTTTTTAACAATTAAATTTTGATTTTTATAGTTAAAAAAGTAGCTTTGCCCACCCACTAACAGCGATATCATATTTTATATTTAAAATCACCATATATTTCTTTATTCACAACTCTGCCCCCCACATTAGGCCACTTGATATGCTATACATGTGTTATAACCACATAAACCTTACCTTATCGCAAATTCCACCTGAAACCTTTATCTAATTTACCCCTCCCTTACCTTTTTGCATCGGCATTTTGCAACGATTGTTGCCGCATTCATTTGCCACTCCAAAAAGCTTCCAATGCAATGTGAAAGGGACCCACCTTTCCCTGCCATGTCACCCTTTTTTCCACTTCCCATCGCAAATCGCAACTAGCGTTTTTAATGTTTACACATCAAGACATCGCATGTTAACTGGTGTAAGTTGAGATGCGATAAGTTATTCGCCGCGGTGTGTGATAAGCCTTAAATGTTGTGGTGCACGGTAAACCTTAAAAGTTGCAACGTGTGGCAAAATTAACTCCTACTATTTGCGATATGGGTGGGATGCAATCAAATATGTCACTTTGCAAGTTCAGGAGGATAAGTGCTAAAGAAAATGTTAAAAACCCCCAAGTGAAAAGTGCGATATGGAAGTAGATGTGATGTAGTTCAAGGAAAAAGCCTAAAATATTTCAAGTCTAGGTGCATTAGGTTTTTACGTTGTGTTCTGAAGGAAAGTGAACTTAGGCGGAAAATCTCGGGTAAGGGACCTGACACAAGCATAATAAGCAGAGTCGGGCTAAAGGACTAGATTTGCAGGGCACAGTGAAGCAATCAGTAAAAAAATCAAATCAGGTCCTCAAGAAACCATTTCAGCCAAAGTAGAGCCAGATGTGAGTATGGTTTTAACGTTTCCTTTTTTGCATCACACTAGCCAGTTTCTGACTGCTCCAAAATCAATAATAGACTGTTGGAGCCACTATTTTTGCCTGATTTATCTTCTCACTGCTTGCATGGTTCCATTGGTCCAATTTCTGGTAGAATGTAATTAATGATAATCACTGCAGTAGATAGAGTAATCGACTTAAGTCTTAGTTAAATATTGTGTGCCTTAGCAGTAGCGAGAGAGCTCGAAAGGGGAAAACCATTGTAATACGATCATCTGGTTGTAAACACTCTTTTTTAGATGACTGAAAGGACACTGTTGTTTCCAAATTCTTGTGTTATGATCTTTGGTCAAGTGCTTCTTTTCCTATAATTTTTTATTCGCTAGTTTCACATACTGCCTTCCTTCTTTACTATGGATAAGAAATTTGTGTGTAGGATTTACCATAGGGTACCCTGCTCAGTCTTGAAGCAGTAATTTATGTTTTCCTTTGATATTTGAATGTAGAATTCATATAGGGTTTTCTATGCATTCACATTGAACCTTAATCTTTTCCCCTTTCCATTTCACAAGCTGTTAAGATCCATTGACATGGCTACCTTGCCTTGTCTCACATGATCTTGGTTATTTGTCCATTTTAATTTGTTTGCACTTGTTTGACTCAATATCCCAATGGCCCTCTTCTATTGTCTCAACCACATATCTTCAAACAAACTCCTATGAACTAATAGCTAGCCTAAAATTCCCCTATAAACAAAGCTATATCTAATAAAGAGATCCCTCTCTAGGTCTAGGAGGGCTAGATCCTAGACCCGAAGAGGTTTTAATGTAATGTTCCCAAATAGGAAAGCAACAATATTTGAAGATAAAAATGGAAAGTAGCAGTGCAAATCAATGTACAGATACAATAGACCAATATGGAGCCATTTTATTAATAATATCAGTAGCAAATAAACATAATACATTTGGGCACAAATCATATAATAGGAGAAAATAAGCCTCCAATGAATAAACCCTCTGAAATTGAGCTGCTGCTACTATACATAGATGTTGGAGAGCTGCTACAACATAGTGATAGTGAACATAGCTACATCATGGGATCATACAATAATACAAAATACTAATATATGCCTCAAGGGGTGCTAAACATTAAGATCCATGCTCTATATCAACCTCCCAACAGAACCCAAGATGGTTTAAGGAAAGTACAACAAATACAAAACGTGAAGCAAAGCCCTAGGGCTGAAGATTCACTACAAATAAATAGCTGGAAAGATGTGGCTGATATGATGTAGCATATAATGATGCCTCCTCCCAATAGACTCTCCAGGTGAAGGGTTGATCCCTTCACTGGAAAACCATCTCCCAAAATGGTGTACTGAAACCACCCCTGCAACTCATCCCTAAAATAACGCAGTCCAAGACTAAAACTACACTATAGGGGCTAATAATAACTTGGCCTAGTGCCAAATGTTGCAAATAAGCTCAACGAATTTTTTTACTAGCCTCCCAATTGAAATAAACCTTCCTTCACTGAAAATAAGCTTTGAAGTGACCCAAATGTACTCTCCACTTCTGCACCTTGCAACTTGTTGGGCCAAGGAGAAGGTACATTTTACCCCTATCTTTACCACAATTTGTCATTTACATTTATATATTTTTCCCTTATCTTAGCTATCAACACTAGAAAATCGTACAGTAGAAGATGACATTAATTAATGTTAAGCCAAAGGATTTACAGGGCTGGAAGACATTATAGGATCCGTAAAGTATTTAAAATTCTAAAAGGTTTAAGGAAAATAAAATTTGAACTTGTCTAAAATGTTGATTGCACTCATTATCCTTTGAGAACAGTGCCTTTTATGTGCCTTTTGGCCCAATAAGCATGCATTCATGAGAGTGGCGAAATGTCACTATCCGGGACCACATAAAGTAAAGGACAAGTTACTCCCAACTTGAAGTCACCTAAGGACAGCCACCAATGCTAGCTTAGACACTATGTGAGCACACAATGGAATATTTGGAGCACACAAAGGAATCATACCTCTCCCTTGGGTCACCATCCACAATGTATGAAGGGTGGGAAAGAGGATTTGAAATCCCCTATATAAATCCACCATGAGATGAAGAATGGGTGATCACATTGTTATGCTGGCTAGAATTTCCCAAGCAATACCAGTAGTGTGTGACACGGAGCTACAGACAGAGGGGACTCACTTATTGGCCACCTAACAAGCTTATTCCACATAGTAGAGAGAGGGATACTGCTCCGAGGTAAGCCTGGAGTGAACAAAATCCTTGCATTAGGACCTACAACCATTGTCTAGGGGCCCTTTGGCAAGAGGGTTAAGTATTCTTCTCTTCAATAACAATGCTCAATAAGAGGGACCAAGAGCTGTCGTTTGCATTATTGTGTTGTTTGACTCGTTCAGAGCTTCTTTTTATTTATGTTTATTTTTACTTTAGTTTTTAGATTATATTTTCATGCTTCTTTTTATATGTAGTATGCTCATTTACTCCACTTCTTTCTGCATGTTACCAATAGTTTAAAGGGGTAAACCACACCCCTTAAACTGGTGTGATTTTGTACATACATCCACCCAATCCACCACAGCAGGATTGATGACTCCACTAACATGTTATTACCAAGTTTATGTGGTTGTGCCTTCTTTTGCAGGAGACCTCCGTCTATGCTGTGGAGTGCAGCTGATAGTTCTTTGATCTCTCTTGCAGTCCCCAGATTCACGCTAAGTGACAGAATGAAGAGGAGAAGCTCCTAATTTTTTGTACTTGCAAGAATTTGAGCACGTTTCTTCCTCAAATACGTGCAGGGTGCGCATTCAAAGCTGGCTCATGCGCAAAAAGTGCACCTATCTCAACCTTTTGCACGCAATTTACAAAATGAGAAATTTCTCCCTAAATTCTGTCTTTTTCTTCTTGTAAGGTGCTTGGAAGCCCCTAATGCATCTACCAGCACTGGTTGTGGTACCCCACAGTTTGTTAGAACTCACTTTTAGCTACTTTCTGTAGGCTTAGTGTCAGTTTTACTTCAAGTTGATTTTTGAAAAATATTCACATAGTTTAGGTAGGGGGAAAAGTAGCTTGCATTCTAAAAAAATTATGTTTTGCAAATTTTGGTACTCAAACCTAGATAACTAGTCCAAGTAAGTAGCCCAAGACCATGTATGCATAGCTATTTTTCTTTCTTCTAGTATAAAATTTTTTAGTTTAGTTCAATTTTTACACTAGGAATTGTGGGACTAGGATTGAATTTTTTATACAAGAGCGAGTAATATCTGCTACCTTTGCACCCTCTGGTGATCCTAGGTAAGCATATGAACACTCCATATTCACAATTTTCCATCTCCCTATAGTTAGTCACATAGATTAACTAGGAAAATTTGAAAGTGGCCCATTATCCACACATGTTTTCCATTTGAGCCAGGAACAATACAACATAGTTTAAGTAGGGGATTTTGTAAAGGATCAACGATATCCACACATTCAAACTATGTGTTGTATTTTCCACATTATGCTCACACACACTCACCCACTAAGCGAAGAAAAGAAACCTAAAACTAACTTAACCAAACTCACTAAATTCTCCCCACGGGGGCCACAAAAAAATTTATAGCTTAAGTTAGGATCAAGGGGGTAGGCATCCAATAAGCTGCCTTGATCATACTTCATATTGAAACATAGAAGTTGTGTATTTAGGGAGCTTCAAATCCACCTATTAGCCCATAGTAAAGAGAACCCGAGCACGACAAAGAGCCGTTTCAAAGGGGGTTAGGATTAGGCACAATGCGTGCAATATCAGTTGGGGCTACCTTACCCGGCTGATACTTGGTATTGTTAGCTGACTACCAAGAAGCCCAAGACTCGAACACTCACATGGGACTATGGTTCTTAATGGCCAAAAACTAGGGCAACCTTTACCCTATAGGTGACGGTGCAGGCAAGCGCCACACCCTCTACCCTTACCTTGGTGGATTCTCTTCAGCTCACTGGGGGCATCACCGGCTCTTACAGGACGTTGTGCCAGCACTCGCAAGAATATTCTCAAGGCTCTGTTACTTTTGAGCGTGTGAGGATGCATAGGTATTCTAGGATTTTGAGTATCATATGAAAATAAACAAAAATGATTTTTTTTTATTGCTTGATCACATAGATTAATTTAAAGGGAAATATATTTTATTTTTCGCTTTGTTTTATGTATGTGACAAGAAGTTTTCTTTAATCATAGACTCTATCCTATCAAATTTTTCCAAAATCTAGGTGACACATGACATGTCCCAATGGAAACTTGTCGATTCAGGGGTCTTTTAGACCTCCCCCCATTACCAAGAGGAGTTCCAAGTATTTCGCCATTCAGGCGTCAAATACGGAACACTGCCACCATCATTGAATCATCCTTTATTGGAGTAGCCGTAGTTGGGAACCCTAGTTGGTCTCCCAACACGACACCACATACCACTCCTCCCACAACCCCTAGGGGGGTAGAGGAGTGCATACCATATGGGAATCCAGTTGAATACACAGCAGGGTACGTTGCATACTAACCCTCGTTCTAACCACAACTTTGTGTCTTCACACATTGAAATGGCATCAACCTCTCAGTCACCTTTCTTAGCTTCATTAAATCTGCCCAATTTAACCAAACTAACGAATGACCCCATCGCACACGATCCTACATGGTCTCTCATGCCCACAAAGCTCCCTTTAGATATACCAAATTTCGAAGGCAAGCAAGCGAAAGACCCAGGTAATCATGTCATGACCTTTCACCTATGGTGCTCATCGAATAATATCATTGATGACATTATTCGATTAATATTACTTCAACACACTCTCACTGGAGTAGCAAATACATGGTATGTGGAGAAACCCTCAGCTTCTCATGAAACCTTTAGCGCCCTTGCTACTGTGTTCCTAAAATATTTTTCAGTTACCCATTCAACATGATTCCAAAACATAATTACTGACTCATTTTAGACAAACCCCCACCATACACATCTCGAACCATCTCCATGAATGGAGGCGACATCACATTTTATGTAAATCTAAACTCGAAAACCAAGTTCTCTTAGACTTGTTCTTGAAAACTCTTATGGCAGAGATTTCAAAGGATGTGGTGCAACAGAATCCCACGTTCGAAGAGGAGGCAATCAGCAAAGCCCAGAAGCTTAAGCAGATGTATACGCAATAAGGATACATTTATAACATCCTACCTAATGCCCCACGTCTGTAAACTTATCAAGAAGTGTTAATCGCGCATCGAGCTCTGTATATGGGCTAATTGGGTCAATGACCCAGAGTTTCCTAGGCAGTAGCAGTCAAAACCTTGGTTACACATACAGTTATACCCAGAACGTGCCTCAACCTGGCTTTTAGAGTCATCATATGCCTCAGAAAAATTTGACTAATAGGGTGCAAGCGTGTCACCAGGGGAACCTTATCCTACGGCTTAGGGGAATCAGTACACAGAAAGAAAAAATGATGGAATAAATCCCCTCCAACATTCAAGTGCAAACCCGGGACCACATTATGCTCAGTACCTAGCACATGACCCACCTATGCAAAACAATGCACAGGTGAAGTTTGTGAAACCATCCCAAAACCAACCACGCCAATATAACCAGGAAAAATGCCCTCCAAACATGGTCAAGAAAAAAACCTAAAACAAGCCAAAAGGGAACCCTGGACAGGGGGAACAAACTAGCAGCGCCCACCGCGATCCCAGGCTAGAGGAAACTCCAACTGGAATCAGAACTAGGAGCTAAGAAATGCCCAACGATAGAGAAAAAGGCCACCTCTTCCAACAAAACAATCATGTTTGATATGTGGTGAGTACGAGAACTATACTCACCACTGTCCCGATCTCCCTGAGCTAAAGAAGCTATAGAGTAACCAAGGACAAGAAGGATATTCCCAGCAACTAGCCGTGATACAAGAACCTTTCCCCAACCAAGGGACGGTAAGAACTCACCAATAAAATACAAATGGTTATGGGAAGAGCAACCATGAAATATACATGACTGGAGAAAAGATGTTTTTCCAAACACAGAATCACAACTACAACACCCCACCAGACAACAATACATCAGGGGCAAGTACCAGTGCACCAAATACACCTTTAACCATTTCAAAGATTCCCATAGAACCATTGCCAAAAATGGTAAAGGGACCTAATAAGCGAGCTAGAAACTACTCCAAAGCAGCCCATAATTATAGCATCATGGATGATTTAGCACAATCTCTTGCTACCATGTCAGCTTTGGGAGTTTTGCAGTCATGCCCAAAACAACAGAAAGCCCTACTTTCCACATTATGCGCTATCGACCCTGCCGATACACGCCTGATGGCTTTTGAATTAGACAAAGCCACCCCCGGCTTCCTTCCATGGTCACCTTCCAGATACCAGTGTCGGTGCAGAATATCACTATCCACCGATGTGTCATAGATGAGGGTGCATCCACATGCATCATGTCAAATAATTTTTGGCAGAAGTTAGGTTCTCCCAAACTAAAACCCTCCATCCTCACGCTTTGAGCATACGACAGTCATCCCTTGACCCCCATCAGCCTCTACCAAAATGTACCGATTTGTTTAGATGAAAAGACAGTCCACATAGACATTGAAGTCTTAGATGCTCACTTGGATTACAACATACTCCTCAGATGAAGTTATATGTATGCAACGTCTGCCATAGCCTCCTCCGTCTTTCACATTATGATGTTCCCCCATGAGGACCACATCATTACCATAGACCAGCTGACACACAGTGAGAAGCGTCCCCTAACCAACATGGATGTAATTCTACCCTATGTAGATACAGTCTCGGATGGTCTTTCATGGTACCAAGAATATGTCCCTGGCCAATTCAAATTTTTGTCCATTCTAAGGTCATTCCTATGAGATCCTCCCATTATCCCTAAGGGATCACCTAATGTCACAGGAGCCCAGGTGTGCATGATTTCCACATCAAGCGCTGAGGCTAGTTAGGACATGGACTCAAACAATAATGACACAGAGGAAACGGCCACAATAGCCTCTCTAGCATACGCCGCCTCCCAAACCCCTTTCCTCTACCCCCAAGCTAGCTTTGTCTCCCAGCAGGTTTTGGTAATGCTAGCATTACCCAACATATCATTGGTATTCCCAGTTCGGTACCTCATTCCGCCTTCTAGAATAGGAGCCACCCATGTTACTGCCATAGGGTTGAAGCCCCTCAGTCCTAAGGAGCCCTCAACCATCCAAGAAACAGTTGAGACCACCCCTACAAAGGAAGTTCCCATTTCAAAACCAATGATCACCGCTAGGAAAACTGAGAAGATAGGAAATAATATGGTGACCCCTGCCATTCAATGAGAATCGCCAGACTGCACCACATGTGACGTAATCGGTCATCCTACCCATATATGTCTGGAGCTAGATGAATTAAAACCAATCCTTAGCTCTAAAACAAACATTGTGACACCTCTTTCTCGTAAAAAGGAACCTACCACCAAAGCTAAAGTCAAAGCATTGCGTACGAATCATGCATGCGCTCTCTACAGCAACTATGGGCACTATACCCGTTGTCCACAGATTCCATGATATAGAGATGCCTTACATGCCATAGAGTGATCCTATCAAGAACATCCCTCCACTCAGGCATCTGGAAATGAACCCTGTACCATCCTATATGTGCAAGAAGAACGAAGGGTTGTAGAAAGACCCCCAGCTATGCCCATTATACATTGTACGTTATGCGATGAACGTGGTCACTCCCTTGAAGAATACGCAACCCTAGATCTCATCCACAGATGGTATCCAATCGAAAAGGTTTACTATGTTGGATTGTGGGCAGCGCAATTCAAATGATAGAGTAACATCAGACCAAGCTTTGGAGCCCTAGGACCTAGCCTTCCTGGACTCAGAGAGGGCTTTCTCTATTATGCAAAGGATGTAAACTTGTTTTCTTCTGTATATTTTATTTTAGGATATTTTTTAAGTATGTTATAGTTTTTTCTGGGTTTTTGAGGGGAGATGATCAAAGGATAAATAGATAAAAAGTTCGTCAGATCAACTGGGCTATGGGGTCTAAAAGGTCGAGACAGTCTTAATGAAGGACAAGGTATTACTGCAGGGCCAATTTGGTCAGGATAAATGGATTCTTTGGGTGAAATTGAAATGATATAAACACTAATTTTGCGAAATACAAAGAGGTTTTAAGCATAAATAGTTAAACTACAAGCATTCATGAGTTAGGGCTGACCATTAATATCTATGAACAAAACTCAAACTGATAGATGCAGAAAATAAACAATCCAGTGATACATAGAAGTATAAGACCCTATAACTTTGGAAAAATAACCTTTAGACTTTTGGGAAAACAAATAAGACAAATAAACAACTCAGTTTATGAAGAGGGAACTCAAAAACATATATCTTGAGCTATCGGGAACTTTGAAATAATATTGCAGAGCATGGACAAAGGGCAAGATCGAAACAAGACCTCTTTGACTTCTTTCATGCTAACTGTCACTCTGTTTCTCATCACTGCTTTGAACCTCTTCCCTTTGTTCCTCATCATCACTACCCTGCTACTCTTTAGTTTGTTCTTCATCCTCACTAGCTATATGTGGGTTGTCCCCATGCTCATGTTCACTACTCTGTTGAGGGCTTCTATGTTCTTCATCCTCACTAATCTGTTGAGTGCCACTGACTTCCTTATCCTTTGGTGAGCTTTCTTGACCATCACTAGTATGCTCATGGTCATTTTTTTTTTGTTTGTCACTTGGTTCATGCCCACTACTTTGTTGAGTATCACTACGTTCCTCATCATCACTACCTTTATGCCTTCTTTCATAAGACTCTTCTTTTTCACTATCAATCATGGGTGATGTTTGCTTTTGAGGGGTAGATTGACAAGATGAAGGTGAGACATAGTGAGTGGAGGGTGAGGAGGACATATGAGATGGTCCATGAGATGAAGAGGCCATAGTAAAATCTGGATGAGAAATGAAAGTCTCCCAAGAAACTCCTTTCTTTTCAAGCTGGTGAAGGATGATGATTTTGATGAGAGGATGATGGAAAAGAATAGGTTTTTGCTGAGCAAGAGGTCTCTTTTGGACAAGGGAGGACATATTTTCTATGCTTTTGCAGAGGAATAAAGGGAGATTCAGTAGCTGAGTCCAAGTGAAATGCATAAGAAGTCTGACATGATAGGAATGATCTCCCCTCACATGTGAAATATCTCATGATGGTTTTCATAAGGGGCGCATAACTGTTAAAAAGATGAGAAAAGGGGAAAATAACTTTGCATTCATTTTGTTAAGCTAGTTTCAATAAGGGCTTGTAGTGGTATAGGTCCAAATAGGCTTGTTTGAACCATTTCTCACCAAGATAGGGAATCTTAGTGGCCCTCGACACTGACCTAGGAGTGAGAACAAAATCAAGGCCTGCTATGTGAACATGTTTTCCTTGCAACCTTAGGGCAAAAAACTGTGTTAAGGGGGGGTGAATGGTGACCTCCTGAACGTTTTGGCAAAAATCAAGGCACCCTAACTCATGAAAGTTGAAAAGGACTGAAGGGGAGTCATTTAACTCTTTAGTTGTAGTAGGCTCAAACCTTTTGTGAAATCCACCCTTGCTGACCTTCCTTAGAGGCACGTTGTTTAGACTTTCCTTCACTCTCTTATCAAACCAGGTCTTTTAAATGAAATAAAAATAGAACTCTTCTATAAGCATTGTATTTCTTTCTTAGCTAGCAAACAAGTTCCATTTTAATGAAAACAAGTTTCCTTCTTAAGAAATGTGGTTTTCCTTGTTACTGAGTAGAAAGAACTTCAAAATAAATCTGTCTTTCTCCTTTATGAGATAGTGTCCTCTTTCACCTATTCATTTTAAACAAGTCTTTATACTGATAATAGACCTCCCTTCTCAAAAACTGGGTTTTTCTTCTCACTCAACAAACAGGCCTTTTGCAACCATATAATAAGCCCTTTCTCCTCAATCACTGTCTTTTTCTTCTTTGAAATCACTGTTTTTGTTCTTTTAAGTTTTTATTTTAAAACATTTTTGTGACCAAAATTAAGACGCAATGGCATGAGAAATACCTTTGAAATCACCCTACTATGTTTAAAAACCCTAAATTTTGAGAAAAAACCGGCTTTTTTCACTTTTGGAGACCTTAGGAAGCGTGATACGGTCCTATGCACAGGCGCATAGCACTTGCACACTATTGTGTGTTGGGCTGGGTGCCTTCTGAATGTCGGGCAAGGTAGGTTTGTCAGAGAAGACAGGTGCATAGCGTTATCTCACAGGCGCGTCGCGCCATGTGCAAAATCCTTCGAAGGGACGCTACAGGTGTGTCACGTCTTAAAAAATTTGTAAGTGACCTGCCCAGGGTTTGAAAAATCGCTCCTCCTCTATCCATTTGCACAACAGAAAGTAAAACTTCCACTTTTGAGAGCTTTTATAGCTCTTTTTAAAATGATTTTGAATGCTTCTTCCCTCCCTTTGATAATCTTACAATTTTGCCTTTGGGTTTTTCGAAAAAAAAAGGTGGGCACCCTTTTTCCCTTTGGAAGAAAAACCCTTTATGATGATTGTTTTAATGTTTTTGAAAGAGGCTCCCTTTCACCAAAACTAGGACTTCTACTCATTATTGTAGGAGGCATCTTAAAACAATCTTTTCAAGCCCTTTGCCTATTATGAAGGAGGCCTTTTCATACTTAATGTGTTTATCTCTTGTTTATCATTTGAAGACTATTTTTGAACAAGTTGTCTGTGGGCCCTCTACTTATCATGAAGGAGGCAATGTTTGACAAATTGCATGGGCACTTATTTGACTTCTGTTAACCAACTAAATAATTTCCATGAACAAAATTTTTGTGGGTTCTTTAGAAAAACTATGTTTATCATTCAAAAGTGACCCTATGCTTGTCATTCAAAGGAGGCTTCTGTAGGACTGTGAGGGGTGCCCTTTCTTCTCTGGAAGGAGGCCTTTAATCTAACAGTGTTAACCCTTGAAAGAGGCTATCTGCTCCAAATCTGGGCCCTCTGAGACTGTTCCTTTACCCTATGCCTATCTTTTGAAACAGGCTTCCAAAACATAATCTTTGTGACCCTTCAGACTACTATGAGACCCCCTACTTATCACTGATTGAGGTCCTTAAAAATATAAAGCTTCATACATTTCAACACTGTGACCTCTGTCTGTTAGTTTGAAAAATACAAAATAGAAGACAAAAGTGAATCTTTGGCACTTATCCTTGATGAAAACATTTGAATCATAATTCCCTTTGCTTTATGAGGACCTTTCAGTAATGTATATCCCTTTTTCATAAAATCATTGTGAAACCTAGAGGTAAGTAATGCAATTGGTAAATGATAAATACTCACTGTATTCAACTTTGAAGCAAATTCTTTTTGCATTGTCTGTAGCTTTATTTGGCACAGCAGATTGTCCTTGAATGTTTTTAGAGCCTAGGTTTAAAGTAAGATACAAAGGGCAGTTGTTCCTCTTATACCTTCATTGGATGCCTATTTGCTAGAGGCTCTTTTTTTCCAAAAGACTGTCACTTTTGATTATATAACACTGATTTGTAGGGCTTGCTCACATGTTTGAGAACTAATGCAAAAAATTCCATCTTAAATTATCATGGAGTGCTGGAGGCAGACATTACCCAACCTATGTATTCATTTTCCACAATGGAAAACCTTTGACCTTTGGGTCTTTTTAAGTTTGAATCCTATAGTTCTTCTTTCTTCACAATCTGCACTTTCTCTGACTTCCATAGTAAACTACCATAGCATGAAACCTTCTCCTGGGGTGCTCTTTTTTCTCACACTTTGCTTATTGTCATCAATCTTTACACCCCTGTAGAGATGCATTGATAGATGACTTTTGATCTTTGGAGAGCCTTCTTGATGTATCATGAAATCATGCTTGAAATAATCCATTTTCTTCAGTCATGGAACTTCTTTCACTATTTCTTCTTGAATTGAAATTTTGTGAGCTTTTCTTGAAACAAAACAAAGCGACCTCTTTGATGGCGCGTGACCTAGGGATAGACAAGGGTTCTTTTTTGACAAATAATAAAACATGATGGCTGACTGATATTGAAGACATGGTTTTGGCTTAACACAATCTTTCCAAGGAGTTTTCCATAAAACATCACCACCTAGACCTACAGATTTTGTCACAGCTCTTGAATGACTTCTTGGGTATGAGTAGGTTATCACATGACAAGATGATTAGGGATTGAGGGGTTGTCACTTTTTCAAATGTTGGACAGTGGGTTGTATGAAAAAAAAAGGATTTTGATGGTAGAGAGACAAACTTATAACAACTATAGACAGGGAGGCTTTGCTGAATTGTGATAGGTAGGGAAACTGAAGAATATTCTCATCATAGGATGAAAAGGAGGCGTAGGAAGACAAAAATTTGTTTGAAGTGTTTTCTGGATGACAAATTGACAGATTGAGATTAGCTTCTAGAAAACTCAGCCAAGGAATCTAGTTGTCAAAACATGCAAAAATATTGATGACTAACAGTGGCTCCATTTGGGGAGGGCAACTCCTTTTCAAGAGGTGTCTAGAATTGCAGATCTTTGGCTTGTGAATATCAATGCCCTATCCATTGGCGCAAATTTCTCTCTTTCTTGATGCTCTTTCTGAAAATTTACGGCATGATCAGCAACAACCTCATCTCTACGTACCCAGCTATATTTCCTAGAATTTTTTCTTCTTTGGGTGCACTTGGACTGGCAAACCCTTTGACATGATATAAAAAATAAAAACTATATAATTCTACACTTATATCCTCTGGGAGGTCATATTAAACTGATGATATCCTTTGATTCTCTACCTATGCTAGATCAACTGTCAAGATTGAGTTGTTTGGTATAACTTCATTCGCTAAACTAAAACATGAAATTGGAAAATGACCAAATCAGGATTAGATGGTCTGATTTGTCATGTGTTCGTGGCATAAAAGACAAGATACACACAAATATTATTTTTTCACAAAATGAGATTTAGAAAAATCAGGGCTAGGATACATAGTTTGATTTTCATCCCTGTTTTCCTCTTTGGTTCTATTTTGAGCATGTGGAACTAGTATCTTTTCCTAGTCTACTTTCATTGATAAGTCAAGATTACACAATTTCAATTATCTCTTCTTTTACTAACTTATCAGCAATCAATTTAAAACATGTTCAGTTATGATTAGGCTAAATAGTTGAACAAGATATCTTTTGATCACTAGTAGTGGCATTTAGACTTGCGCACTTTCAGCATGACTATTTTTTGAACATGGGGCTTTTCTTCTATTTTTAAAACTGCCCTCTTTTCAAATTTTCTACTATTTTTGTATTTTCTATTTTTGATATATTTCTTCAAACAGTGATATGTAAAATGAATGAAAATTTTAAAACTGGAGCTCTTGAAAAAAGTAAATTTTTAGTGTCCTGCCATTTACAGGACCTCCAAAAGTTTCAGTCACATCATGTTCTTGCAGGAAAAAAGCATTGTTTCTGCTAACTGAACTGATAATGAAAAGCCCTTTCCATTAATTTTCAAACTTACCATGCTTTCCTTTATCTTCCCTTCTGGAATCCCATTTTAATAATTTATCCCCAACCTGAAAATCATCTTCCTTGGTCCTTCTGTCAAATATCTTTTTCATCTTATCTTGCGCTAACTGAGTCCTTTGGTAAACTTCTTCTCTTGTTTGTTGTAAATGGATAGTCTATTTTATCCTTCTTTGCATGTCATTTTCTTCTATTTGAACTTATTATAATAGTTTCATCACTGGAACCCCTAAAGATGTTCGGAAAATGGAATCCATGCCATACAATAGTTGATAGGGAGACATTCCAATTGATTTTTTGGTGGTTAGTCTATCAGCCCATAGTGCGTGTACTAGTTTCCCATGGCATGCTTTTTTATTTTGTTCAAGAAGCTTCTTAATGATATTGATTAGGCTTTTGTTAGAAGATTCAGCCAAAAAATTACCTTGGGGGTAATAAGCTGTGGAATGTCCTAATGTAATATGATATTTGTAACAAAAGTCAACCATTCTTTTGGAGGAAAAGACAACAGCATTATTAGTGATAATTTTCCTAGGACAACCGAATCTAGATAAAATGTTGGTTTATAGGAACTTAATGATGATTGAATCAGTATCATTCCTGGAGAGTATGGCTTCTATCCATTTGGTAAAGTAATCAGTGGCCATGAGGATCCATTTGTGTTGAGCAGACGAAGAAGGGTAATTTTCCACAATAAAATCTAAACCACATTGCTGGAAAGGACCTTTAACTATGATGGGATGTAAGGGCAAAGGTAAAACTTTTTTCTTTCCATCAAAAATTTGGCATTTATGGTATGTCATGACAAGTTTGTGAGTGTTAGGAAACAAGGTAGGCCAATAATAACTGGCTCTAAAGATTTTTTTTGGCTGTGGTTTTCCAATAGAGATGTCATCTGCATTATCCTTCGTGCATTTAGTGCATAATTTTTTCTGCATCATCTTCAAGCAAACATTTAAGCAGCATACTAGTGGGATTTTTCCAATATAGAATTCCATCTAGAATATAAAAATTTAAATATTTTTGTTCTCTTTGATAAGGTTGGAGTAGCATTAAGATAAAATAACATGTAAAGAATATCAGCATACCAAGGTGAATTTAAAAACACTTCTTCGACATGAGGGGCTGTGCATCCTTCCTGTTCTTCTAAGGTGTCAAAAAAATTTATATCTAATGCTTGGAGGTTTGTTTCAACCATTAGTATTGCAAGCCCTTGTCCCTTAACAAGTTTGGTGGGTCTTATTTCTAAGTAATATTCTAAGATGATAGCAATCCACTTTCCTCTTTTACCATGAGGATCTTGATTTAATATATCTTTGACGACAGTATGGGGAACGAAAGCAATGATATGAGAATGCAAGATGTAAACTTGGAAATCTTTCAGTGCTTTTACCAATGCGAATGCGTGTTTCTCCATGATATTATATTTTAAGGGAGCATCTCTGTGGGATTTTCTAAAAAAATTTATGGGTTGTTCTTGTCCTACTGTGTTCTTTTGTAACAATACTGCAACTACCGTGTGTTTAGATGCAAAAGAAAATTTGTAGAAATATTTGGTGAAATCAGGACTTATCAGTACTGGTGTTTCGGTGAGTGATTTTTTAACAAATTCAAAAGATTTTTTGGCTTCTACAGTCCATTTAACTCCAACTTCCTTTTTTAACATGTTTGTGATATTTCTCAAAAGTTCGGCAAGATTTGGGATGAATCTTCTTAAGAAATTAATTTTTCCGATAAAGGATTGTAATTCCTTAATGTTTCTAGGGTGGCTGATTTGCAGTATGCCTTCGATGATTTTGGGGTCTATTTTTATTCCATCTTCAGAAATGATGTGACCTAGGAGCTTTCCTTCTTCGAGACCGAAAAGTGTTTTCCTGGGGTTCAGAGATAAACCATATTTTCTACATTTTTCAAAAACCTTTATAGGTGAACCATATGCTCTTCATCTGATTTGGAATATACTGTGATGTCATCAAGATATATGAATATGAAATAACCTATGTCTTCTAAGAAAGCTATGTCTATGGCTCTTTTAAATGTGGCACTGAAATTCATTAATCCAAAAGGCATTTTAACATACATGAAAGTGCCCCAAGGCGTGGTGAAAGCAGTTTTTTGTTGGTCACTAGGAAAAACCAGCACTTGGTTGTATCTAGAAAAACCGCCAAGTAATGAGATTATTTTAGAACCAACCACCTTTTGAAGTATGTGGTCCATTTTGGGTAAAGGATAGTTGTCCTTTAAAGAGGCTCTATTCAGATTTCGGAAATCAATACAAAGTCTAATCTCACTGGTCTTTTTCCTGACTGATACCAGATTTGAAACCCACTTAGAGTACCTAAGGGAAACTATTATCCTGGCATCATACATCTTTTTTATTTCTTTTTCAACTAAAGGTAGTAAGATGGGATTTATTCTCAACTTTTTCTTGAAAGGTTTCTGGTTTTCTTTGAGGGGGATCTTGTGCTGAATGATTCTTGTGTCATATGATTTCAAATCTTGGTATCCCCAGGTGAACACACCTTTAAACTCTTTAAACAACTCAATGTATTTCTGTTTTATTGGAGGAGGGAGAGTTTTGAAAATTTTGATCATTTTTGGTTCTTCTGTGCTTCCTATGTTATATTCTTCTATTTCAACCTCAGTAGATTCCATTTTTGGTTTTTTGGTCACGTCATTAAAATCAAACAATTCTTCTAAGGGTGCAAGCCCTCTGGGTATAGTTTCATTTTCACAGTGTAAGACTTCAAGCTCTCTTTGGTCTAGGTCCTCACATGTTTCGGCTTTATAGGGATGATTAATCAAGTTTATATCTGTTAGAGAAGGTAAATCTAGCTCCTGGTCTTCATTTTTGTCAAGACTTCTTTCTTCATGTTCTATGTTTGTTTTAGTCATTTCAAACTCATTTCTAGATTGCAAAAAGTCATCAATTTTTTCATCATCTTTGAATATTTGCCAGTGGTCAATGTTGTCCGGCACTGTAGGACGATGTTTGATTTGGATATTGTATTGTTCATTTACAAATGGTTTTTGGCAATATATTGCGGCAAAGGCGAGCTCATTGGCTAGGCTATTTTGAGTCCTAGGAATATAAGTGAGTTCATATATTTCAAAGGTTTCAAGGATGTCTAATGCTGCATTGCTGTATTCTCTCAGTCTTGCATTTTTTGCTGAATATTCACCTTTGATTTGTCTAATTACGAGTTCTGAATCTCCCTGGGCTCATATTTTCTTAACGCCTCAGTCCTTAGGTAAGTGCAAACCAAGGAGAAGGGCCTCATATTCCGCAATGTTATTAGTACATTGGAATTCTAATTTGAAAGAATGACCTTCATTAGTATTTTGTATCTAGATGCCAGCCCCTGAACCAGTTTTTCCACAGGAACCATCAAAGCTTATACTCCAAAGTGTTTCCTTTTCATGCATGTTACTAAGTTGTTTTTCAGGTTTCTTAGAGTTTTGATCATCAATTTCTTTATCTGGGGATAAGTAATGTTGTTCTGATGGCTTGAATTCTTCTTCATTTCCTTTTATCTGCTCATTTATATCACTTTCATTGTATAAGATAAAAGAAGCTAAATTGGAATGAATGGAATAAACTGGAGTATTGTTTGGCCTATCTAGGTTGCTTACCATATATTTCATGTGATTTTCTCGGTACAAGCTCCTAGTTTGGTTAAAGACTGAGATGGTAGCAAATGACATGTCCATTTGGAGGCTACCTTGGCAGCCCATGATATTGATAATAGCATTCCATATTTAGGAGGAATATCAGCCACCACTACGTCCATGACTAGGCTTTTAGCCAGTTTATGTGTTAGAGTGAAACACGGGTTCTTTATTAGGCCTAATAATTTGACCCTACTTGAATCGAATGAGTACAAGTCTTTGTAAGGTTTAGTAACCTCTAGGCCCAAACTCTCCATGACTACTTTAAGCATGAGGTTATGGCAAGCATCGGAATCTAACATGGCATTATGTAATATCTTGTCATGGATGTTCAAACTCATGGAGAATGAGGAAACAGTTCCTTCTTGGTATTCTGCTTCTATTTTGGGACCAAATAAAAGCTCGGGTTTGTCGTTTGTCAGATTTAAAGTATCTGAATCATTTTCTATGTTTAAGACTTTAAAGATTTGAGATCTATACCTATCTACCGTTACTAGCTCAATGAGCGGTATGGTTACCTTAATCTTGGAAATTTCTCCTTCTAAACTAAAAGGTGCTTGGGTTTTGCGTATATTCATATCAGTTCGATCAGCCATAAATTCTTCTATATTCTTCATTTGCTGATTTTGATTCGGGGTTTCGTTCAATATAGTTGTTTCGAGAATCTTAGTAGGGGTACTAGGACAGTTGGAATCAAGGCTTTCCTAGCCAGTTTTGTCTTTGTTTTGGTCAGTTATCTTAGCCATGATTTTGTTACTATCTACTATTCTTTTAAGAATGGTATTAGGGGCTTTTGTGATAGCAGTGTCTGAGCTACCTTTCTTAGAGTTGTCTTCGTTTTTCTTACTCCTAAGATAATATTGCCTATGAGCTTCCATTATGGAGTTTTGTAATTCTATTTCATGATCTTCAGGGTCCTCATAATTTGTTTCATTTTGGTTTGAGGAGAAGAAAACTTGTTCTTCTTCTGTGAGGAAAACCTCACCCTTGCTATCAGCACCTATCAAGTTTAAGTGATTTTCATCAAGTGGTTCCATATCTCTTCCTACCTCATCAACATAGTTTTCATGAAAAGGTGGCCTGATCTGTTGGTCATTTTCCCTTGTTTTTTTTAAAGGCGAGTCTCTTTTAAAGTTTTGGTTCCGGTTTCTGTTTTCAGGATTTGGTTGGTTGTCCTTAAGAGGTGCTTTTTTCATTTAGATTTATTCTTTCCCATATTCTCTCCATGTTCTTAACCAGGTTGTCTATTCTGGGATCTGAGGAGGGAATTGAAGGCATGGCCTCATCTTGGTATGTGACTTTCTTTTCTGATTTCATCCTAGCTCTCTTCTCATCTAGGTTGGCCTCGGTACTAACAGCTACTTTTTTCATTTCTTCTAAAGTTGCGGGGTCTCTTTCTCTTAGTTGGTGTGTCATATCCAAATCAAAACCTTCGAGAAATTTTTCTAGTGCTGAGCTAAGAGGAGGTTTCATGTTAGGTGGAAGGGAGTTATAGACACTGTTGAACCTAGTGCAATAGTTCTGAACACTTTCCCCCATATTTCTTTTAATATTGTTATATTAGGAAAGGATTTGGATGGGGTTTTTCCTGATTTCCCACCTATTTATGAAAGTTTGGTAAAGTGCTGGGAGATCATGTATATTGTTAGGAGTTAAGCTTTTAAACCACTTCTTGGCTTCTCACCCTAGGCTTTGGCCAAACATTCTCATTCTTATGGTCTCATCTTCTATTTCCATGTATTCAAAAGCATCACTAATTCTATCTACATGCTGTAGGGTAGTAGTAGCCCCAGCCCCGGTGAAATGTGGGATTTTGGTTTGGTAATAATTTTGCAAAGATACCAAGGGCTATGGTAACACTAAGGGCGCATACCAAGATGCCGTGATTGGTGCTGATGGTAGATTTATAGTATGAGGATTTGTAGTGTGGGATGAGGTGATTTTCATAGTGGTGGTCTAAATGGGTGTGGCAGAGGTACTTGGAATTGTTAACTGATTCTGAGTAGATTTGGGGTGATAAGAGCCGAAGTGGTGGAGAAGCTAAAAATTAGGAGGTGTAGTGGGTGAGGCTTCTTTTCTAGGACTCTGTTGCAAATCTAAAGGCTCAAGATCGACAAGGTTGATTTTGCTTTGCGACTTGCTTCTAAAAAGGGTTTTCGCTGAACTCAAGTCAAACTAGGAATATTGCAAGGATGTAAGATGTTCAGGTTAAGAGCTTGCTTTATGGATGGTTCTACTGGTAGCTAAGTTACCAGCTTCAGAAGTTTGCCACAAAATATTTTCTGGGTCATCAACTATGATAGGGGGATTCGGGTCCGGGTGAGATCTGGTATTAATTCTTCGTGAAGCTAGATTTCAAAGTCAAAGCTTAGAGAGGGTGATAGTTGTGATTATTTTTTGGATGGTTGTCCTCTCTAGGGTTTTTGTGGATGTGAGTAAGGTAAAAACTAAATGAAGGCTAGTGGGGTCACTAGGTGGATGTTCTTGAGGTTTATGGTCCACCACCAATACTGACAAAGATGTTTTTTTAGGAAAATTCTTTTCTAGGAAAATCTTATGTAAAAACTTGTAAGAATGACTTAAAACTCAGTTCAACAGTTTTCTAGATTGTTGAGAAAGCTATAGTTCTATTCTTAGGCTATTCTATTGATTTCTTATGTTTAGATGAATATTTCTGAATTCCTAAGTTGTACTTACTTTGTCACTGATTTCAGAGGCTGCATCATGATCTTTGTGTTCTTGGAAAGGTAAGTCAACAAGATAGTATGATTATGAATTTTTTTTGTTTTTAGCGGAGTATTAGGCCTACTGGAGGCTACTCGAGTCCCCAGGTGGATGTTTTTGTTGTTTTCAGAGATATTTATTTATGGTACACCACCAATAACTGATAAAAAGGAAATCTAGGGATGTTTTTTGTAAGTTTTTTTTATAGATTTTTTATATGCAGCCTAGTTTGCAAGAGTGTCCTAAACTTGATTCATCACTTAGCTAAGGTGGTGAAGCAAAAAGAGTTTTCTCTAAATGACTTTATAGGCTGCCTGTCTAGTTTTGAATTTTAAGGACTAAAGAGTCTACAAGATTTTTCTAGACTGTTATGTACTAAGTATGTCCCACCGTGATTGCCATTATGTTAGGTGGTAATAAGGTGGCCGATTCACAAGATCTTCTTGAAGACAAGGGATTTCTGGAGTCCTAAGTTGTACTTAGATTTTCACTAACTCAGAAGGTACCACCGTGGTTGACATGTCCTGTTATGGTCCTATGATTTGGTAGATTGGCAAGCCAAATGACAGGGTAACATCACACCAAGCTTTGGAGCCTTAGGACCTAGCCTTCCTAGACTCAGAGAGGGTTCTCTCTATTATGCAAAGGATGTAAACTTGTTTTCTTCTGTATATTTGATTTTAGGCTAGTTGTTAAGTATGTTTTAGTTTGTTTTGGGTTTTTGAGGGGAACTGATTAAAGGATAAATAGATAAAAAGTTCGTCAGATCAACTAGGTTATGGGGTCAAAAAGGTCGAGACCGTCTCAATGATGGACAAGGTATTACTGTAGGGCTGATTTGGTTGAGATAAATGGATTCTTTGGGTGAAAGTGAAATGATATGGACACTAAGTTTGTGAAAGACAAAGAGGTTTTAAGAATAAATAGTTAAAAAACACGCATTCATGAGTTACGGCTGATCATTAATCTCTATGAACGAAACTAAAACTGATAGATGTAGAAAATAAACAATCCAGTGATACATAGAAGTATAAGACCCTCTAAATTTGGGAAAATAACCTTCAGAATTTTGGGAAAAAAAATAAGACAAAAAAAAAACTCAGTCTATGAAGAGGGAACTCCTAAACATCATATCTTGAGCAATTGGGAACTTTGAAATAAGACTGCAGATCATGGACAAAGGGAAAGATCGAAACAAGAGCTCTTTGACTGTTTTCATGCTAAATGTCACTTTGTTTCTCATCACTGCTTTGAAACTCTTCCCTTTGTTCCTCATCATCACTACGCTACTGCTCTTCAGTTTGTTCTTCATCCTCGCTAGCTGTATGTGGGTTATCCCCATGCTCATGTTCACTTCTCTGTTGAGGGCTGCTATGTTCTTCATCCTCACTAATTTTTTGAGTGCCACTGATTTCCTTATCCTTTGGTGAGCTTTCTTAACCATCACTAGTATGCTCATGGTCATTGTTCTGTTGTTTGTCACTTGGTTCATGCCCACCACTTTGTTGAGTATCACTATGTTCCTCATCATCACTACCTTTATGCCTGCTTTCATAAGACTCGTCTTTTTCACTATCAATCATGGGTGGTGTTTTTTTTTTAGGGTAGATTGACTAGATGAAGGGGAGACATAGTGAGTGGAGGGTGAGGAGGACATATGATATGGGCCATGAGATGAAGAGGCTGTAGTAAAATCCGGATGAGAAATGAAATTCTCCCAAGAAACTCCTTTCTTTTCAAGATGGTGAAGGATGATGATTTTGATGAGAGAATGATGGAAAAGACTAGATTTTTTCTAAGCAGGAGGTCTCTTTTGGACAAGGGAGGACATCTTGTCTATGATTTTGCAGAGGAAGAAAGGGAGATTCAATAGTTGAGTCCGAGTGAAATGCATCAGAAGTCTAACATGATAGGAATAAACTCGATAATATCTCCCCTCACATGTGAAATATCTCCTGATGGTTTTCATAAGGGGCGCATAAATGTTTAAAAGATGAGAAAATGGGAAAATAGCTTTGCATTCATTTCAGGTAAACTAGTTTCAAGAAGGGATTGTAGTGGTATAGGTCCAAATAGGCTTTTTTGAACCATTTCTCACCAAGATAGGGAATCTTCGTGGCCCTCGACGCTGACCTAGGAGTGAGAAAAAAATCAAGGCCTGCTATTTGAACATGTTTTCCTTGCAGCCTCAGTGAAAACAGTTGTGTTAAGGGGGGCTGATTGGTGATCCTCTGGACTTTTTGGCAAAAATCAAGGCACCCTACCTCATGGAAGTTGAAAAGGACTAAAGAGGAATCATTTAAATCTTTAGTTGTAGTAGGCTCAAACCTTTTGTGAAATCCACCCTTGCTGACTTTCCTTGGAGGCATGTTGTTTAGAATTTCCTTCACTCTCTTATCAAAACATGTCTTTTAAATGAACTAAAAATAGAACTCTTCTTTAAGCATTGTATTTCTTTCTTAGCAAGCAAACAAGTTATTTTTTAACGAAAACAAGTTTCCTTCTTAAGAAATGTGTTTTTCCTTGTTACTGAGTAGAAAGACCTTCAAAATAAATCTATCTTTATCTTTTATGAGATTATGTCATCTTTCACCTATTCATTTTAAACAAGTCTTTATATTGATAATAGACCTCCCTTCTCAAAAATTGGGTTTTGCTTCTCACTCAATAAACAAGCCTTTTGCAACCATATAATAAGCCCTTTCTCCTCAAGCACTGTCCTTTTCTTCTTTGAAATCACTGTTTTTGTTCTTTTAAGTTTTGATTTTAAAACATTTTTTTGACCAAAATTAAGATGCAAGGGCATGAGAAATACCTTTGAAATCACCTTGCTATGTTTGAAAAACCTAAATTTTGAGCAAAAACCAGCTTTTTTCACTTTTGGAGACCTTAGGAGGGGTGCTACGCTCCCGTGCACAGGTGCATAGCACCTGCACGCTATTGCGTGTCGGGCTGGGCACCTTCTAAACGCTGGGCGGGGCAGGTTGGTCTGAGAAGAAGAGCGTGTCACGCTATCTTACAGGCACGTCACGCCGTGTGAAAAAGCCTTCAGAGGGATGCTACAGGCGTGTCGCATATTAAAAAATTTGCAAGTGACCTATCCAGGGTTTGAAAAATCACTCATCGTCTGTCCGTTTGAACAGCAAAAAGTAAAACTTCCACTTTTGAGAGATTTTATAGTTCTTTTTAAAATTCTTTTGAACGCTTCTTTCCTCCCTTTGATAATCTTACATTTTTGACTTTGTGTTTTTCGAAAAACAAAGGTGGGCACCCTTTTTCCCTTTCGAAGAAAAACCCTTTATGATGATTTTGTTAATTTTTTTGAAAGAGGCTGCCTTTCACCAAAACTAGGACTTATGCTCATTATTGTAGGAGGCATATTAAAAACTTATTTTTTAACCCCTTTGCTTGTTATGAAGGAGGCCTTTTCATACTTACTGTGTTTATCTCTTGTTTATCATTTGAAGACTATTTTTGAACAAGTTGTCTGTGGGCCCTCTACTTATCATGAAGGAGGAAATGTTTGAAAAATTGTATGGGCACTTATTTTACGTCTGTCAACCAACTGAAAAATGTCCATGAACAGACTGTTTGTGGGTTCTTTATACAAACTATGTTTACCATTCAAAAGAGACCCTATGCTTGTCATTCAAAGGAGGCTTCATTAGGACTGTGAGGGGTGCCCTTTCTTCTTTGGAAGGAGACGTTTAATCTGACAGTGTTAACCCTTGAAAGAGGCTATCTGTTCCAAATCTGGGCCCTCTGAGACTGTGCCTTTACCCTCTTCCTATATTTTTAAAGAGGCTTCCAAAACATAATATTTTTTACCGTTCAGACTACTATAAGGCCCCCTACTTATCACTGATGGAGGTCCTTAAAACTATAAAACTTCATACATTTCAACACTGTGACCTCTATCTGTTAGTTTGAAAAATACAAAATAGAAGACAAAAGTGAATCTTTGGCACTTATCTTTGATGAAAACATTTGAATCATAATACCATTCGCTTTATGAGGACCTGTCAGTAATGTATATCCCTTTTTCATAAAATCATTGTGAAACCTAGAGGTAACTAATGCAATTGGTAAATGATAAATACTCACTGTATTCATCTTTGAAGCAAATTCTTTTTGCATTGTCTGTAGCTTTATTTGGCACAGCAGATTGTCCTTGAATGTTTTTAGAGCCTAGGTTTAAAGTAAGATACAAAGGGCAATTGTTCCTCTTATACCTTCATTGGATGCCTATTTGCTAGAGGCCCTTTTTTGCCAAAATATTGTCACTTTTTATTGTATAAGACTGATTTGTAGGGCTTGCTCACATGTTTTAGAACTCAAAAAATTCCATCTTGAATTATCATGGAGAGCTGGAGGTATAAATTACCCAACCTATGTATTCATTTTCCACAATGGAAAACCTTTTACCTTTGGGTGTTTTTAAGTTTTAATCTTGTAGTTCTACTTTCTTCACAATCTGCACTTTCTCTGACTTCCATAGTAAACTGCCACATCATGAAACCTTCTCCTGAGGTGCTCTTTTTGCTCACACTTTGCTTAGTCTCATCAATCTGTACACCCCTGCAGAGATGCATTGATAGATGACTTTTGATCCTTGGAGAGCCTTCTTGATGTATCATGAAATCATGCTTGAAATAATCCTTTTTCTTCAGTCATGGAACTTCTTTCACTATTTCTTCTTGAATTGAAATTGTGTGAGCTTTTCTTGAAACAAAAAAAAGCGACCTCTTTGATGGTGCATGACCTAGGGATAGACAAGGGTTCTGTTTTGACAAATAATAAGACATGATGGCTGACTGATATTGAAGACAGGGTTTTGGCTTAACACAGTCTTTCCAAGGAGTTTTCCCTAAAACATCACCACCTAGACCTACAGATTTTTTCACAGCTCTTGAATGGCTTCTTAGGCATGAGTAGGTTATCACATGACAAGATGATCAGGGATTGAGTGGTAGTCACTTTGTCAAATTTTGGACAGTGGGTTGTATGAAAAACAAAGGATTTTGATGGTAGAGAGACAAACTTATAACAACTATAGATAGGGAGGCTTTTCTGAATTGTGATAGGTAGGGAAACTGAAGACTATTCTCATCATAGGCTAAAAAGGAGGGGTAGGAAGACAAAAATTTGTTTGAGGTGTTTTATGGATGACAAATTGATAGATTGAGATTAGCTTCTAGAAAAATCAGCCAAGGAATCTAGTCGTCAAAACATGAAAAAATATTGATGACTAACATGTCCATTATGCGGCAGCAATCACCTTTTAGATAATTGTCACTACATACCTCGATTCTGGCTAGCCCTTGCTAGCCTTTGCTCAGCCATAATCTGCCTTTCCCAAGAAGATGACATCGATGCAGAGTCCGCGGGCAACTCCATGACCCAAGTAGATGATATGAGTGCATCCATCGTGTTCTTGACGGCTGAAGAACGACCTACCAGGGAACCCCTAGTTACCCCCAACCGCTCTCCACAAAGACAACCAGCATATACGTTATGAAAAAGGACAGAACATGCAGTCATCTATTGCCCTAATTTAGCAGCCTTCCGGTGCTGGTTCCCCATCAAACCTCAAACTAAACTCAACGGAACCTTCATATCAAGGATATTTTTCCTTATATGTCAGGGAAATCATTATGAGTGACATTGTACTTATGCCTCCCAAATTCATCCCAATTCTGACATGATTAATACCATAGAGAAGAGATAGGATGAGCTATGAGAATGGCATAAAGAGTACATCGCTGGGTCAATGTCCCCACCCCTGCAATGGTGTATTAGGAAAGATAAGACAACACACCAACAAAGCATAACCCTGGCCAAGCCCAGGATAAATTGTGGCCTGTGCGTTCTAAATGACCACTGAGTCAACCAATTCAGAGAACTCAACCCTCTTGAAAAGAGTCTCCTCATAGCCTCTTCTCTCCCTAGGAAACTTCTCCCAAACCAAGAAAAGATCATGCGCACTTATTTCCAGATTTGTTCACACTTTCACCATATGTTTAAGTGTGTACATATCCTAAAGCTAAGAGTGGCATGATATGCGTTGAGTCTACACTCCACAAAATAGGTAGACACACCTAAGCCAACAATATGGAAATGGAAGTAGAATAAAACCTCTCCTACACCAAGCCCTTTCCAAACATCCACATCAGGAACGACGAGTACTGTAGAATCTCACACTATCTACTCTGTTGGCTCAATGATACCATGCACCATCTGCACTAGCCAAAACCACACACTAGAGTCATGTCCGCTAATATAAACATTCAGGCACCTCTATGGCAAGCACAATTTCCACCTACCAGAAATCGACCATCTTAGTGGGGAACCCAACCTTGTGCTTATACAAAATCCCATTACAGAGATTCTTACCTCACCGAATGCCAATGACACAATCCACCACATATGATTTGTATCATCGCATGCCAAATATAGGATTACCGCCTCCCCCTCATCCTAGGATTTTGCACCTTAGTCTTGTCCCAAAAGACCAAGGTACCTTGTGCTTTTGCATTGATTTCCACAAAATCCCAAATTTGCATTCCGCCATCGAGCTCCTTAATGACACCTAGCCTTTAGAGTAGCGCTTAGTACAACTAGAGCTTTTTGAAAAAAATCGATGTCAGTCACTGCAGCACAATGAAGCCCATAAGAAAAGGATAAAAGCGTCATTCGACCACCACATCACCCCTCACACATTCATTGAGGGAGAATTAGTCCTCTACTATGATGTCACGAAAGAGGCCTTAGGGCTAGGAAAGTTAGAAAACTTGTGGAAAGGACCCTACATCATTAAACATTGCCTTTGAAAGGGGGCATACATCTTGGTGGAACCGAATGGGACCTGCCTCAATAACCCCGTTAACGGCCTTTACCTCAAGAAATTCTACCCATAAGGAACAAGTCGGCCCTGCCCCTAAAGTGAAAGCACACAAAAATCCAACCACTCAAAAAATTATTTGACCCAAATACCTATTTAAAAGTGCTCTTAGTATCACCATGGATCACCAAAATGAACCCTATTTTGGATTTGTTGATGAAGCATCAAGATGATCTCAAAGTTTAGCCCCAGCTGCCTGGGTCATTTACCGCCCTGACCGCTCGCCACTCTATTCAAACTGGGTGTGCATCGGTTTTGCAACAAACAATCAGGAAGAATATGACATCGTCATTAGAATTATGTGTGATGCCCTCCATCAGGGCATATTCCATATGCATGTCTACCTCAATTCCCAGTGAGTGGTATCACAGCTAAACCAAACATTTGAGACAAGAGATACACATTTGTTTAGAAAATATTTGTGTGCTGAAAGATTAAGTAGAGAATTTGACTATATCACATTTTCACATGTACCAAGGAGTCAACACCAAACAGCTGATCACATAGCTAACAATATCCTAAACTGGAATGCATCTCAAATAAGCCATCATGCATAAAACCAAAAAATCCATCAACATAAAAAAATACATAAATCGAAACCGGTGATACATCATGTAGAGCCACAAAAAATATATCTCTCTCATATATATATATATATATATATATCAAAATGTGTATATCTGAGTACAAAAAATAGTTTCGTTGGCTGAATTTCTAGCCCACAGATACAAAAGTCATCAAAAATAAGGGAAGCATCCTCATAACAGGTGCATTCCCTATGTAAAAAACTACTCTAGTGGGATGCTCCCTCAAGAGGGGCACTTGGACCCACCACTGCCCCCAGTACCACCACCGGAGCTGTCATCACAACTACGATCGCCACCCGACATAGAGTGGGCCGATAATCCCTCTCGCGGGCCATCACTATCTCTAACCAAACCTCCTCGAAGTCATCCATGAAACTTCAAGCAGGCATTGCTTGGGTCAAGCGGTCCACTCAACCCTGGAATTCCTCAAGAGCAGGAACCTGAGTCGTCAGTTTTGCAATGCGAGCCTCTGCCACATTAGCACGAGCTCACTCAGCCACAACCTCTCCTATAGATGAGATTCTACCCTCCCCAGAAGGGCCAACACCACTAGCAGGACTGCCAACGCCACAACTTGGTCCACCTGCATCACCTCCTCCCTGACCACCGCGAGGTTTTCGTCGAGGATTGTGGCCCACCAGTCGAGCCATGGGGCGGCCCACCTCGCCAACATTTGCGAAAAAAACCAAAATAATGTCAATGTCACTATAAAAACACATAAGTACATATATATCCAAAGAAGTGCACAAAACATATAAAATTCTTGTAGGCACCCAAACATAACCAAAAGGAAGACCCATGTCTGGGCCATCCTAAAAGTCCATTCTTGCATACGGGTATGCCAAGAACATCTGTGGGTTGGCCTCAAACCAGGTCTCTGTCGTGGCATTCCAATAACGCCCCACCATGCCCCCGCCACCTTGCAACATCACCAGAGCCCACCTCCTCCTACGTGGCTCTTGAGCCCCCCCCCAATAGGCACTGCCACTACCAGCCTCAACAGCACCACCCACTCGTACATGATGTTGCAAAATATGCTGGCATATGCAAATGACTTAGATTCACATTGGAACTTGTTCAATTGCGACACCATCCTGTCAAAACAAAAGTGGGCAAAGTTGAAAAAATTCCTAGACCTTAGTCGGCAAAAAACTCCAACTTGCGGGCCAGACGTCCAATGTAGAGAAAACAACCCTGCCAGTCATACGATCACTGCTATATCACACCGTTTTGTCACATCTGTAACTGATGCAATGTAACTGAGGTGCCCCACCACAATGATGCCTCCAGAATCTATCCAAGTCCACTTTCCCTGAAGGGAGTGGATACCTCAGTGCCTCACCCTGAGGTAATAACCCGGTCAAAAAATATTTATCCGTCTCTGGATGGATGATCAGGTTAGTACCATGCAACATGAACATGTTCTGCCTCCTGCGCTAGTTCTGAGTAATGTACCGTAGTGATCGTTCCTGTGACCGAAGAAACTCATTTTCAACAAACTTTAGAAGGCCCCATAATGCCAACTGACGACGCACCCCAACATCAGCAGCTAAAGTGGTTTGGATCTCGAGCCATCCCACTCCCTCCACAGTAATCTATCATCAACACAGGTACGCATCAGTACAGAGAAAAAAATAAAAAGAGGCCAAAAAAACCAAATAATTTTGTCACCTTGACCTTTGCTAACCTATCCCTCAGACAATTTTGCATAGGCACACCTAAGGCACATGAATATTGGGAAACAAAGTGCCCTCGCACACCTGGCCCTCAAAATTATGCACAAACAAGGCGCACTTTCACCCAGATCGCCTGCACAATCTAGGGAAAAAGTCACCCAGAATCTGTACAAACCTAGTCTGTACGGACCTCGACACTATCAAACTGTAAAAACTAAAATGCAGGATGTCATGGAAGTTACTTGGGCATAGTATCGCTAGTCCCCGGTACATGGGCTGACCACAATGGCAAGAAATGCTACACAAACACCTCTGACCTCTCAAAACTTAGCAAGTACAAATGAATCAAACTAGGGCCATATTCACCTATTTATCGCCCTTTTCGAAAACTTTAGACGACCATAACAAGTGATCAGAAAGTCCATTCTATGAACCGTAAGTTATACCATCATCAGTACTCCATGATGAACAGAAGCGATGCCACACATTTGCATTCCAGGAAAAATAATTTTTTAGTGTCGGCAGCAATGCCCTCTCTCATCTTCCTTTTTAAATCTCATGCCTTTCAATAAGATTTGATAAATAAGATTGTTTCACTTGAGGTAGTTGTTTTTTCAGGAAAATCTCGCAAACCATTCACAGCACCATCTACTGAAAGTCCCAGAGAAGGTATCATTCTACCCCCAGCATGATAGAGTACCAAAAAAAATTTCATATCCTAAAATCATTTCTCCATCAGAAATAAACCATAGGGTCCTCCTATCTGACCATGTTTATCATCACCTCACCCTGCACATGATAAACATCTGCGTTGGTCGGCAGAGCGTCCCCTCCATGGCACTTGTCACCCATAATAAACCATACATCATAAACGTAAGTGACGCCATGGCCATAACAATTCAGTCCGCGAAGCACCTCATGCTCATCCATCCATCATGCATAAGGTCAAGTTTACCATACAAGCTAAAACCCCCTTCCCGGATGACTAGGTTGTACAAGCTATTCAAAAGTGCAACACCACGCCTCGCATTTGGCCCACCATACCTCCACCAACATAATCCCATCTGTGATATTTTTACATCTGCTTCATCAACCCCACACATGATACCAACCAATGGGCCCCCTCCCTCAGCAAAACACCTTCCTCACACCATCAGTGAGCGAACACTTTCACGTTTTGGGGTACCTGTCTCTGTGTTTTGTACAAACCAAACCCTATTATTTTATTCCTTTGGTAAGTGTACAAAGGCCGCAAACGGTGCACTTCGTCCCCTCACCGTCGCATTTCGTATTTTCTTCCATGGAAGAAGTCCCTGAACACCCTTGGTCAGATTATCTCACCCCCATGCACAAACCATCATGACATTCATAGCCGTTTTACACCCGCCATAGAATTCCTACCTGCTCCAAGGATTTTCCCCTCTAGAAATAACTATGACTGCTGCCAAGCTGCTTAAGTATACTCCGACCTCGGGCCACTGAATCCCCATCATTATTTTTCAGCCACCCCTCACCAACATGCCTATGTTAGACCCACCACATCCAGGTCCCAGATCCCTCATATCGGTGACCCCTCATTCGGTTGAGGCTTCCTTTTTGTCCACTTCAACACCTATATTCCAAAAAGGAAGTGGTACCTTGGATCACCCCTGTCCTTGCAAAGGGGAATCCTCGGGTGGCACTGTGGAAGACATCACTGTCCACAGATGTCATGGATCCTCTTGAAATTCAACTAAAACAAAGGCTTTCATGTAAAGATGGTATCGTACCTTACAACAATTGCACTTTGATTAGATTTGTCGAAGACCCGTGCCTCCATAAGCGTCTCTGTCAATAATGCTTACACGGGAAGGTCCCATCCAACACCTATGCGTACATTTCGAAACTATATGCCATACCAAGTTTACGCATATAGGTACCACATTCCACCTATTGTAAAACAAAAAATGCCCCTGAGGGCATCAACAGTCATTGTCAACAACCGCCAGCATCACTACCATACTAGTGACATAGACAGAACATATATTTGTCAATTTTGTTTAACTAGCCATAGCATCACGAGCATGGGACATGCCCGTCTCATTGAAATTTTGTATATGTATTGTAAATTGTATTTTCTTTGAGGGATCCCTTAGAAATGGTCATTCTTGGAAATGATGCAGGGTGTTTTCAATACCAAGGCTTCATGCAATTCTCTCTCTCTCTCTACGTACGATATAGAAAAGAAACTATAATGTATTTCAGATATACAGTCCTTCCTAGACCTCACACATTAGGGGGGAAATGTTAACACTAGAGAATCGTACAACAGAAGATGACATTAATTAATGTCAAGCCAAAGGATTTACAGGGCTGGAAGACATTATAGGATCCGAAAAGTATTTAAAAATCTCAAAGCTTTAAGGAAAATCAATTTTGAACTAGTCTTAAATGTTGATTGCGCGCATTATCCTTCAAGAAGAGTGATTTTTGCATGCCTTTTGGCTTGATAAGCACACATTCCTGAGAGTGGTGAAATGTCACTATCCAGGACCACATAAAGTAAAGGACAAGTTACTCCTTACTTGAAGTTGCCTAAGGACAGCCACCAACGCCTTCTTAGACACTATGTGAGCACACAATGGAATATTTGGAGCACTCAAAGGAATCATACCTCTCCCTTGGGTCACCATCCATAATGTACCAAGGGAGGGGAGGAGGATTTGAAATCCCCTATATAAATCCACCATGAGATGAATAATGGTTGATCACATTGTTATGCTGGCTAGAATTGCCCAAGCAATACCAGCAGTGTGTGACCCAAAGCTGTAGACAGAGGGGACTCACTTGTTGGCCACCCAACAATCTCAGTCCACACAGTAGAGAGAGGGGAAGACTGCACCAAGGCAAGCTTGGAATGAACAACATCCTTGCATCGGGACCTAGAACCATTGTCTAGGGGTCCTTTGGGAAGAGGTTTAAGTATTCCTCTCTTCACTACCAATGCTCAATAAGAGGGGCCTACAACCACCGTTTATATTATTGTGTCATTTGACTCATTCAGAGCTTCTATTTATTTATTTTTAGTTTTATTTTAGTTTTTATATTAGATTTGCATGCTTCTTTTTATATGTAGTATGCTCATTTACTCCACTTCTTTCTGCCTGTTACCAATAGTTTAAGGCGGTAAACCAAATGCCTTAATCTAGTGTGATTTTGTACATATGTGCACCATATATGCCACAAAATTAGCAATAAAGTAAAGGAAAATAATGAAAAAATAAGCGAGAATGGTTTATTAATAAATGGTTTTTTTAATAACATAAAACTAATTTTTCATTGTCTTTATTGATAGGGAAGAAAAGGAACCAAACTACTGACCAGGATGACCAAATGATAGCAGACAAGGAAGGCGAACAGAATTGTATAGGCTCCTATGAATCATTGGAAGATGTAGAGGCACGCCTACTCTTGGAGTGTTCAGATGATAGCCACGAAGCGGCAGGATCTCATAATGAGAAGGATCCGTTACTCTGTTTGAATTCGCCTTTAAGCTATAAAAGGTCGAAGGTGAACAAGACGAAAGGAAATTGATTTATTATAATCTTCTTATAATAAACGTATTCAGACAGAATCATCATGTTCGTGCTAATGTCTTGCTCTACTGATTAATTAAGAAATTGGCATTTTTAGTTTAAACTACTTTTGAGTATTCCTTAGCAGAAGGCTTGTAGAGGCTTCAGGCCCAGCCCTTTAGGTTCTCCTGCTATTTATGTGCTATACCATTAGGGGAATTTTGAGGTCTAAAATGGGCCTCCTAAGAAAAATGTACAACCAAAATCAACTTTATAAGAACCAATAGGATTCAAGATGATGTTGCCAACCATGGGGGATGATTCACCATCTTTTAAGTAAAAGGGTAAAAAGATTAAAAAATAATAAAACATTTAAACTAATTTTTCAACTCGTATTTTCAACTTATCTCCCAAAGTTTTTACTCAAATTTTGAGTGGGAGTACTCCTTGGATGCAAAATTTAGTTCCTCATCCAAGGAGTACCCATGTTGCATACTTTTGATGGACCCTACTATGTGAAAAGGTAGAAATACATGAAAAAACGTTATTGCAATCACGTTTTTCATGTATTTCTCATTTTTCATGTAGCAGGATCCATCAATAGTATGCAACATGGGTACTCCTTGGATGAGGAAGTAAATTTTTCATCCAACGAGTACCCCCGCTCAGAATTTGAGTAAAAACATTGGGATATAAGTTGCGAATACGAGTTGAAAAAGTAGTCTTTTCTTTTTTCTCTCTAAAATTTGATGATGTCATCAAATATTACTTTATTATTTCCACTATTATTTTATAATTTCCTTAGGATGCCCATTTTAGACCTCAAAATTCCCCTAATGTGTTTATTTACATATCTTGCATTTCCAGTTATCCTTTGTATTTCATAACATTAACATTTAATTGGTTAATCTCAAGCACGAAATGTTATAACTTCCTTTTCACTAGATTAGATTTACCATTCATGTCCTCTTATTGGGAGTTGATGCTTTTACATTCGTTAGACTAGTTTCAGCACGGTTGTTGTTCAATTCTGCTTATAGTTAATGTTTGAATCTTTTCATCATAATTATTAGTGTTTGGTTGATATTTAATTATGAAGGACGCTATTACTTGATTAAAAGACAATTCTATTGCAAAATCTAAAATAATTGATTGTTGTTCAATTTATTAGGATTGTTGTTTAATTCATTAAGATAGTTGTTTAATTCATCAAATCATGTTTTTCAATTGCAATCTATTCTTTTCAGTCTTGAGTGGTTATTTCTGCATAAGCTTAGAACAAAAATAGCTCCTTTGATTGGTTTGAATTATTTCATAGTTCACTTTCAAGATGGTTTGATTCAACTTCGAGAATTAGAAAATCCTTCTTACAACGATCTAAAGTATTTAACCTCTGATGTCACTTGCATATATTTTTCTTACACTCTTGAAATAACAATACTTTCCCTAGGTTGATAATTAATGTAAATCATTAAGGTTACCTTGAAAACATTCACCTTTATGACTCAAAATTTTGGTTCCATTTCCGGGGAGAGTGTTTAAGAGAGATGTCTTTTACTTCTTTTTCCTTTTTCTATGAAATAATTGGGTATAAAAAATGAGAGGTAAGAACCTGCATACTAGGAAGAACAATTCTTTCTCTCCAATCCACTTCTCAGCAACTGTGCAGAGGTCAATAGGATAGGTGTTCTTGTTTCTTATGACTAGGAAGAAAAAGATAGAATTAGATCAAAATCCTCCACTTAAATCCACAAAACCCAAAGGATTGATGGTCCTTGGCAGAACGACATATATAGATGAAATAATTAAGAAGGATTAATCCCAGGCATCTGTAGGACCCAGAACCATTCCTACACAGATTCCTACTATAGTCCCTTGGGCAGTAGCCTCACCGTCTACAGCCCACGCTAAGATTCATAGCGAAACAGAAGGGTCTGAACAAAGCCTTCAGACTGTTGAGCACTTAAGTCCCGACACTTCGAGAGAGGGAAATTCTTGCAATTTGCAGGAAGGAGAGGGAGAAACCAACAGTTTAGTATAGGTAAAAACTCCAGAACCTGGATCCCCTTAGAGAGTGATTGAGACATAGACACCCAATATTCTAGATTGGGGAAGTGTTGTAAGGCCTCCTCCAAATACACTCCCTAATCCCACTCAAATTATTCCCCTAGATCAAGAAACCCCTAATGATTATTGGCACATCTTTGATTAGATGGCGAACAACCAAAACTAGAGATAGAAATCAACATTGGATTATCCCATTGTTGATCCGACCACAAATGACCTTATGAAAGTTATTCCATTACAAAACATCCCCACCTTCCATGGGCTGACCTCAAAAGATCTAGATGCATTTTTATTTGAATTTGATGTCTTATGTAGGGGATATGACTACACCACTGACGCCTAGAAACTGAAACTATTTCCCTCTACTTTTAAGGGGACAATATTACATTGGTTTATGGGGCTCGATGGAGGAACCATCAATAGTTGGGATCAGATAAAAAACTCTTTTCTTAACAAATATCAAGACTACTACCATACTTGATAACTAAAAGACAAAAATTTTAATATGTCTGCAAGAGACAATGAGACATTAGAAGAATACATTGAAATATTTCAATACAATTTGCAAAGATCTCCATATACGACACTATCTAAAGATATTTTAAAAGTAACAATGATTAAGGTAATGAAAGAGGAATGGGTTGAAACACTTAATATAATGGGAAAAGGGGACATCTATCAAGAAGAATATGATGACATTATTACATTGTGCATCAGGTATTCTCGAGGTAGTACGTGAAGCAAAACAACCGGATGGGATTCAGCTACAAGGAATTATAAACAGTCAGGTGGCAACATGACCAGAGAGAAATTTAGTAATCTTTTAGAATGTTTTAAAACCGATATCTTAGGCACCTTAAAAATGCAGCTAAATTTCCTACAAGCCAAGAAGAAACAAGCTTTAGCAAAACAAAACTTGGTTGATTTTTGCCCACGTTGTTGAAAGAAGCACAACCAATGGGAATGTCCATTAGACATTCTCCAGACATGTGCTATTTGTACCCAGGACCACACCACTAACAATTTCCCTTCACTTCCAAGGTTGAAAGTGGTTTTTAAAGAGGTAGAAGACAAAAAAAAACCAATGTATCTAATGAATCAACGTCGGCAATGGAAAGCACGACCAGGTATTCCACAAGACCTATCTCAGTTCTTTTCTCCACCGCAATTTAATCAAGATAACTTTGGAACAACATGGCCGGGCCAATCACCTTTTTATGCCTGGACATACCAATCATTTTCCATGCCTCCTTGGCCAACACAATCCCCTTCAGTTAATAATTGGTCAAGTTTTTCTTTTTCTCCCTCTTATTGGCAAAACAATCCATATCAACCCACATTAATAGCCCTGTAGCCATTGCAATACAATCCTCAGCCTATTATGTGTCCTCAGCTAGCATCTCAACCCATTCCTAATCCCAATAACAAACCGGTTTAGCTAATCCAGATTGTTGAAAACCCAAACCCTGAAACTGAACAAAAGCAATGCAATAAACATAGGATGATATGAGGGCATGTTATTTCACCTGAATAATATATGGTCGTACAAAAACTTGAGTAACAAATTCCAAAAATACCTAATGAATCAACTATGACAGAAATAGAGATGGAGTAGGGGTGGGACACAACTAACCTAAAAGATCCTGAAAACCTTATTATTTCCTCCCCTCCATTCCCTGAGAGATTAACATTGCCTAAACCAATAGTCTCTTCATATTTTGATATCCTAGGTGAATTAAAAAATCTTTGAATTAAAATTCATCTCCTACAGGCTATAAAGGACATTCATATCTATGCCAAAACAATTAAAGAACTGTGCAGAAAAAACTCGGTGAGGAGAGAAAAGACTGTACCAATTGTTCATGTAATGGGAGCACTGTCAGAATTACTCTTTGGTAAAGAAACACCAGTAAAATATGAGGATCCAAGAAAACCCATAGTCATAGTATAGATCTCTAGCCACTCCTTTTCAAACACATTATTTGATTTGGGGGCGATCATCAACATCTTAACTACAGAAACCTGCGAGAAGTTAGGTATAACAGCTTTGGAACCCACATCTACCTTGATGGAACTTGCTGATAGATCTGTTATCAAACCAGAAGGTATATTACAGGACATACTAGTTTTTGTGGACTGATGGGATTACCCGACATAATTTTTAGTTATTAACCCAAAAAGTAGTTTAGATGGACATCCCCTGATATTGGGACGACCTTTGTTAGCAATGGTCGATGCCTACATAGGTTGTCGAATAGGAAACATGACCATTGCTGGAGGAGATGCCGTTAAGAATATTTTCATATACCCCCTTCCAAACCAAGTCTTCCCACTGTAAATATCCACAAATAGCCACATACATACTGGGAACAAAACATCTGTTCACCGTTGACAATAATTGAAGAACTCGAACTCAAAGATCAAACTGAAGACGATGTAATCAATAACTTCGTCGTATACTTCAGAAAGTTTAAAATTACAAATGTTAAAAGTATTTCTTGGTAATGAAGCATGGGAGGAGCCCTTAGGAGGCATTCATGACCAGCACATACCCTCATTGTTTGCAACAGAATGCCAACTGAAATTGAGCCAGGAAAAGTTTTAAATATAAATGGCAGTCTGAATAGTATCCAACAGCAAAAGCTCATTAAGATTTTACAGAAATATAAGGGAGAATTTTCTTGGGACTAGAAAGACATGAAGGGTATATATCCTCAACTATGCACACATCACATTTACACTGAAATGATGCTCAGCCTATTCGGCAGCCTCAGTGGAGGTTAAAACCGCATCTTAAAGACATTGTAAAAGATGAATTACAAAAAATGCTAGATGTAAACTTTGTTTATCCTATTTCAGATAGAAAATGGGTCTCTCCTGTAGTATTCATTCCTAAGAAGAATGGAAATTGGAAAATTTGTGTGGATTACAGAGAGCTTAATAAATAAACATAGAAAGACCACTTCCCCCTCCCTTTTATTGATCACGTTGTTGATACATTGGCAGGAAACCAATTCTTCTATTTTCTTGATGGTTTCAGTGGTTACAATCAAATTCAGATAGCCCTGAATACCAAGATAAAAGGAACTTTACCTGCCCCTGGAGTCCATTTTCCTATAGGGTATTTCTGTTCAGATTATGTAATACCCCAGAAACATTTCAAAGGGCCATACTCATCATTTTTTCTGATTTAATAAATTAAAGGCTTAAGGTTTACATGGACAAATTTACTCCATATGGAGATAACTTTGATTAGGCATTGAAAACACTAGAAAAAGTATTGGAACGATGTATTTCTACTAGATTGTGTTTGACCAATGAAAAATGTCACATGATGATGACCCAAGGAGTAATCCTAGGGCACTACATTTCTGCAGGTGGAATACAAGTAGATCCGACAAAAATAGAGGTAATTCTGTTATTAGCCACACCTTGTACTCATACAGAGGTACGTAGTTTCCTTGGATATGTATGGTACTACCATGGGCTTATAAAGAATTTATCACAAATTTCCGCGCCCTTGTATGCGTTAATTGGAAATGTTGAATTCCATTGATCTAGAAAATGTGATACTTCTTTGTCATATTTGAAGAAACTGGTCTTGAATACACCAGTCTTACGTCGCCTCAATTGGGATCTACCTTTTCATATGTCCTCAGATTCATCTGAGATAGTGATAGGGGTGGTTCTCGGTCAAGAAGAAGACAAGAAGCCCTACGCTATTTACTATATCAGCAAGTATCTCACTCTTGTAAAATTAAACTATCTAGTGAGCGAAAAAGAGTTCTTGTTTATGCTATTAATAAATTTAGACATTATATAACTATCTATCAAGTACTCCTATATACCGATCACTCTGCCATTAGATACTTAGCTAATAAACCTATTACAAATGGAAGAGTGACTCCTTAGTTGTTGCTTTTACAAGAGTTTGACTTAACTATCAAGGACCACCTAGGGAAAGAGATCATAGTTGCATATCTCCTTTCTAGGGTTCCAAAGTCAGATGACCCACTAGTGGTGGACGATCAGTTCCCTGATGAGAATTTTTTCACTATAGCAGTAAAAAACCATGGTATGCAAAAGTAGTGAATTATTTGGTTGTAGGAAAGCTGCCAAGACACTTGACATCAAAGGAATTGAAGCTGATTTTTCACCACAGTGCTAGATTCTCGTGGATTGGTAGATATATTTTCCATATAGGAGTTGATATGCATATATGCAGATGCATCTAAGAAGATGACATTTATGACATATTAAGGGCCTGTCATGAGAAACCATGTGGTGGCCATTTTCCAGATCACAAGACGGGCCACAAAGTATTACAAATGGGCTACTATTGGAGTACAATTTTTAAAGATGCCAAGAAATATGTCCAAGCCTGCTATAGTTGCCAAAGAATGGGTCGTCGTGTCCAATCTGAGGAAATTCCACTACAGCCATATTTGGTAGTGGAATCTTTCAAATGGTGGGAACTGGACTTTATTGGACCATTCAACCTGCCATCGAATCAGAAGACCTACAAAATAATCTATGATCAATTTTCTTTTTGAGCTATTTGTGTGGTATGGCTTACCTCGGGAACTGATAACTTATGGAGGGGTACAGTTTGTCAGAAATAAAATCATGGCCACTCTGAAGAACCACCTTGTCACCCATAGAGTCACCCATCCCTACCACCTGTAGGTGAATGGGTAGGCTGAAAGCACCAATAAAGTCCTTGAGGAAATTCTCACTAAAATAGTCTCAACACATCGTCGGGATTGGGCTACTAGACTACCAGAGGCCTTGTGAGCTTATCGCACAACATGGAAAAACACTAGAGGATATTATCCGTACCATCTGGTATTTGGAAGGGAACCAATTTTTCCTATTGAATTTTAAATAATGACTCTGAGAACAACCCAGGAAGTGGGGCTAGATTTGACAAAGGCCCAAGTTAGAAAAATCCAGCAAATAAATGAATTAGATGAAGCATGACTAGTTGCTCTACAACGCACCACAATTATTCAACAACAATGAGCTAAATGGCATGCCAAAGTCATAAAAAAAAATCCATTCCAGAAAGCAGATTGGGCACTCATCTATGACTCCAAATTCCAAGACTTCTCGGGTAATTTACAAACAAGGTGGCTTGGGCCATACGAAATTCAAGAAGTGCACAACAACGGTACCATTACCATGACCACCATAGATGGATCTGTCTCCGCATTTCGAGTCAATGGACACCTACTGCACCTCTATCATAAACCACTTACGAAATAGTATTTCTGCCAGTAGATGCGTGATAACCCCACCATCCAAATTTTAGCTGTAGGGGATGATGGCCCAACAACTTTAAGTTCATAAAAAATTGTTATTTTCTCTTGTAAATATTGTATATATGATCCCTGCAATTTATATTTCTTCTCATTGTTGTACATTCCATCTCTTTTTCATTAATTTTATGCTCACACCTGCATTGTTTTTCTTTTTTTCTTTCTTTTATGTAATCTATTGTTCAAACCTTTGAACAGTTGCGATCCAAACAAGTTGAAAAGTTGTTGTTCAATCGAATTGAATAGCTACCGTTCAATTCAACTGAACGATTATTTTTTGTTGTGTGTTTCTTTTATGTTCAATCCATTGAAAAATTATTGTTCAATAAAATTGAACAGTTGTTGTTCAATCGAATTAAACGACTGTTGATAAATTATAATGAACGACTATGTTTTTTAGTGTGTTTATTTATGTTGTTCAAACCTTTGAAAAACTGCTATTCAATCGAATTGAACAACTGATGTTCAATCGAAGTGAAATTTTTTTATTCAATTAGAATGAATGACTCTATTTTTTTATTGTGTTTTTTCTATTGTTCAAACCTTTCAACAGTTGTTGCTCGATCGAGTCGAATAGCTACTGTTCAATCGAATTGAACAATTGTCGTTCAATTCAAATGAATAGATGTTATTTTGCATGATTTTACTTTTGTTGTTCAATCGAATTGAACGACTACTATTCAATCGAATTGAATGACCGATTTATTTTCTAGCATGTTTTTTATTTTATTTTGATGACTTCTTTCCGAATATCCACTCTTCCTTTACACATCCTTTCCATAAAATCCAATTTTGGAAAAGGAATTTGCACCTAAATAGGAGAAAAGTAGTGATATTACTAATATTATGATCTTTTAATTTTTTGATGGAAATCTCTACTCCGGAGGCTGACATGGTTTATTGTACGATGAAGAACTAGACATCTCCTGTTCAGAAATATTATTACACAATTAATTTATGTAGTCTTATGCTGGTATACCTTTCTACACTCTCAAGTATTAATTTTCCTTGACATGAGGATATAGGAATAAGAGCAGTAATTATAATGGAATTATTTTTAATTATCACACCATCCCTAACACTTAAGGAGTTAATGAACCTCCCTTCATTTATAAATAAAAAATAAAAACATTATGTCTATGTGAAAATTTTTAAGAGATAATATGGGGTCTCATCATGAGCTAACCTACCATGATCATAAGGGTTTAACAAATGACATTCCCTCAATCGCCAACACACCAGGGTAGTGACCTTCTCGACAGCTAAAATTGATTGAAGGGCAGGAGGTCTCATCACAAGATAGCTTGATCACTCTGTTACAATCCTCGTGAATGGCACTATGACTATCTAGACACCAAACTAGCATAGCGGTTTGTCCATAAAACAAGAAAAATGTCTAGTTTTCGAAAAAAAATATTATGTCTATGTGCAATTTTTTTAAGAGATAATAGGGGGTCTCATCATGAGACAAAATACCATGATCACAAGGTTTTAACAGGTGACATTCCCACAATGGACAACACACCAGGGAAGTGACCTTCTCGAAAGCTAAAACTGCTTGAAGGATAGGAGCTGTCATCACGAGCTGACCTAATCACTCTGTTACAATACTCGTGAATGGCACTATGACTATTTGGCCACCACACTAGCACAATGGTCTCTCCATAAAACAAGTAAAATGTCTACTTTTAAATAGAGGATTCTGGCTCATTTCCGGGTTAAAATAGAAACCCTATCTAGGCTATGTATGCCTGCTAGCAGCAGTGGCTTTTCTTGTGGTATCGAATTATTTTTCTAAAAATAGCCAATTACTTTTATATGCCCTATTTCCTATTGATCCATTCCTGAAATAAATGCAGTACGTGAATAAGTGTTATCACTACCTACTCACATAAGTAACTATGAGTAAATTATCTTTTCATGTTGAATTAAAGGATGACAACATCAATCATAATTTATCACCTATCATGCTTCCGTCATGCTATGCCATCAAAATAGAACATCCTTTCATAATAATTGCAACTCCTCTTTTCTACCCTTCTTCGATCAGTTCCCCCTGATGTATAGTTGTGATGATTACCAACTTGTGACCTTTGCTTCGTATGCATTCATGATTCTTACAATATTTCCTATATTTTTGAGCTTCAAGGCCATGGATACCCTTCTCTCGTACATTTATGATGATTACTAGCTTTTGACCTTTACTTCGTGTGCATTCATGATTGTTACCATCTTTCCTATTCTCTTAACCTTTAAGTTCATTGATTCCATTCTCTTAATGTAGGGGGTATGAATATTCATAATGAATAAGCATGGGAATTACCCACCCAACTTCCTTCGGATATGATGATTGGGCTAAAATATCATTGCATTTACGTCATGAAGTTGAATTTTTATAATATATTTAAAAAAAATTGAATGCAGTGTTTATAATTTTTTAACCAACAGAGCCGATAAAAACACATACAGAAGAAGAAACCAGTTCTCATAACACAATAGCCATGGGTGGAAATTCTCTCCATAATGAACCCACAAATTTTCAAGCCTCAAAATCAACTCGCACCGTCCTCCAGCAATCTGGCTAGATTTCATATCTACAGACACTACAAGGGTTTAATAGAGAGATAGCAATTGAATTTTTGCAAAAGCTGCAGGAAGGGAATACCATAGTCAAAGGAAGAACTATACCAGTATCCAAATAAATCATTGCTGAGGTCTTTCGACTACCAATAGAAGGAGAAATATGGACTAAAAAACATGTCCTTCTACAGGAAGCAATCTCAGTGTACCAGGACCCAAACGAGCCACTTGAACGAAAATAGAAAGGTATTAATCCTGCGTCCTTGCAGCAGCCTTGGCAAGAATTTGTAGTCTTCAGTCAAAGATATATCACATGCAATAGACGCAAGGATGTGGTAAAGTCACGTCAACTTAAACTATTACTTGTTCTCAAGTGAAAAATTTTCAGTTAATTTGCCCTTTTTCCTAAATTATGTATTTCATAATACTGTTGTTCGAATTAGAAGAGCCAGAAACCCCCAAGTTGTTGTCAAGCACCATGGCTTGATTAAATTGATCATAATTCATGAGTTAAAAAAACATCAGATAACACGGGACAACTTTATTAATCCTGCCCTGCTTGCCCCTGAAGAAAACTGTGACAGAGCATAAATTGAACTCCCTAGAATAGCAATACCCAGGAGATCAAGAGGGAAGAGAACCACATAACCACTGAAACGGAGATGGTCTGAAGGTTGAAACTATGACAAAACATCTTTGTATTTCTAGAAGAGGTGGGACCATCCCATACACCACCTTTGATCCCTCAAAATATGTCCTTACATGACTAGGAAGAATAAATGGCTCAAGTACTAGAGAAAATGAGAACATCTCGTGAAATTGGAAGCCCATTTAAACAATCTAATGAGCAGAGGGACCTTTTGAACCAGTCTATCGCTGCCAGCAATTCTATCCATGCTAAAATCCTGCCTCCCCATGACGAATTGCAGCCTTTAAGGGATTTATCTCCCTTTGATAATGAATGGGTGAGTAGAGAAGACCAGACAAAGAGAATATCGGAATCTGGAAACTAGTTAGGGGACATTGTTCTCTTAGAATGGGACACAAGTATCGAGATAGTTCCCCTGACGCCTGAAGAAAATATTATTCCACCCAGTCGAGATGTTAATGCTGAAATAACCTCTTGGACGCCTGAAGAAAACACCATTTCTAATAACCTTAGAACTGGCACAACCTTTCCATAAAATGAAGCCACTGCTACTCCTCCTGCCAAAACCTTGTTAAAAGAAAAATGAGTTGAGATTAAGTTAACGAAAATGAACAAGATATGCAGGGAATAGAGAAAATGGTAAATAGCTAAGGAAACGGTTGGAAAAAGAAAACAAGGCTTGGAAGTCTGAGAATGAATTGGCTACCATGGGAACAAAAAATAGATTTTGTTAACCAAACAGTAGATATTGCTAAAATTTCTGTCCAGACTGATTTAATATATAATGTTGAAGTCTTTGTATAGACTGATTTAATAGATACTGCTAAAGTTCCCGTAAAGACTGATTTAATAGATAATGTTGAGGCCTTTGTGAAAACGAATTTGATACACACTGTTGAAGTCTCTGTGCAGACTGATTTTATACTTACAGGAGATAAGGGGACTCAAATAGAGGTAACACTTGCCTACACTCCTCTGGTAGAAAAAGTTTCCAATCTGAAGCTTCACAATGAATTAATTCAAGTCCATCATGAATTGGCCCCATGTAGGAAGGAAGTAGTACCCTTACAGGAATATCAAGAACTACTAAAGCGATTCAAAGACCTTTCTGCAACTGAAGACAAAACCTTTTCCCAACTCAGGGATGAAAGGGAAGAAGTGAAAAACACACAGGATTAAGTGGAACATGCTAAGAAGCAAACCAGTATGGTTTTCTCTCTTTATTCATATGTATTTAACTACTGGGCATCAACCACTAATTATTCTTTATTCTTAGTGGAAAGGTATTTATTCTTGAAAGTCAAGGCAGTCAGGGCAGGGAAGCCAACTACTTTTAAAACCATTGAAGATTTTTTCTAATGTTGCAATGAATAGGATGTGCAGGTCCTACATCTTTTGTGTGAATTGTATTTACACAATTTATTTCTAGAGGAGGATAGGGACAGTAACCCTAGTCCCTTCATAGGGGACGTTCAGTTCCAATATTTCCTGTCTTTTGCCAAAAATTAGTCTAGATGGGCTAAGGCCTACAATACCTTTTAGAAAATAGAACATGGCCTATATCTATGGGTTAGAGGGGAACCTACTAAAACCCTATACTTGTTTACTCAACATAAGAAATTCATGCAGCAGAAAGGAGTGATATCCAAATTGGGACCTATTCACAAGGATATTGGACGGAATGGGTGGGCATACTTCCAGGACATTCAGGAAGAGGCATTATCAGTAGCCAAACAAATATGGCTCGTCTCTACAAATAATGTTAAGAACAAAGAACCGTTTGGGTATAGGAACTTTAAAGTTGTTTCTTCCCATTTCCTTCTGTACAGGAACCTAATTTTGAACATGGGTCCTCTACACTTCATGGGATGCTGAAGTGCAACCTCTTGGAGATCTCCATATGAAGACCACTCATCAGTGACCATGTTCAACCCATAATGATACAATTATGCTAAAGGCAAAGTTTTCTCATTGAGCTGTTAACTGCACATCAAGAAAGATCCATCATAATAATGGGAGATAATATGTCTCTCATCAATCATCTGCCTATCCCCTTTTACACATCTAGAATGGTCATTGGAATGATTCAATAATGGTTGGGCCCCCAACTCATCAATGTTGCTCCATGATAGCGCTGCTAATCTCCATGATGGTACATATGTTTCCTCATGATTATGCACAATGTTGAACATACAGTTCTACATTGGATTGAGTAGGGAAATACTCATCCTATCCTCCAAAAATCTACACTCCAACCCAAAGAGTTGTGTGCAGCTCAACAATGACATACTAGGATGATTGTATATCTCCTCCTTGAACCTATCAAGGGTACTCTGCATAGTGATAGTCTTCTGCTCCAAATCAACAGTGTGTCTTGACCCTAGGTCATGCAATGGCATGTCCCCAAAACCTTCCATATGATGTGTTGAAATAATATAAAGTGGATAACATTTTCATACCTTGGTTTAGCTTGGGAAAATCTTGTATTTCTACAAGGGTTCCTCTCACCAGTGCGATGAATTCCCAAAATACTGGTGATGATGTTGGTTGCTCCTTTACTATTGTTCCAATTCTGGTATAAGTCTCCTCCTCCTCATGCATCTCCTAATTAATGCATGGGGCTCTAAATGTTAGGAGATCAAGACCACTTTTCAAAAGTGCAAGTGTTCCTTCTCTTGATGTAAGTATTCGGATGCAAATGCTGCTTTGAAAGCTATTCTATTACAAAACATCCCCACCTTCCATGGGTTGACCTCGGAAGATCCAGATGAATTTTTATTTGAATTTGTTGTCTTACGTAGGGGATATGACTACACCACTGACCCTCAGAAAATGAAACTATTTCCCTCTACTTTTAAGGGGACAACATTACGTTGGTTTATGGGGCTCGGTGGAGGAACCATCAATAGTTTGGATCAGATGAAAAACTCTTTTCTTAACAAATATCAAGACTACTGGAAGACTCGATAACTAAAAGAAAAAATATTTAATATGTTTGCAAGAGAAAATGAGGCATTAGAATAATACATTGAAATATTTCAATATAATTTTCAAAGATCTGCATATGCTACACTGTCTAAAGATATTTTAAAAGAAACAATGATTAAAGTAATGAAAGAGGAATGGGTCGAAAAACTTAATATAATGGGAAAGGGGACATCTATCAAGAAGAATATAATGACATTATTACATTGTGCATTAGGTATTGTCAGGGTAGTACGTGAAGCAAGCCAACCAGATGGGATTCAGCGACAAGGAATTATAAACATTCAGGTGGCAACATGACTAGAGAAGAATTCAGGAATATTTTAGAATATTTTAAAACCAATATCTTAGGCACCCTCACAATGCAGCTAGATGTCCTACAAGCCAAGTAGAAGCAAGATTTAGCAGAACAAAACTTGTTTGTTTTTTTCCCATGTTGTTGGAAGAAGCACAACCAGCGGGAATGTCCACTAGACATGGTCCAGACATGTGCTATTTTTACCAAGGACCATGCCACTGAACATTTCCCTTCACTTCCAGGGTTTAAAGTGGTTTTGAAGAGACAGAAGAGGAAACAGAACCAGTGTATCTAATGAATCAACATCGGTGGTGGCAAGCATGACCGGGTATGCCACAAGACCCATCTCAGTTCTTTTCTCCTTCGCAATTTAATCAGCAAAACCCTGGAACAGCATGGCAGTTCTAATCACCTTTTTATGTCTGACCATCCCAATAATTTACCATGCCTCCTTCGCCAACACAATCCCCTTCAGTTAATAGTTGGTCAAGTTTTTCTTTTTCTCCCCCTTATTGAAAAAACAATCCATATCAGCCCCGGTGGCATGCCTCCACTTCACAAAATACAAATTGGTCTCAAAACTAGCAACAACCCCTAGGAATGACCAATTTACCTACGGGAACAAGGGCTCAATATAAACCCACATTTAGAGCCCCGTACCTAGTCCAACACAATCCTCAGCCTATTATGTGTTCTCAACTACCAGCTCAACCCATTCCTAATCCCAATAACAAACTGGTTCAGCTAATCTAGATTGTTGAAAACCCAAACCCCGAAACTGAACAAAAGCAATGTAATGAATGTAGGTTGAGATCAGGGTGTGTTATTTCACTCAAAGAAGATACTTCCCTAAAACAACTTGATTATAAGATTCCAGCAATACCTAAACAATCAACTATGACAGAAACATAGATGGAGCAGGGGAGGGACACAGCTGACCTAGAAGATCCTGAAAACCTTATTATTTCCTCCCCTCCATTCCCTCAGAGATTAACACTGCCTTAACCAATAGTATCTTCAGATTTCTATACCCCAGGGGAGTTAAAAAATCTTTTCATTAAAATTCATCTCCTACAGGCTATAAAAGACATTTATATCTATGCCAAATCAATTAAAGAACTATGCAGAAAAAAACTATTGAGGAAGGAAAACACCGTACCAACTATTCATGTAGTGGGAGAATTGTCAAAATTACTCCTGGGTAAAGAAACACCAGTCAATACGAGGATCAGGGAAACCCCATAGTCACAGTACAAATCTCTGGCCACTCCTTTTCAAACACATTAGTTGATTTGGGGGTGGTCATCGACATCTTAACTATAGAAACCTGCGAGAAGTTAGGTATAACAACTTTGGAATTGACATCTAACTTGATGGAACTTGCTAATAGATCTGTTATCAAACTAGAAGGTATATTATAGGACATCTTGGTTTCTGTGGACCCATGGGAGTACCCGACAGACGTTTTAGTTATTAACCCAAAAATTAGGCTAGATGGACATCCCCTAATATTGGGACAACCTTTGTTAGCAACGATCGATGCTTACATAGGTTGTCTAACAGGCATCATGACCATTGCTCGAGGAGATGCTGTCAAAATATTTTCATATACCCCACTTCAAAACCAATTTTTCCCACTATAAATATCCACAAACAACCACATATATATTGGGAACAAAACATCTGTTCACCAACAATAATTGAAGCTCTCGAATTCAATGATCAAACTGAAGACGATGTAATCAATAACCTCCTAAACCAGCCATCTACTTCAGAAAATTTAAAATTACAAATGTTAAAATAAGTTCTTGATAATAAAGCACGAGAGGAGCCCTTAGGAGGAATTGATGACAAACACATACCCACAATTTTTGTTCACAATAGCATGCCAAACGAAATTGAGCCAGGAAAAGTTTTAAATATTAATGGCAGTCTGAATAGTATCCAACAACAAAAGCTTGTTAATATTTTACAGAAATATAAGGGAGAATTTGCTTGGGACTATCCAGACATGAATGGTATATATCGTCAAATATGCACACATCACATTTATACTGAAAATGATGCTCATCCTATTCGATAGCCTCAGTAGAGGTTAAAACTGCATCTTAAAGACATTGTAAAAGATGGATTACAAAAACTGCTAGATGTAAACTTCGTTTATCCTATTTGAGACAGCAAATGTGTCTCTCTTGTAGTAGTCTTTCCTAAGAAGAATGGAAAGTGACGAATCTTTGTGGATTATAGAGAGCTGAATGAAGAAACATGAAAGACCACTTTCCCCTCCTTTTTATTGATCAGGTCATTGATACATTCATAGGAAAGTGGTTATTCTCTTTTATTGATGGTTTTTGTGGTTACAATAAAATCCACATAGCCCAAGAAGACCAAGATAAAAATACCTTTACCTTCCCCTGGGGTACATTCACCTATAGGGTATTTTTTTTCAGATTATGTAATACCCCAGAAACATTTCAAAGGGCCATACTCAACATTTTTTCTGATTTAATAAGTGAAGGGATCGAGGTTTACATGGATGACTTTACTCCATGTGGAGATAACTTTGATCAGGCACTGCAAACAATAGAAAAAGTATTTGAATGATGTATTGCTACCAGATTGTGTTTGAGCAACGAAAAGTGTCACATGATGATGACCGAAGGATTAATCCTAGGACACTACATTTCTGCAGCTAGAATAAAGGTAGATCCGGAAAAAATAGAGGTAATTACGTTATTAGCCACACCTTGTACTTAGACAGAGGTACATATTTTCCTTGGAAATGCAGGGTACTATCGAAGGCTTATAAAGAATTTCTCACAAATTGTTGTGCCCTTGTATGCATTAATTGGAAATGTTGAATTCCATTGGTCTGGAAAATGTGACACTTCTTTTTCATATTTGAAGAAACTGGTCTCGACTACACCTGTCTTACATTTCCCCAATTGGGATCTACCTTTTCATATTTTCTCAGATGCATCCGACACAGCGATAGGGGCGATTATCGATCAAGAAGAAGAAAAGAAGCCCTACACTATTTACTATATCAGCAAGAATCTCACACATGCCAAATTAAACTATACAATGACTAAAAAGGAGTTCTTGGTTGTCATTTATGCTATTAATAAATTTAGAAATTATATGACTGTGTATCGAGTATTCCTATATATCGATCACTCCGCTATTAGATGCTTAGCTAATAAACCTATTTTAAATAGAAGAGTGACTTTTCGATTATTTCCTTTATAGGAGTTTGACATAACTATCAAGGACCACCCAGGGAAAGAGAACGTAGTTGCATATTTCCTTTCCAGAGTTCCAAAGTCAGATGACCCACTAGTGGCGGACGATCAGTTCCCTGATGAGCACTTGTTCACTGTAGCAGTAAAAATGCCATGGTACGCAGATGTGGCAAATTATTTGGCAGTAGGAAAGCTGCAAAAACACTTGAGATCAAAGGAATGGAAGATGATTGTTCAGTGTAGTGCTAGATTCTCCTGGATCGATGGATATCTTTTCCATATAGAAGTTGATATGCATATACGCAGATGCATCCGAGAAGACAATATTTATGACATATCAAGGGCTTGTCATGACGAACCATGTGGTGGCCATTTTGCAGATCATAGTACGGGGCATAAAGTATTACAAATGGGCTATTATTGGCATACAATTTTTAGAGATGCCAAGAAATATGTCCAAGCCTGCGATAGTTGCCAAAGAATGGGCCACCCTGGCCAATATGATGAAATTCCACAGTAGCCACAGTTGGTAGTGGAACGTTTCGAATGGTGGGCACTGGACTTTATTGGACCATTCAACCCGCCATCGAATCCGAAGACCTACATATTAATTTCCATAGATTATGTGACAAAGTGGGTAAAAATAGTGGCTTTATTGAGATCTACATAAGAATCTGTGAACAAATTTCTTTTTGAGCTATTTCTGCAGTATGGCTTACCTCGAGAAGTGATAACTTATGGAGGGGCACAGTTTGTGGGAAATAAAATCACGACCACTTTGAAGAACCACCATGTCACCCATAGGTGAATGGGTAGGTTGAAAGCACCAATAAATTCCTTGAGGCAAATCTCACTAAAATAGTCTCAACACATTGTCGGGATTGGGCTACTAGACTACCAGAGGCCTTGTGGGCTTATTGCACAACATGGAGAAACACCAACGGATATTCTCCTTACCATATGTTATTTGGAAGGGAACCAATTTTTCCTATTGAATGTGAAATAATGACTCTGAGAACAACCCAAGAAGTGGGGCTGGATTTGACGGAGGCCCATGTTAGAAAACTCTAGCAAATAATTGAATTAGATGAAGCACGACTACTTCCTCTACAACACACCGTGGTTATTCAACAAAAATGTGTTAAATGGCATGACAAAATCATTAAAAAGAAGACATTCCAGAAAGGAGATTGGGCACTCCTCTACGACTCCAAATTCTAACAATTCCTGGGTAATTTATAAACAAGGTGGCTCGGGCCATATGAAATTCAAGAAGTGCACAGCAACGATACCATTACCATGACCACGATAGATGGATCTGGCTCCACATTTTGATTAAATGGACACCTGGTGCACCTCTATCATAAACTACTTATGAAAGATTATTTCTGCTAGCAGGTGTGTGATGACCCCACCATCCAAATTTTACCTACAGGGGATGATGGCCCGACAGTGTTAGGTTCATAAAAAATTGTTATTTTCTCTTGTAAATATTGTATATATGATCCCTAAAATATATAGTTCTTCTCATTGTCGTACATTCCATCTCTTTTTCATTATTTTTATGCTCACTGTTGCATTCTTTTTCTTTTTTTCTTTTCTTTTTGTGTTCTATTGTTCAAAACATTGAACAATTTCTATTCAATCAAGTTGAACAGTTGTTGCTCAATCAAATTGAATAGCTACCATTCAATTCAAATGAACGGTTATTTTTTTTTGCATGATTGTTTTCTGTTCAATCCATTGAACAATTTTTTTTCAATCAAATTGAACAGTTGTTGTTCAATCGACTTGAACCGCTGCGATTCAATTCTAATGAACGAATTTGTTTTTTAGTGTGTTTTTTTCATTGTTCAAACCTTTGAACAAATGATGTTCAATCAAATTGAATAACATATGTTCAATTGAATTGAAAAGTTGTTGTTGAATTCAAATCAATGGTTGTGGTTTTTTAGTGTGTTTTTCTGCTGGACTCGTTAAAACACCGAGTTTCAAAAATACTGGACTCATTAAAACTTAATAGTAAAGGACTTGTTGGTTACAAACAGGAACGAACCACTCCTTATTAGGGTTCGATTTTAATAATAAGTTGGACTCATCCCAAGGATGAGCTTATACAACAAGCAAATGTTATCCTCCTCAAGCTTGTAAAAAATAAAAAGGTACTTGTGAGAAATGGTGGGGACAAAAGAGAGAGAATGAATCCAATTTTCACACTTTGCTGCAAAAAGTAGTATACCACTCTTGAACATGACACTTTTGTCACACTCATACTTGGTTTGGGAAAATCCTTTGTCTAACATTTAATCAAACCACATTGAAAGAATTTAGCCATTTTTTGGGTATTAGCTTTAGGTCAATTTTTCACCAAACCATCTGCAGTGTCATTATGTGTTCAGGAGATAGTTCAAATCAACCATTCATTGCAAACATTTGTCTCCATTTGCATTGAACATCCCTGAGTTAGTCCTTGCTAAAATTTCTTCAAAACTTGATCTAATGGTTTCGTGTCATGGGCTTTCCTACGATGGGTCTCTTTCTATCGATGACAACACATCATCTAGAAATGTGATCTAGAATCCTATCAGTACCTTTGGATTCACATGCCCTAATGGAATTTTTCTCGCCTTCGATGATAGGTTGCATCATTAACCTTCGATCGAATGATTTTGTGAAGTGCTCGACTTCAAATCATTCATTCATAGTTCATGGATTATATTGAGTACTTTGAAATTCATTTTCATTATTGGTGGTTTCTCTCACACTTGTTAACAATTTACATCATTGAATGGTAATCAAGTAGTTTCTACCATGTTCAACTTCGACACAATCAATCACATGGATAGAATCATACTAGTTCGAGAAGTGGAAATCAAGACCCTGGATCTATTTTCCACCATCCAGGTTGCGAGGAGTTTTATTATTCATGATACAGTAGATAGATGGTTGCATCCATGTTGTGTCTACTATTGATGTAATATTAAAATCATTTTTGTATCAGAAAATTTAGTTAGTTTTGATCTGAGTATGGGAATGCCTACCTCAGAAATGATATAAATATATATGTTTGCATTGAATTTTTTACAATTTTTTCACCGGTATGTCCTGTTAGCCCCTTATAAATTTCTTGACTAGCAAGCAAGGGGCTAGTTTGTCCTGTAAGTCTGTAAGGAATGCATTTCCCTTGAAAACACATCATCCTTGCAGCCTTTTAACTGTCTCCCTCTGATGATTTAAGCCAATAAGCCTTGTTGATAAAGAATTATGCTCCAAAAGGCTTTGTTTCGTGCCTTGTATCCCTGCATTTTTCCCCCATTCTATCCCTTTTCCCTTTCTTCTAAGTCCCCTTTTGTTCCCCCCTAATATCCCCATCAACCTCCTAAAATCCTCCAAAATCTACATCAAGTCCCACCCTTGTCCTTTGTTTCCTAAAAATTCCCCTCTATCTCTCTATTGTTACCCTCCTCAGGCCTCAAAATGCATTAAAAAGGGTAAAAGATCCACTTTCGGACCATATAATAGGTCTCAGCCCCTTCTCCGCTAGCCCCATAACCTTTCTCTCCATATAACCCAGCGTCGTGACAAAAGCGCTAACCCCGAAGGTGTTTGCCCCATATTTTTATCGGGCGCTTTCTCAACCGTTGATCCATATAGATTGGACGATGATCATCAAACCCCGTGGTGCTCGTGAGTCACCCGTTCAAACCACTGATTGTGCCATCGTCATCCATTCACCGCTAGATCAACGGTTCGGAGGGCGTCTGCCACTGTGGTCCCCACCGTGCACCATGCCATAAAATAGCCTGGTTTTCATCGCACTTCCTTCGGGCGGTAGGTAGTATTCCCTCATCGACCAGCGATTCCATACACCTTTTGACGCGTGGCTTCTGTACGGTGGCAAATGCACCCTCACATCGTGCGTTAACGTTAGGCATGAGACGTGCAGCGATATTCATACAAGGCGTCAGATCTGCCTCTGCCCATCCAATGATCATTGCTCGACGAAGCTGCATGGGGTTTAAACCATAGTCTCCGTACCCTGGGCCTCCTGTTCATTGCCCTCTGCTGTGCGTTCGACCATCAATCTCCTCTGAGATCTGACGGCCCAGTTTGGTCTTCGCGTTGTTGACTCTACCGCTGTCGACCGGTCCCGCCACGTCACCTCCACGTGCCTCACCATACTTTCGCCCCTCCCGTCTTATATTTTCATTCAAAGGGGCGAACTTGAAAGGTTTCATTCATTTTTCCTCCCGCGTCACCTTCCGATTGTAATCTGTACCATTTTCACCACAATACAGGTCTTCCACGATAGTTTCGCCATCAAACCAGTATGGATTATCAGTCTATCCACCCCCCGTTGCATTCACCACCCCCATTGTTTTCTTAACAAGTTGTGTGTTTTTGCAGGGTTTCCAGAGAGGCGGAAAACCACTATGATTCATAGGAATCATTGTAAGCGGCGCATTGAGCAGACAGAATTAAAACTGAAGCTGGTACTACAGGGAATGTCAAGAAAGGTGGCGGCAGTATAAATTCCATCGAAGGACAAAGTTTGAAATTTCGCAGATTCTATCCCGCGCCATTAAAGCCTAGATCTTGTAGAATCGAGACATTTATGAAGCCGTGGAGAAAAACCAGCTTACGATCAAGGATTTCAGCATTCAGCATTGAGTTTTTTTGAGCTTTAATACAACAGTTTAGAGGCAAAGAACCAGATCAATGATCCCATACATTATGAAAAGGTACAACATGCAGAAATCAATGCATATCAAGGGTTTATATAGCAGAAGAATGTTTTTCCTCTATGAAGGACAGAGCACCCATGCAGTGCTCAATCTATGCCATGTTCTAGAGAGATTTTCTACCCTGAAACAGCCCCAGTACAATCAGAGCATTTACTTCATCAGTATGGTAGATTTCTTTATCATTTCTTTACTTATTGTTTATTCACCAATAGCACCACACAGTACTTCAGTCAAAACACATTGGAGTCATATCAGAGTAATCCACAGTCTGAAAAGGATCATTCGTTCACCTAAAGAACACTAGAGATTAATGCACAGGATTTATACAGAATGGGCTTCGGCCCTCTTTCTTTTCAGAAGTTTAATACTGCATTTAGTTCTCCACCTACCTCCTCTGCTCCTCCGGAGCTATAAATTCATGAAGAACTCATTGTAATGGTTGTTGATCAGTTATTAGAGAACTGTAAGTAGTATCTTTTGAGACACAGTCTCTATGTAAAGATTGTAAGATGGGCTGAAGGAAATGTTTTCAGACTGAGTATTCAGCCATTAGCATATTGTACTTGATTGGTATTGTTATTTAATATGACAAGCACATTTATTTGGATCCTGATCTGAAGCAGTGGTGATGTTTTCCTATCTTTGTGTTTACATTCATTTCATTTCATTTCTACTAGCTTGCATCAGAATATTGGCATAGGATTTACCCTTGTTAGGTACCCTATGTTTCTGCTCTCCTTACCATTTATGTTTCTCTTCTGAATGTATTATCTGAGACATGATTTCAGTTGCTTTAACCAGTGTAGTGGATGTTATTTCCTGCTCTCTGATGTATGAATTAAATGAATTCAGTTCTTATATGTTTCTTGTTATTGATTTAGTTGGAAGTTTGGGAACATTGGGGATTAGAGTTAGCCCTGTCCACTAGGATCCTTGTACGACCTGCTGATCTATAACTTTGTGCTCTGAAATCTGTGTTATCTCCTCCCTCCTACTTTCCATATCGAATAATCATCTTGAAAGACCCTAAGTTTCAGATGACTAGCCCAATTGAAAGCCTGCCTATTGATAGCAAGCAAATCCTTTCCTGACTCCATTTCCCAATGGTTTTGAATACTTCCTGGAATATTTCACCTCTGCCTTATCCCTCTTTGCTCATCCTGGCCTATATTGAACCCTTCATTCCTGATAACCAGCAAACAAAAAAAACAGTCAACAAACAAACCAAGAGCCTTATAACTAGCCTAAAATCATAACATTTGAGTCTCATAGACATAAACCTTTGCTCATACAGAGAGATCCCTCTCTAGACCTAGGAGGGCTAGATCCTGAGGTCTGAAAGTGGTTCTAATGTTGTCTCATCTTTTGGTCTTGCCAATCTGGCCAAAACATTGGAACCCCAACATAATGGTGACTCTGCTGGGGAAATCTTGAGTGCTTTTCACCTTAAACATATTTAGGCATTCAAAATACCTACAATCTCTAGTTAGGCTGGAAGTTAAACACTCCTATTCTCACATCAAACTCTACACCATTTGTTTTTTTTTCCCATACTCTTGGACAAAGTCTGGAAAGGGCCAGGTAGCCTCCGGATCTCACACTCTTTCAGAGGTGACATATCTGGTAAATGCCCTCCCAGTCAATCTCTGGTTAGAGTTTTCTGTGTTTTGAAGATATCCTTGCAAAGGGACATCTCAAGGGCACTGTGGTGGATAGTTTACCCTCCAAAAAACATCCTAAAACTTCCACCTGGTGACTCCATAGTTCCCTAAACATTTCAAAGACTCCACTCATGATCAGTAGGTCTGCTGATTATCTTGGTTCACATTAGAATCCACTGGGAGACCAACCCCCATAACAACATCAACCACAGTAGAAGTAACAAGTAGGGTTAAGCTACTTGGTCAGAAACAACATTCTGGCTTCTAGAACCATTCATACAAGAGCTTACCCTGACCCAGACCCACCTGAAATAGTTGACAATCCTAAGAGCATCCTCAAGGGAGCTCATACACCTAAAATATCAACTATTTCCAAACACATTGATAGAGCTAATTCTACAGCAGAAGATCTTACAGCTCTATCACACTTTCACCTTGACCTAGACCTACCTAACAGCTTATCTAGAACTAGGTCATTTAGTAGCTTAGATCAGCTAGACCCTGATCTTCCTGATTCACCACAGCAAAGTGATAGACACCTTGGGAATAGACATACCCTTCCATCTACACCTCCTGATTTACATTTCATACGAAACTTGGGGCTCAGTCACCCTAGGTCTGCTCATTAGTCCTCTGCTGGTCATAATATCCCTGTCATCCATATACTTGCTGCCCAAGCCCCTTTAGCCCACCAAAATATCGTTATGGCAGCCTGGTATGCACCTCTGGGTTTACCCCAGCCTCTAGTACCCTTACCGAATGATTATCAGTCTAAGATTCCACACTTCACTGCAAAGGAGTCCATCACAGCCCAACAGCATGTAGATAAGATGGAGAATTCTTTCAACTACATGGAAATTGATGATGATATAGTCAAAATGAGAATCTTTTCCCAAAGCTTAGGGGGTGATGTGAAGAAATGGTTTAAGGGCCTACCTCCAGGTAGCATAAATGATCTTCCGGGCTTATATCAGACTTTCATAAACAAATGGGAAACTAGGGAGAATCCTCGCCAACTCCTGGCAGAATACATGACCCTTAAGAGAAACGTAGGAGAGAGTGTCCACGATTACACAATGAGGTTCAAAAGCATTTATAATGCTCTCCCTCCACATATGAAACCTCCACAAGGCATGGCCCTAGCAAAATACCCTGAAGGCTTTGATGCTGACATGGCTTATGAGCTTAGGGATAAGGAATACAACACATTGGAGGACATGCAGAAAGGAGAAGCGAATATAGAAGCCAACCTGATTGAGAAAAGAGCAAGACTGAAAGATGAGAGAAGGGTAACATACAGAGATGACAATGTAGCCTCCACATCTGACCAAAATTATGATAAGATGTCTAAAAATGTGGAAAAGTTACAACAAATGATGGAAAATATGGTTGTCACCGTTAGCAATCAGAACAAGAACCAGAACCAAAACTTTAGAAGAAACAATAACTCTCCCAACAGACAAAGAGAATCAGATCAACAAGTTATTCCCCCATTCCAAGAGAATTTTCTTGATGAAGATGAGGGAATCATAGAAGAGTCTGAGGGAAACACAATTAATATGTTTGAAACAGAAGATTCAATCCATAACTGTTATTCAGAAGAAGACCAGCCTTCACCCTCTAGTTGGGAGGAGGAATGGTTGGAATCTGAAGATTACAGATTAGGATTTGAAAATTCCATGATGCAGGTCAGAGAAAAGTATGAACTTAGAAGAAAAAAGAGTCAAGAAACTGCCAAACCCAAAGCTTCTGAGACTACCATAAAAAAAAGGCCTGAGAAAAATTCTAAAGCAACTGCTGAAACCAACAAATCAGCAGCTCAGAGTTCTGGAAAGAATAGAGAAAAAGACAACCAAAACACTAATGCACAAGGTAAACCAGCTAGCAGCACTAGCACCGCAGTTAGTGCTCCTGATAAAATTGTCACAAAAACTATACATAATGAGAATCAGCCCACTGATTCAGCCACTAAGGCAGTGGCAAATAAAACAGACATGAGCATTCCCAAGAGTCAGTCCACTTTCAATTTGGAAAGTGAGATTGCAAGAATTAAAATCTCTGTCCCACTTTCTGAGCTGGCCACTCAGGATGTATATAAAGGCCAGATTTTGAAGGCTTTGAACCTTAGTGAGAATGGTGACTCTGTCAATTTGAATGATGATCAGCCTGCCCTCTTGTTTGGACCTAAGTTAGAGGGGAAGATACAGGAGGGGGTAGTTCCACCTTTCTATATCAGTCTCAACATTCATGACAAGATCCTGCATAATGCAATGCATGATTCTGGAGCATCTCACAACCTAATTCCTAAGGTAGTTATGGAAAGACTAGGTCTAGAGATAACTAGACCCTACAAAGATTTATACTCTTTCGACTCTAGCAGAGTAAAATTCCTAGGCCTGATCAAAGACTTGTGTGTGAGCTTAACTCAAATCCTAGCTAAATGCATGGGCATGGATGTTGTGGTGGCAGATGTGCCACCCAGGTATGGCATGCTACTATCAAGATCATGGGGAGCCAAGCTGCAGGGTACGATGCAGATGGATGGCTCATATGCCACAATCCCAATCTTTGGCCAACTTAGAAAACTGTATAGGGAGACACAGATGAAATTCCTATTCAGTAGCCCTGGAAAACCAGAAAATTCACCTGTTTATTCTGTACATACAGACCTTGACTCCTTCATATTTTGTAATGATGAATCCTTAGAAGAGTCAGGGTCCCAAAATAGAAATACAAACGGAGAGGCAGAAGCTATTGATTTTAACATAATGGCTACTCTGGATTTAGAGGACAAAAAAGAATAAAATCGCAACAAAACCTGTATGATATGTGGTGGAGACCTAACCCCGAGTGAACAAGAAACAGAGCGTAAACAACCATCTGGCCAGATCCCTGAGACTCATACATTTCACAAGGAACAAAACGATCCACAGCCCAGTATAGACACTATAACGCAACATAATGGCGAAACCAGCCACAGGGAAAAGAATGACACCGAAACCAAGAGTGAACCCCTGTGGATGATGAACTTTGATGGGTCATGCACCAAGAGAACTTCCAGAGTGGGGATATGGCTACACAATACAGAAAACGAATATGCTGAGAGCCACATCTGTAGTCTGCATTTCAAATGCATGAATAACGTCGCTGAATACGAGGCTCTGATCCTGTGTCTAAATCTGTTAAAGAAATTAGGAGCCCGTAAGATAGCCGTGCAGGGAGATTCTGAGCTGGTGATAAAATAGGTAAATGGGGAATACACAGCGAAACATCCTAGGCTAAGAGCGTATAGGAATGACACCATGGATCTACTGAAAACGTTTGTTGAATACAAATTAGTGTTCCTTCCTAGGAGTCAAACTGTCATTGAAAATGGATTAGCTTGCCTAGCCAGTTCCTACCCCAAGACTCCCAGTGACCAAAAAATCATCATTCAGACTAAATTTAGACCTGTTGTGCCAGAAAACGAAAAATATTGGAAGGTCTTTGAAGGTGATAAACAGATCAAAGATTTTCTAGTAGGAAGAAATGAGTTTGAACTTTCTGAATCAGACTCTAAATCTAACCATAGCTGCCTAAGTGATGAGTCCACAGATGAGGAAGAAACACCCTGTAACATAGAAATAAATTGTTTAGATGAACAGACTGGAAATCTAGACCGCAAATGTGAAAATGTAGATAGAGAAGAGGTAGAGGTGTTGCAAGCCAAAGATAATAATATACGCAGAGGCCTGGCACCCTTAGAGGACCTCTTTGACTTTGATGATGTGGAAAAAAATCCCACTATAGAACATGCAGACTCTGATGTGGAAAAATGAAACATAGGCACTGAAGATAAGCCCAAAATGATTAAACTGGCTAAGTCTTTACCTGCAGACATGAAGAAGAAATACATTGACCTTTTCAAGGAATTAATTGATGTGTTTGCATGGAGCTATGAGGACTTAAAGGCCTATGACACAAATATCATTCAGCATAAGATACCCTTGAAAGAAAATCAGAAGCCCTTTAGGAAAAAACTTCGCAGAATCAATCCTAAATAATTGCCTGCGGTAGAGAAAGATATCAAGAAGATGTATGGAGCAGGTATAATTGTGCCTATAAGGTTCTCTAATTGGGTATCAAATTTAGTGGCTGTGAGGAAGAAGACAGGAGAAATCAGATTGTGTATAGACTTTAGGGATCTTAATAGAGCCTCACTCAAAGACAATTACCCTTTGCCTAAAATGGAACATATTCTTCAGAAGGTGGTAGGCTCTAAAAGGATTTCCCTGCTAGATGGTTTCTTTGGATATAACCAAGTCTTAGTAATCCCAGAATATCAACTCAAGATACCCTTTACCACTCCATGGGGTACCCTCATGTACGTGACGATGCCTTTTGGATTGATGAACACTGGAGCCACCTTCCAAAGAGCGATGGACATAGATTTTTCAAATGAGATAGGGCACTTCATCGTTATCTACTTGGATGACATAACAGTCTTTTCTAAGACTGAAGAACAACACCTGAAACATCTGAGGAATGTATCTGAAAAGTGTAGAAGGTTTATTCTGTCTTTGAATCCCAAAAAGACTATTTTTGGGCTACAGGAGGGTAAACTCCTTGGCCACATTATATCCAAAAAGGGAATCAGGATAGACCCACAATGAGTTGAGGGAAAACTACAGATCACACACCCAAGAAACATCAAGGAACTACAGTCCTTCATTGGGAAGATTAACTTCCTTAGGAGGTTTATTCCAAATCTAGCTGAACACCTTAGGAACATGACTAACATGTTGAAGAAAGGCGCAGGAGTTAAATGGACTGTAGGAGCTAAACAATCTTTCGAATCGGTGAAACTCACACTCACCCAAGCTCCCATCCTAATCAGCCCAGATTTATCCAAATATTTTCTGATTTTTTCATTCGCCTCGGAGCATATAGTGGCTACGGTCTTGCTGCAGAATAACACAGAGGGAATGGAACAGCCAATTGCCTTCTTTAGCAAAGCACTCAGAGATGCACCCTTGAAATACAACATCATGGAGAAACAGGCCTATGCTCTGATTAAGGCCTTGAAAGACTTCAGGGTGTACATATTTCATTCTCACACCGTAGCTTATGTGCCCAACATCGTAGTCAAAGATATACTGTCCCAAGACCCAGATGGGAAAAGGGGCAAATGGATAGCTGTGATCTTAGAGTATGAACTTGAGATAAAACCCACCAAACTGATTAAAGGTCAGGGCTTAGCTAAATTAATGGTTGAATCAAACCTACAAGCCCTAGACATTAACATGATAAATACCTTGGATGAGAAACAAGAATTTCCTGATCTCACTGTTGAGGAAAAGTTTCAGAGCTCTCCTTGGTATTCCAACATTCTGTATGTGCTTACACACCTCAATGCCCCTCCCAGATTATCAAAGACCAAGACCAGATTCTTAAAGCTAAAAACCAGAAGTTACTGCATTGTGAATGAAAACTTATACTGGAAGAATCATAATGGCATATTGCTTAAATGTTTGACTGAAAATGAGGCAGATAGGGTTAAACAAGAATTCCACGCTGGAGAATGTGGAGGCCACCTGAGTTGGAAAGCCACTGAAAAAAAAATACTCAGAGCTGGCTATTATTGGCCCACACTCTTCAATGATGTTCATAAAATGATATTTTCTTGCCACAAATGTTAGATCTTTGAAGGAAAAAGAAAACTCCTCCCTTTACCCCTACAACCCATCACTGTCGAAGGTCCCTTTCTACAATGGGGCCTAGATTTCATAGGGAAAATTCACCCTGATTATTTTGCCCAACACAAATGGATCCTCACATCCAAAGATTATTTCACTAAGTGGATAGAGGTTGTGCCCACTAGGAATTCCACAGATTCAGTCATCATTAGTTTCCTAGAAAATCACATACCCTCTCGGTTTGGCTGCCCAAGGAAAATAATCACTGATAATGCTACTACTTTCGGATCCAAAAATATGGTTTATTTTTGTCACAAGTACCAAATAGCACTTGGTCATTCAACTACCTACTATCCTCAAGGTAATGGATTAGTTTAATTATCAAACAAGAGCCTGGTGATCATCATCAAAAAACTATTGGAAGAGAACAAAAAATCATGGCATAACAAGCTAGTACATGCTTTGTGGGCTGACAGGCTTACAACAAAGAAGTCCATTGGCATGTCACCTTTTCAGCTTGTCTATGGAACAGAAGCAGTATTTCCTACCAGCCTTGGGATACCTATGATCAAGCTGATCCAAGAGATCCAAACATAAGAAGATAGTATGGTAAGGAGAATAAAGCAAAAAATCCATCTTCAGCAAACAAGGGAAGAGGTGTACAACAGAGCAGTGAAAGTTCAGGAGAATATAAAAAAATTGTTTGACAAAAGAACCAAATATGTTGATTTCAAAATTGGAGATAAGCTTTTGAAGTGGGATTCGAGAAGAGAGGATAAAGTAAAGCACAACAAATTTGACAGTTTGTGGCAAGGTCCATACCTCATCCAGGCCACTGTAGGTCCCAATTCTTTCTTCCTACAAGAATTAGATGGCACTAAGCTATTTGGCGGTCCTGTCAATGGCAGGATGCTCAAACATTACTTCTGCTAATTTACAGTTTCCAGTTTCCATTTCCATTGTACATACCGTTGCAGTTTTTATCTTCAAAGAAAATAAAAAACGTTTCAAAAAATAGAGGAAAATGAGAGGTTCAGACATGCTTAAAACATGAACCTCTAATGTGCAAATGATTGGCTCTAATAAGCTCAAAACCTAAGCCAAAGCAAGTAAATAAGCTATTCCTAACATGCCCAAAATCTGGACCAGCAGAGAAAAAGGAAGAATCAGCTCTAACATGCGCAAAACCAGAGCTGAAATGAAGAAAAGGAAGTGACTCTAACATGCTCGAAACTTGAGTCACGAAAAGAAGGGAAGGATACTACAAGTTACAGATCTCAAGCCTTCACAGTTTGTTTTTAGTTTTCTGCCAATTTCATCCATGTGCAACTGTCTTTATGCCTTGGACCCACAGCAAGTCAGACAGTCTAATCTTGGCTTGCCTGTTTTTCAATTTCCTGTCTTAGAATGTAGAGAAGAAATCTGCTGGACAGTTTAATCCCAACAGATATTAGACTAGGTAGAGAAACATATGAGACCAACTGTATAATCTAGTCTCATGGAGTAATAAGTGTAGATTTAGAATAGTTTTATTTTCTGTTTGAAAAAATAAATGATGTAAAGGGTCTGCTAGCTCAAATGCACCCTAGAGGAAGAGAAAATGCTAGGACTGTAGTGTGGGTAGGTAGTTTGTTGGAGAAATTTTTCTGCTGATGTAGTGTTTTCATATTGTGGCAGCTGATCTAAAGAAACAAGGAATGTGTAAAGTAGAAGGCACCTGGCCTACCCCAAAGATATATTCTCTGAATTCTTGACTCCTTCGAGAAGAAGCCATCCCCATGTGGAGCCACTGTTAGCCCCTTATAAATTTCTTGACTAGCAAGCAAGGGGCTAGTTTGTCCTGTAAGCCTACAAGGAATGAATTTCCCTTGAAAAAACATCATCCTTGCAGCCTTTTAACTATCTCCCTCTGCTGATTTAAGCCAACAAGCCTTGCTCATAAAGAATTATGCTCCAAAAGGCTTTGTTTTTCCCCTTGTATCCCCGCACTTTTCCCCCATTCTATCCTTTTTCCCTTTCTTCTAAATCCCCTTTTGTTCCCCCCTAATATCCCCATCAACCTCCTAAAATCCTCCAAAATCTACATCAAGTCCCACCCGTGTCCTTTGTTTCCTCAAAATTCCCCTCTATCTCTCTATCGTTACCCTCCTCAGGCCTCAAAATGCATTAAAAAGGGTAAAAGATCCACTTTCGGACCATATAATAGGCCTCAGCCCCTTCTCCACTAGCCCCGTAACCTTTCTCTCCATATAACCCCGCGTCATGACCAAAGCTATAACCCCGAAGGCATTTGCCCATATGTTTATCGGGTGCTTTCTCAACCGTTGATCCATATAGATCGGATGACGATCATTAAACCCCGCGGAGCTCGTGATTCACCCGTTCAAACCACTGATCGTGCCATCGCCGTCCATTCACCACCAGATCAACAGTTCGGAGGGCGTCCACCACTGTGGTCCCCACCGTGCACCATGCCATAAAACAGCCTGGTCTTCATTGCACCACCTTTGGGCAGTAGGCGGCATTCCCTCATCAGCCAGCGATTCCATACACCTTTCGATGCATGGCTTCTGTACGGTGGTAAAACCGCCCTCCCATCGTGCGTTAACGTTCGGCATGAGACGCACAGCGATATTCATACGAGCTGTCAGATCTGCCTCTGCCCATCCAACGATCATCGCTCAACGAAGCTGCGCGGGGTTTAAACCATAGTCTCCATACCCTGGGCCCCCCGTTCATCGCCCTCCGCTATGCGTTCGACCGTCGATCTCCTCTGAGATTCGACGACCCATTTTGGTCTTCCTGCTATTGAATCTTCCACTGTCGACCGGTCCCGCCACGTCATGTCCACGTGCCTCACCATACTTTCGCCCCTCCCGTCTTATATTTTCATTCAAAGGGTCGAAGTTCAAAGGTTTCATTCATTTTTCCTCCCGCGTCACCTTCCGACTGTAATCTGTACCATTTTCACCACACTACAGGTCTTCCACGATAGTTTCACCATCAAACCAGTCCGCATTATCAGTCTAGCCACCCCCCGTTGCATCCATCACCCCCATTGTTTTCTTAACAAGTTGCGTGTTTTTGTAGGGTTTCTAGAGAGGTGAAAAACCGCCATGATTCATAGGAGTCATTGTAAGCGGCACATTGAGCAAACACATTTAAAACTGAAGCTGGTACTACAGGTAATGTCAATAAAGGTGGCAGCAGTATAAATTCCATCGAAGGACAAAGTTTGAAATTTTTCAGACTCTATCCCATGCCATTAAATCCCAGATCTTGCAAAATCAAGACATTTATGAAGCCGTGGAGAAAAACCAGCTTACGATCAAGGATTTCAGCATTCGGCATTGAGTGTTTTTGAGATTTAATACAACAATTTAGAGGCAAAGCACCAGATCAATTATCCCATAGATTATGCAAAGGTACAACACGCAGAAATCAATGTATATCAGGGGTTTATATAGCAGCAGAATGCTTTTCCTCTATGAAGGACAGAGCACCCATGTAGTGCTTAATCTATGCCATGTTCTAGAGAGATTTTCTACCCTGAAACAGCCCCAGTACAATCAGAGCATTTACTTCATCAGTATGGAAGATTTCTTTATCATTTCTTTACCTATTGTTTATTCACCAATAGCACCACACAATACTGCAGTCAGAACACATTGGAGTCATATCAGAGTACTCCGCAGTCTGAAAGGGATCATTCGTTCACCCAAAGAACACCAGAGATTAATGCACATAATTTATACAGAATGGGCTTCGGCCCTCTTTATTTTCAGAAGTTTAATATTGCATTTAGTTCTCCACCTACCTCCTCTGCTCCTCCAGAGCTATAAATTCACGAAGAACTCATTTTAATGGTTGTTGATCAGTTATCAGAGAACTGCAAGTAGTTTCTTTTGAGACACAGTCTTTGTGTAAATATTGTAAGATGGGCTGAAGGAAATGTTTTCAGACTGAGTATTCAGCCATTGGAATATTGTACTTGATTGGTATTGTTATTTAATATGACAAGCACATTTCTTTGGATCATGATTTGAAGCAGCGGTGATGTTTTCCTATCTCTGTGTTTACATTCATTTCATTTCGTTTCTACTAGCTTGCATCAGAATATTGGCATAGGATTTACCCTTGTTATGTACCCTATGTTTCTGCTCTGCTTGCCATTTATGTTTCTCTTCTGAATGTATTATCTGAGACATGATTTCAGTTGGTTTAGCCAGTGTAGTGGATGTTATTGCATGCTCTCTGATGTATGAATTAAATGAATTCAGTTCTTAGATGTTTCTTGTTATTGATTTAGTTGGAAGATTTGCGAACACTGGGGGTTAGAGTTATCCCTGTCCACTAGGATCCTTGTACAACCTGCTGATCTATAACTTTGTTCTCTGAAATCTGTGTTATCTCCTCCCTCCTACTTTCCATATCGAATAATCATCTTGAAAGACCCTAAGTTTCAGATGACTAGCCCAATTGAAAGCTTGCCTATTGATATCAAGCAAATCCTTTCCTGAATCCATTGCCCAATGGTTTTGAATACATCCTGGAATATTTCACCTCTACCTTATCCCTCTTTGCTCATCCTGGCCTATATTGAACCCTTCATTCGTGATAACCAGCAACCAAAACAAACAGTCAACAAACAAACCAAGAGCCTTCTAACTAGCCTAAAATCATAACATTTGAGCCTCACAGACATAAACCTTTGCTCATACAGAGAGATCCCTCTCTGGAACCAGGAGGGCTAGATCATGAGGTCTGAAAGTGGTTCTGATGTTGTCTCATCTTTTGGTCTTGCCAATCTAGCCAAAACATGGGAACCCCAACATGTCGACAATCTAATCCTCGGAATGATAAAGCACTTCACTCTTCAGAACTACTTCAACCTTCACGCTTTAGGGGGCAATCTATTACACTAAAATTTGTCACCATGACATTTATATGTCTATATGGGTTCATTATTACCTATATTATGCTCCCTTAGAGGTCCACAACCATAAATTTCCTTAATCAAGTCTTGGGATTGGAGAAAAGCTCATTAAAACCCTAAAAAGCCTAACTCCACACTTTTCCTAGTTCTTACCTGCAATATCGCGGCTTATTACTCTATAAACTGTGGCACATCCCGCACGTTATACTTAATAAAACTATGGACCCTCATAAAAGGTAAAATAAAATAAAAATTAAGTTCTAGAAGCTCAGCTAGTTGAATATTCTCCCAGCTAGAGGCTTCTAGAAGTGTAATCACGTCACGCTTCTCCCCTTGATTCATCAACCTCTATCCCTTAATTAATGGAGATTATCCCTTGGTATTTTGAGCTAAGATACCTTTATGAGAGGACATTATCCCCCTCTTCATGGAACTGAAACCTCCTTCATCCTCCTATGAATTGAAACCATGTTTTAGTCTCAAGGGTAGATTGGTAGAGACTATATTGGTAGATTGGAGAATTGCTGAAGAAATCATACTCTCTATACTTGGCATCATTGGTATGAGAATTATCACATACTCATATCCATAGTTTTATTCTAGTTCAGAGAGGAGAAGGCTTGTCAAACCGAAGGAAAATGACTGTTCAGGACCCCGGAAGAACCTGTATGACATCAAGGCGACAAGGTTGTAAGGTTACTTCTTATCATGCGAGTTAATACAAATGGATTCTATTTTCTCATTAAGTTTTTCATGTATCTATTTGAGTAATTTAGTTCTTGGATTCCTTGATCACTGAGATAGGTTAGTGTTTTTTGAATTATTATATCTTACAGGTGCTTTTAATCCTTCTTTTTGTCTTTGATTGCAGGTTTCTCATGCTGAAGTGACCTCTTTTGGAGAGGCTGGATTTAAATATTATAGAAAGCATTGGAATTCAGGTAGGGGCATGTCCACATAATTTTTTAATTAATAATTCTTAATCATAAATTATCTAGAGAAAATGGTTTGCATTTGGTTGTTTGTTTCTAAATATCCTTAGGATAATAGAGAGATCATTCTTGTCTGCAAGAAGGATTTATCTACATAACACATATACACCTTGGTGATCAAATGAAAGAGAAATGACCAAGGACTTAATGTACATGCAGGTAGTCTCCCTGAATGCTGTGTTCGGTGTATCACGGTTACAAGGCGGCAGACTCGGCTTCCTATGGATAAAAGGATTGCAACCTAGAGGGGTCTCCCTTTATATACTCGATGGTAGGGGGAGCACTAGAGTCCGTACTAGCGCTATCTAAAGCCAAATGGCGAATGACAGTTACTAGGTTTTAAGATGTTAGAACATGTCTCTAGCCTAAACCACTAAAAATTTTGCGTTAGGTTTCAATTTTTCCTTAGGTTCATTGAATGAATTTTAAAGTTGATCTTGGATTATGTTTCAATTTCAAGGCCTTACTGAATTTGGAGCTCAAATTTCCTAGATGCAAGCTATATGCAACAGAACACCATCTCCAATTCAATGAATGCTAGTTACAAGAAGGATAGAGATATTTCAACCATAACAGACAATGAAAATATGCGAAGAAATCCACTAATGAATCTAATGCAATCAACCAAAAATGAAACTCTTTCCTAGACTAACAAGCACTATTTATGCGAAAGAAGTTTTTATTTATAGAAGAGAGGACTAACCTGTTTCTGAGTTTTTTTATTAACCCCAAGTTTTTATTTTCAATGCAAATAAAGAGTGCAATATATATATATATATATATATATATATATATATATATATATATTTGAAATTTTCTAATGAAACGAAGCACACAATGCACTAATTCAATGAAAAACAAAATAAACACTAGCCTAAGTATTTCAAATGTTGGAATCGAAATTGAATGACTCAATAAATGCAAAACAAACACAAGAAATCACTCAAACTAATGTCAAAATCTTTCAAACAAAAAGAGAGTTTTCCAAAACGACCCAAAACAAGCAATGTAATCGATGCTTGGAGCAACAAGGGGAGTAATCAATTGAAAACAAAATGATCATTAAACCAAAGAAAACACTCAAAAGGATCAAGAAAACTCAGCACAATCGACCCAAGAATGAGACTGACAACAATCAAAGAGACTTGATTTCCAAGCAGAAGGCTTAGTTCACAAAGACACTCAGAAACCCTAAGGCCTTAAACTACACCGATAGTAAAATGGACAAATGACTGAGGGAAACAAGTCTACAACAATTAAAATAGTCCCAAATTCTTAATTACACACAAAAATAATCAATATTCAAGAAAAATTGACCAGAAAACTCATCAAGCAAGGTTAAACCTAATTCTACAGGAGTTGGAGTGACTGTGAGGCGGTATTCAGCACCAAACAGGGGTTGGTACGAGTGCACCAAAAGCAACCTGTGTCAATCGGTGCAACTGTTCTAATGAAAAACAGGCCAAGCCAAATAACTATAGAAAAAATTAAAATCCAATGAGCAGAGGCAAACCTTGACACTCTGGAGCTGAACAGGGGATGGCAAGCAAGCTAGCAAACCAGAAAAAGACAAATAAGCAAGCCAACCACCGAAGTTGACCCAACAAGCTAAAACGACAAACTTACAATGATCCCCAGTGGAGTCGCCAATTTGTTAAGCAGTTAAATCCTCTATTATGGAAATTTTGAGGTCTAAAATGGGCCTCCTAAGGAAATTATAAAATAATAGTGGAAATAATAAAATGATATTTCATGACATCATCAAATTTTAGAGGGAAAAAATAAAAACTACTTTTTTAGATTGTATTTTCAACTTTTCTCCCAAATATTTTACTCAAATTTTGAGCGGGAGTACTCGTTGGAAGAAAAATTTAATTCCTCATCCAAGGAGTACCCATGATGCATACTTTTGATGAACCCTACTACACGAAAAATGAGAAATATATGAAAAACGTGATTACAATCACGTGTTTTCATGTATTTATCATTTTTCATGTAGCAGGGTCCATCAAAAGTATGCAAATTGGGTAATCCTTGGATGAGGAATTAAATTTTTCATCCAACAAGTACTCGCACTCGAAATTTGAGTAAATACTTTGGGAGATACGTTGAAAATACAAGTTGAACAATTAGTTTTATTATTTTATTTTTTTTTAATATTTTTACCCTTTTACTTAAAAAAATAGAATCATCCCCCATGGTTGACATCATCATATTCAATCCTATTGGTTCTTATAACTTTTATTTTGGTTGTACATTTTTCTTAGGAGGCCCATTTTAGATCTCAAAATTCCCCTAATGTTTGCGGACAGAGACAATCCCTCTAGCCCTAGAGTGGGTCTAGAAACAAAGAGACATGTTAAACTGTAGATTCCTAAGTACAAAATGAAAGTAGATCGACCTACCTGGAATTCAATGCTATCATTACTTTTAGTCATCCATAATTTTCACTATCTGAACATAACTAAGTATCGGTTTTGGATTTCTAGAAACAAAGTTCATGAACATTGTGAATTCTAGAAATATCACTACCTTCATTATCCTTAAGATAATTTCTTCACTATTTCATCATCCCATCATGTCAAGCTCAGCTCACCCATCCCAGATAGACCCATCATGGGCTCATGTCACTCAATTTGTCTTTGTTGTGTCACCTATTGCCTCAGCCCTCTATTTTGTTTTGCCTAACTCCTCCATTGTCCATCTAGGGTTTTTAAGGGCATTTTTCTTGGTTTCATGACCTCCATGGTTAAACATCAACAAGGCTTGTATCCTAATTCTTTTACACCTCCTCCTATCCTTAATATACATTCATAAACACTTCCCATCACTCGTATCCATCAAACTCATCATTTTTCTACAAAACCTAGCATATCGCTACAATTTGACACTTTTCGAGACTACGCATGTGTTTTTCCCTTTTGGACCCTTTCCCCTCACTCAATTATTGAAATTACAATTTCTTCTACTCTCTAACATTTATCCCTATCCCCCAAAATTTCCCCAAGAATTTAGACAACCCTTAACCTCTTCATTCCCCTCCCTCTGCAAGGTAGTCCTAAATCCCCTACACCAAACCCTAAATTCCTCTTCCAACTAAGCTAGGGTGTGATATGAAGAGGAGGAAAAAGAGAAAAAGATTCATTTGATAGATCATTTCAGCAAGAATAATTCCATACCATCTCATAAACATCATGCCTCCATCATTTTCCAAGAATTCATTCCAAGAGATAAGCCACGTGTCACACCTTGGGCCAATTTTTCTTCAAACTATGTTTCTAACCAAACACAGATGAATTTGAAAAACATGAGAGAGTTTTTTGTCCAATATAGGCCCACGATGAAAAACCTCCTTCTATTTTTACACATGTATCATGGTTTGGGAGGAATATATAAAACACAGGTGTCCTAGGAGAATTTCTGCATTGCTAGAGTGACCTTGGGAAAATACAATTTTCTCACAGCTGGAGTGTCCAACTAACTTTCTTGATGAGTCAAAAGACAACTAGAATTGAATAAATTTCCAATGAGCTATCATGATCTCAATTTTGAGTTAAGGAAGCCCTCCAAAAGTTGTCTACACCGGCACTCTGCATTTATGCACCATCATTCAGCACTTTTTGACCAGTGTTGGTAACATCTGTTTTTGGAAAGGTAAATCACCAAATGTAAAACCTAAAGACGTTTTGGAAATTAGACTGAACAATATTTCCAACGAGCTATCACAGAGCTCATTTTGACATCGGGAAGGCCTTTAAATGCCTTCTGCAAATTGGTGTTGTGCACAGATGGACTGGCACTGCACATAGAGGAAATTTGGCCAGGGTTGCCAAATAGTGGCCAAATTTAGGTTTTTGCTCCTCAAAGTTTTCCCCAGGCTCCTGTACAAGTTAAAAAGGTTGGTAGTCACCTTTCTTTGCCCTTAAAGTGATCTTTCTGCATCTATAATCAAATGAGAGTAACCATAACCTAAATTGGCTAAAATCCCTAATCTTCATGGCAAACCATCATTTAACCCTCTAGGGAAAAATTTACCAGTTGGAGAATCATCATTAGTATAAACATACTCAATACAAGCTAGGCATCCTTCAAGCTCTAAAAGCATTCGTTGACTTCTTCCATTTTTCCTCCATTTGTTAAAGCTTTCCCTCGCCCTCACTCATTTTTCCTCCCTAGACCTAAAGCTCTCACATGCTAAAAACCAGTTTGTTCAAAGACACAATTAGCCACTATGTCAAGAGAAGATTTTGTCTTCCACTTCACACCTGCTTACCTCCACTCCTCCATCACCCCCTAGAGATCATGTTCCATCACCTCCACCCATACCTTCTCCACAAAAAGACTTACCTCTTTCGTATTCTCCTAAAGCATCAAATGAGGAAAAAAATGATGTTGATGAGTCTGAGGAGCAAGAAAACAGTGATGCCCTTGAAATTGATGGGAAATAAAGTAGCCTTGAGGCACAAAGCATGGAAGAGGATAGTGAGGCAGAAATTAAAGGTAGAGAAGACAGTCAAGAGGATCATAGTCACAATGAGGATGAAATGAATAATCCAAATGGCAGTGATGTTGACATGGATGCACCACAAACTGATGACGAAGCTAAAAAGCAAGACAGAGACATAGAGTTTTATAAGGAGTCATGGTTTGAGAGGGAAAAAATTCACCTAGAGACCAAGCTGAAGAAGCCAAATGATGGTTTGAACCTACAAAGGAAGATGACAAAGCCTTATGCAAAGAAAAACAAGCTTGCTTGTGCCAAACTGAAGGAGGCCCTCATGGAGATAAAAACCCTAAAAGAGGAAAAAAAACATGATAGCCTTGGATTTTTGGTTGAGGCTTCTCAAAAGGTGTCCAAGACATTTTGAGGGACCTCTCCACAAATTTTGGGCCAAATTGAACAAAGTTTTCTGTTTTTGAAATTTTGAGGCCTCTATGCGCAACACCGTTGGCGCTACGCACCAATTTGGTGCATCCTCAGCTTGAAAAAATTAAATTTTTGGATTCCTTTCATCATCACCAGTATTCTCACAAAATTTCAGATCATTTGGAGCAGTTTTGACCCCCCAAAAGGTCAAAAAACACCAACATTTTGACGTTTCTGTCTCATTTTCAGGCAAGGTGCTGCGCACAGAGAAGTGTAGGAAGAATGGATTTTTAGTCAGGAAAATAGCATTCATTCAGGAAATCTCAAGAATTTTTTGAAATTAGACTCATCAGGCTTTCCAACAAGCCATCACGGAGTGAAATCCGACATCGGGAAGTGGTCCAAAACTTGCCTACAACAGAGCCTATTTTTTGCTAGAGGTGGCGCTGCGCAAAGAACAGTGTTGGGAAAATGAATTTTTGGAAATCCCAATTGTGTTCATTCAGGAAAAATCAAGCCTTTCTCGAAATTAGCCTCATCAAGCTTTCCAACAAGCCATCACGGAGTAAAATCTGACATTAGGAAGTGGTCCAAAACTTGGCTACAACAGAGACTATTTTCTGTTGGACGTGGTGTTACGCATAGAGTAGTGTTGGGAGAATGGATTTTTGAATAGGAAAATGGCACTCATTCAGGGAAAATAAAGTATTTATAGAAACTAGACTAACCATGATTTCCAACAAGCCATCACAGAGCTGAATCCGGCATCGGGAAGGGGTCCAAAAATCAGTCACAAAAGAACCCATTTTCTACTGAAGTGGCGCTGCGCATAGAGACTGTCTAAGTGTGTTTTCGACCAAAAGTCAACAAAACACACTCATTTATTGTAAATTGATATTTTTGAGTTTTTTGAGGTGAAACACTCTATAATTTGGTGCAAATAGTTATTTTGGCATTTATTTCTTAGGATATTATGTGCCTTGGGCCTTGCATCGTCTCTTGGGCATAAATGACATTTATGGCTGAATTTCACATTTTCCTACCATATTTAGGGTTTTATTCCTCCTTTGCTCCATAAATGGAGCATGAGTCTCTCGTGTATTTTTTTGGCATTTTATGAGATTTGAGAGAAATATATGGTTTTTATGAGCTTGGAGAAGAAATTGGTATTGTGGAGTTGATGAATGGCTTGTTTGGCTTGATGATGGAGAGGCTTGTTTGCAGGATTCCTTAGCTTCGTGAATGGTGATGTATTCTTAATTTGTTTATGTTTTCTTGTTATCATTATGTTTCATTCTTAGTGGTTTCTATAAATCAGAAAATTATAGGTTGAGACATGCTCTTTGAGGCATCTCAGTCCCTCCTGTTTGTTATAGCTTTGATGTTTTCCTCCATTTGGTCAGCTGAAGGAATTCTTGATTTCTCCTTAGGTCCACCTAAACTTGTTTTGTTTCATGTATGGTTAGTATGCTAGTTTACAAGTATGATTCATGGTATGCCCTGCTTATTTGAATATTTCAAAACTCTATCTTGAAACCTTTCTTTGGAATATTGTTTGCTAGGTTAAGTCAAAGAGGTCTCGTTTGATCTTGCCCTTTGTCCATGCCTACCAACTTGTTTCAGAGTTATCTATAGTTTTATTTATGATGTTTAGGAGCTCCCTCTTCATAGATTAAGTTATTTGTGATCTTGTATGTTTTCCCAATGTCTAGAGGTGAATTTACTAAAGTTAGAAGCTCTTATGCTCTCTATGTTTCACTGACATGTTTACCTTGGATGTTTATTGGCTTAAATATTATCATAAAGTAAATGGTTTGCCCTAGCTCTTTCTTAGTATCTTGTGCTAATAATATTTAAGACCTCCTTGCTCATAGGTATTTGACAAAGGATTCTTGATTGCCCTCTTCCCTACCTTATTCACAAAATTGATGTCAATTGCACTTCACTCATAAACTTAAAGGATACATTAACCTTGCTAGATTGGCCTTGCACTGCACTCTGATTCATTATTGAGACACCCTTGACTTTTATTGACTCCACAGCCCAATGATTTAAAGACCTTTCACTCCACCTATTATACCAATTCATCTCACCCAATCAAAACAACCAACAAAACCCTACACTTAACAACTAGCCTAAAATAAAAACCCTAAGAGAAAAAAGAGCACATCCTTTGCTCCCATAGAGAGAGCCCTCTCTAAGTCCAGGAAGGTTAGGTCCTAGGACTCTAAAGACTAGTTCCATGTTACCCTATCATTTGGTTTACCAATCTGCCAAATCACAAGACACTAACATTCTGGCGATCATGGTGGGATCTTTCTGAGTAAGTACCAAGCTTAGACATCCTTAAGTATTCAGAAGCCCTTATTAAAGAATATCTAGTGAATCTGCCACCTCATCGCCATACTAAAATTCTAGCAATCACGGTGGGACTTAATAAGTTAGTGACAAACTAAGTATTCCTTAGATCTTAGAAAAATCACAACCATCCTTAGATTGGTATTTAGTTGTTGATGGTGGACAACAAGAACATCCTTAAAACAATAAACATCATCCACCTAGGGACTCCATTGGTCTTCAGTAGCCCTGTTGACCTGACTAGTTCTCATAAACCCCCTAGGAATGCATTGAGTGATCCCAATCATGCTAATGGTGGACAACAAAGTTGAAATCTTCCACCTGGCGACTCCACAACCCTCAATAGACCTTAAGACTCAAAATAGAGAACTCTAGATTGGTTGAAAATATGCAGTGACATCTTTCATATTTACAAAAATGGATCCAAGGATGCAAAGGAGATATGCTCCAATGAATAGAGACCACATCCCAGGATTCCCACACAAAATGCCTCAGTTAAATTGGGACAAAAACCTGCCTACATTTTAAGATGAAAATACTGATGACCCCTTGTTACATCTCATCAAATTTCATATATATGTATGGAAGTTAAAGGTTGAATGGCATTCGGATTTCCTTATGAAAATGTTTATGCTGCCATTAGAAGGAAAAGCAAGGGAATGGTATGAATGGCTCAGATCTGGAAGTTTTTTTTCCCTAAAAGATCTCCATAAGGCATTTTATGAGCACTATAAATAAAACTCTTCATCCTCAACATTGGCTGAAAATTGTTGTGATCAATCTCATGATATCATACAATACCTTGTAGATATTGCTGAAGACTTAGAAATTTTTTATCCTGAAGATCTCTTAGCAGAAATTCATGATTTTCATTCTGAAAACATCTATCATGATAGCCAAGAAGAGTTGGTTGAGGAAGAAATCAATGAAGGAATAGAAGGAAACCCACAAGATCTCTCTGAAATCACAAGTGATGATTTATCATCACTTCTAAGTGAGGCTCAAGAAGACATTCAACCTCAAAATCAGCCTTCACAAGAGAAAGAGAACTATTGTACTTCTATCCAAATAAAGAGAAAAATTCCTCCTCTTTTAAATGAAGAGGAAAATCAAATGGTAAACATGGAGCCAGCCTCTAAGCCTTTATGTGAACAAAAAATTCTTGTTCCTCCTCCTACTGATGCCATCTGCCATAAATCAGAAAGTGAACTTGTGGATCAGTTCAAAGAAGAATAGACTGGTAACCCAATATGTTTGATTGGTGAAATTATTTATGTTGATGATTCTCCAGATTTTGATCAATCTGATGATGATTATGTTCTCCAAACATAAGGTAACCTTGCAGAGCCATCAATAGTTGATTTGAGGGATGAAGTTCACTATCATTAGTTTGAAAGAAGTAATCAGCCAAGACAGGTCACCTATGAAATTGATGAGGAAAGCCTTCAAAGTTTAGAAGTAAGTGAAGAGTCTCTGAATCTTTGCTCTACTTCACCTCAATCCATCAGAGATAACTTTCACATAGTTGGAAATCAGTAGTCTTTCAACTTTGATGTCGAGATTGAGGAGGATGATGAGCTTCTTGAGCAAGTTGTCAAGGAGGATCCTTTTCCTGAAATGGTTCAGGAAATCATTTGGGACATGTAATCCTCCTTAACTCCAGATTTGCAGCAACCAAGTTCCTTTGGATTACAAATTGCAGATGAGGGCATGGAAATTGATGATCGCAAGAAAGTTTTTGCACTTCTTTCTCAAGAAGTTTTGTTGCCAAAGAGTGCTCCTACTCATCAATATGATGGCCTTCACACATATTTCAGCCCACTCTATCAAAGCACATTAGGTTTGTTAGAGGATAAAATTGCCACATATGATGAATCCACCAGTTCATATAGTCATGAGGAAGAGGTGGAGCTTCTTTCCCAAAAGAGTCCCAAGCATAGCCAAGTCGAAGGAGTAGTCCTGAATGAAGCTAATGTCTCAAATCCTTTAGATCAGGTATTATTATAAGATCCATTTTTTGTTTTCCTTGATAAATCTAGAGGAGGAGTGTGTTCTACTAGGAAAAATTTGTTGCAAAGTGTGAGAAAATTTTTAAGCATTACTGTCCGAAAACAAGTGAGGTAGAACTGGCCTTTTGGTTTCTTCAGCACTCTCAAAGAGCTGAAACAAGATCAATCATGGAATCATATACTTTATTGGTTATATTGGAAAATGGAGTTCACCAAATGAATGTATATCATGTATAGGTACGAAAAATAAGCTCAAACTTGTGAGCATCTTTTTAGTTCTAGATTGTTTGGGAAAAATGAAAAAACACAAAAACAAAGAAAGGTAGAAAAAGAGGGAAGATTTGAAAAGAGGTAAAGCCCCATACCCAAAAAATAGAACTAGTGAACGTGTGTAATCCTAAATACCACTACTAGTGCATAAAGAAGTATTGTTTCAGTCATCTAGCCTAATCATGGCTGAAACATGTTTTAAATTTATTGTTGATAAGTTAGTGAAAGATAGCTTGTTAAATCATTGAAACTTGACTCGTAAAAAAGGATAGATTAGGGAATGAAAATATACTAGTTCCACATGCTCAAAACAAAACCAAAGAGGAAGATGAGGATGCATAACAAATGATAGATCACAACCCTTATCTTTCTATTTTACTTTATGCAAAATAATGATTTTTTGCAGCTTGTTCTTATGCCACAACTCATGGTAAGTTAGATTGTCTAATCTTGTTTTAAATGATGTTTCAAATTTCATGTTTATAACTTAGAGAATGAATTCTGTGAGACAACTTAATCTCTACAGTCAAATAGTCTCGGTAGAGAATAAAAAGAGTTCACTAGCCTAATCTGAACTCTTGGAAGTGATAAGAGTAGAAGTAGATAGTTTGTTTTACTTTCAAAAGAAAATGTCAAGGGATTGCTAGTCCAGGTGCACCCAAGGAAGAAGAAAATGTTAGGCAACTAGGTTGGGTAGATAGAGATGATGTTGAGCTAATCATGTCTTTCCAATTATTGAGATCACAACTTCAAGCAAGCATCAGCAAGTGAAAGAGGTAAAAATATGCCCGATGGATGAGGCACTAGTCTTCATAAACCAAGAGATCTGAAAGTTATGGAAACCTCCTAAAAATGAGCCTCCCTCTCCAAGTGGAGCCAATGTTAGTCATCCATAATTTTCACTATTTGAAGATGACTAAGTATCGGTTCTGGATTTCTAGAAACAAAGTTCATGAACATTGTGAGTTCTAGAAATCTCACTACCTTCATTATCCTTAAGATAATTTCTTCACTATTTCATCATCCCATCCTATCAAGCTCAGCTCACCCATCCCAGATAGACCCATCATGGGCTCATGTCACTCATTTTTTCTTTTTTGTGTCACCTTTGGCCTCAGCCCTCTATTTTGTTTTGCCTAACTCCTCCATTGTCCATCCAGGGTTTTTAAGGGCATTTTTCTTCGTTTCATGAAATCCATGGTTAAAAATCAACAAGGCTTGTATCCTAATTCTCTTACACCTCCTCCTATCCTTAATATACCTTCATAAACACTTCCCATCACTCCTATCCATCAAACTCATCATTTTTCTAGAAAACCTAGCCTTTCGCTAAAATTTGACACTTTTCGAGACTAGGCCTACATTTTTCCCTTTTGGACCCTTTACCCTGACTCAATTCTTGAAATTCCACTTTCCCTACTCTCTAACATCTATCCCTATCCCCCAAAATTTCCCCAAGATTTTAGACAACCCTTCACCCCTTCATTCCCCTCCCTCTGCAAGGCAATCCTAAATCCCCTACAACAAACCCTAAATTCCTCTTCCAACTAAGCTAGGCTTTGATATGAAAAGGAGGCACAAGATAAAATGATTCATTTGATAGATCATGTCAGCAATAATAATTCCATACCATCTCATAAACATCATGCCTTCATCATTTTCCAAGAATTCATTCCAAGAGATAAGCCATGTGGCACACCTAGGGACAGTTTTGCTTCAAACTATGTTTATGACCAAACAAAGATGAATTTGACAAAAATGAGAGGGTTTTTGTCCAATATAGGCCCAAGAAGAAAAAAATCCTTCAGGTTTTACACATGTATCATGGTTTGGGAGAAATAGAAAAAAAATAGGTGTCCCAGGATAATTTCTGAACTACTGGGGTGATGTTGGGAAAATACAATTTTCTCATAGCTGGAGTGTCCAAATGACTTGTTTGATGAGTGAAAAGACAGCTATACTTGAAGATATTTCCAATGAGATATCATGATCTCAATTTGGAGTTAAGTAACGCCTTCAAAAGTTGTCTGCACCAGCACTCTGCATTTCTGCACCATCATCCAACACTTTTTGACCAGTGTTGGGAAAATCTGTTTTTGGATAAGTAAACGGACACCAAATGTAAAACAAAAAAATTTTTGGAAATTAAACTCAGAAATATTTCCAACAAGATATCATGGAGTTCATTCAGAGACCGGGAAGGCCTCTAAATGCCTTCTGCAAATTGGCACTATGCACAGAGGAAATTTGGACAAGCTTGCCAAAAAGTGGCCAAAATTCAGTTTTTTTCTCCTCAAAGTTTTCCCCGGGCTCCTACACAGGTTAAAAAGGTTGGTAGTCACCTTTATTTTCCCTCCAAGTTATCTTTTTTCATCTATGATGAAAGGAGAGTAACCATAACCTAAATTGGATAAAAACCCTAATGTTCATGGCAAACCATCATTTAACCTTCTACAGAAAAATTTACCAGTTGGAGAATGGCCATTAGTATAAACACACTCAATACAAGCTAGGCATCCTTCAAGATCTGAAAGCATTCCTTGAATTCTTCCATTTTTCCTCCATTTTTTAAGTCTTTCCCTCACCCTCACTCATTTTTCCTCCCTAGACCTAAAGCTCTCACAAGCTAAAAACCAATTTTTTCAAAGACAAAATCAGTCACTATTTCGGGAGAGTATTTTTCCTTCCAGTTCACACCCACTTACCTCCACTCCTCCATCAGCCCCCCAGAGATCATGTTCTATCACCTCCACCCATGCTTTCTCCACAAGGAGACTTACCTCTTTCTTCTTCTCCTGAAGCATCAAATGAGGAAAACAATGACGTTGATGAGTCTGAGGAGCAAGAAAACAATGATGCCCTTGAAATTGATGGGAAATAAAGCAACCTTGAGGCACAAAGCATGGAAGAGGATAGTGAGGCAGAAATTAAAGGTAGAGAAGACAGTCAAGAGGATCATAGTCACAATGAGGATGAAATGAAGAATCCAAATGGCAGTGATGTTGACATGGATGCACCACAAACTGATGACGAAGCTAAACAGCAAGACAAAGACATAGAGTTTGATAAGGAGCCATGGCTTGAGAGGGAAAAAATTCACCTAGATACCGAGCTGAAGAAGGCAAATGATGGTTTGAACCTACAAAGGAAGATGACAAAGCCTTACGCAACAAAAAACAATCTTTCTTGTGCTAAACTGAAGGAGGAAAAAATGGAGACAAAAACCATAAAAGAGGAAAAAAAACATCATAGCCTTGGATTTTTAATTGAGGCTTCTCAACAGGTGTCCAATACCTCTTGAGGGACCTCTCCACAAATTTTGGGCCAAATTGAACAAAATATGGTGTTTTTGAAATTTTGAGGCCTCTATGAGCAGCACCCTTGGTGCTACGAAACAATTTGGTGCATCCTCAACTTGAAAATTTTAAATTTTTGGAATCCTCTCATCACCAAAAATCTACTCACAAAATTTCAGATCATTTGGAGTAGTTTTGACCCCCCAAAATGTCAAAAAACATCAAAATTTTGACCTTTCTACCTCATTTTCAGGCAAGTTGCTGCACACAGAGTAGTGTAGGGAGAATGGATTTTTGGATAGGAAAATTGCACTCATTTTGGAAAAATAAATAACTTACTAAAATTATACTCATCATATTTCCAACATGCCATCATGGTGCAAAATATGACATCGGGAAGTGGTCTAAAACTTGGCTACAATAGAGCCTATTTTTTGCTGGAGGTGGCGCTGCACATAGAGCAGTGTCGAAAGAATGGATTTTTGGACATGAAAATGGAACTAATTTAGCAACACTCAAGCATATATGGAAAGTAGACTCATCAGGATTTTCAACGAGCCACCACAGAGCAAATCTCACATCGGGAAGTGGTCCAAAACTTGGATACAACAGAGCCTATTTTCTGTTGGAGGTGGCGCTATGCACAGAGAAATGTTGGGAGAATGGATTTTTGGATAGTAAAATGGAACTCATTTAGGAAAAATCAAGCATTTGTGGAAATTATACTCATCAGGCTTTCCAATGCACCATCATAGAGCCAAATCCGGCATCGGGAAGGGGTCCAAAACTCAGTCACAAAATATCTTATTTTTTGCTGAAATGGCACTGCGCACAAAGACTAAGTGTGTTTTGGACCAAAAGTAAAAAAAACACACTCATTTATTGCAAATCGATATTTTTGAGTTTTTTTAGGCAAAAAACTATAGAATTAGGTGCAAATATTTATTTTGGCATTTATTTCTGAGGATGTTATGTGCCTTGGGCCTTGCATGGTCTCTTGGCCATAAATGACATTTATGGTTGAATTTGACATTTTCCTACAATATTGAGGGTTTTAGTCCTCCTTTGATCCATAAATAGAGCATGAGGCCCTCATTTATTTTGTTCTAATTTGATGAGCATTGAGAGCAATATATGGTTTTCATGAGCTTGGAGAAGAAATTGGTACTGTGGAGTCGATGAATGGATTGTTTGGCTTGATGATGGAGAGGCTTGTTTGCAGGATTCCTTAGCTTGGTGAATGGTGATGTCTTCTTAATTTGTTTATGTTTTCTTGTTATCATTATGTTTCATTCTTCTTGGTTGCTATAAATCAGAAAAGTATAGGTTAATACGTGCTCTTTGAGGCACCTCATTCCTCCTATTTTTCATAGCTTCGATGTTTTCCTCTGTTTGGTCAGCTTAAGGAATTCTTGATTTCTCCTTAGGTCCACCTAAACTTGTTTTTGTTTCATGTATGGTTAGTATGCTAGTTTACAAGTATTATTCACGGTATGCCCTATTTATTTAAATCTTTCAAAACTCTATCTTCAAACCTTTCTTTGGAATATTGTTTTCTAGGTTAAGTTAAAGAGGTCTCCTTCGATATTGCCCTTTGTCCATGCCTACCAACTTGTTCCATAGTTATCTATAATTTGATTTATGATGTTTAGGAGTTCCCTCTTCATAGATTAAGTTATTTGTGATATTTTATGTTTTCCCAAAGTCTGTAGATGAATTTACTTAAGTTAGAAGCTCTTATGCTCTCCATGTTTCATTGACACGTTTATCTTGGATATTTATTAGCTTAAATATTATCATAGAGTAAATGGTTTGCCCTAGCTCTTTCTTAGTATCTTTTGCTAATCATATTTAAGACCTCCTTGTTCATAGGTATTTGACAAAGGATTCTTGATTTCCCTTTGCCCTACCTTATTTACAAACTTGATGTCTATCTCACTTCACTCATAAACTTAAAGGATCCATTAACCTTGCTAAATTGGCCTTGCACTCTGATTAATTTTTGAGACACCCTTGACTTTTATTGAATCCATAGCCCAATAATTTAAAGACCTCTCACTCCACCTATTCTACCAGTTCATCTCACCCAACCAAAACAATCGACAAAGCCCTACACTTAAAAACTAGCCTAAAATCAAAACCCTAAGAGCAAGAAGAACACATCCTTTACATCCATAGAGAGAGTCCTCTCTGAGTCTAGGAAGGCTAGGTGATAGGACTCTAAAGATTGGTTCCATGTTACCCTGTCATTTGGTTTACAAATCTGCCAAATCACAGGACACTAACAGTTATGGCTGTTACTCATCAGTAATTTTTTCTTCTCATGGATGACTAAATACTTATCCTAGATTTCTAGAAACAAAGTTCATGAGCATTGTGAATTCTAGAAATCTCACTGCCTTCATTATCCTTAGGATAAATTTTTCACTATTTCATCATCCCATCATGTCAAGGCTAGCTCACTACTCCAAAAGGTCCCATCATGGGCTCATGCCACTCATTATCACTATGTTTTGCCACCTTTGGCCTCAGCCCTCTATTTTGTTTTGCCTAACTCCTCCATTGTCCATCTAGGGTTTTCAAGGGAATTTTTCTTGGTTTCATGACCTTCATGATTAAATCATCAATAAGGCTTGTATCTTGATGCTCTTAAAACTCCTCCTATCCTTAATATACCTTCATAAACACTTCCCATCACTCCTATCTCTCAAAATCATCGTTTTTCTACAAAACCTAGTCTATTGCCACAATTTGACACTTTTCTAGACTAGGCTTTTTATTTTCCCTTTTTGACCCCTTCCCCTCACTAAATAATTGAAATTCAACTTTCCCCTACTCCCTAACATCTATCCCTATCCCCCAAATTTCCCAAATAATTTAAAAAACTCTTAACCCCTTCATTCCATTCCCTCTACAAGACAATCCTAAATTCCCTACACCAAACCCAAATTTCCTCTACCAACTAAGCTACGGTTTTCTATGGAAAAAAGGCATAAGAGCAGAAGATCCATATGGTAGGTCATATCAGTGATCATGAAGCCATACCAACTCATAAACATCATGCGTCCATATTTTTCCAGAAATTCTTTCCAAAAGACAAGCCATGTATTACACCTAGGGCCAGTTTTTCTTAAAACTGCGTTTCTGACCAAAAAAAGATGAATTTGAAAAAATTGAGAGAAATTTTTGTCCATCATAAACCCAATTAGAAATTCCTCCTTCAGGTTTTACACAGGTATCATGTTTTGGGAGCAATGTCAAAAATACAGGTGTCCTAGGGGATTTTCTACACTGCTGGAGTGACCTTAGAAAAACCATGTTTTCTCATAGCTGGAGTGTTCAAATGACTTTATTGATGAGTCAAATGACAACTAGAGTTGAATTAATTTCCAATGAACCATCATGAGCTCAATTTGGAGTTAAGGGAGGCCTCCAAAAGAATTTTTTGAAATTATACTGAAAAATATTTCCAATGCACTATCACAAAGCTCATTCCGACACAAGGGAGGCCTCCAAATTCCCTCTGCATATTAGTGTTGTGTGTTTAGGAGTTGGTGATGCACCTTGGTGCTATGCATTTGGCACAAGGCACTGACCCTACTTGCCCGACCAGAAAAATATGCGCTATGCTCTTACACTGCACTCCAGCACTACACTCCTATGCTAGGCTCCCACCATAAGGCTTTTAAGGCATGCTCAAGCCTCAAAATGACTCAAATATCCTCCTTTTCTCTGCCTATCACCTCCTGAGGGTTTTTATAATATATATTAGATCCTTGCCTCACTCTCATACATTTTTGAGAGGTGAAACTTAGAGAAAATGCGAAAAATCCTAGGGAATAAATAAAGTGAAAATGAGGAAAAAGAGAATGAGGAAGAAGACAAAGAAAGTAGTGATAAGGAAAATAATTCATAGGATGATGAAAACAAAGGCAGGGAGCCAAACAGTGAAAGAGAGGAGACAAAAGATAGCGGGGAAGAAGAAACAAATGATGTGCCAGAAAGTGACAGTCATGAGGAAGAAAATGACAGTCATAATGATGAAGAAAATGATGAGCCCGATAAAAATGAATATATAGAGACAGAGGCAGATTATAAAGATGAAAACAGTGAGCTAGACAATGAAGAAGAGGGTAGTGACAAATGCAGTGAGCCTAATGAAGAGGAAGAAACAAATGACAATCAAGAGATAGCAAGAAAAAGGTTTTCAAAGGATATCTGAAGGTAACCTCCATGGTTTGCAAGATAAAAGGGGTTTTCACTACATTAAAGAGACAAATTGTAAAGAGTATCAGTATAAGGGAGCCTAAGCTTTCAAGTGCAACCTTTCTGACTGTGCGTGCAACCTTGCCAACTATGCATGCAGTGTTACTGACGATGCATGTAGCCTTGCACGACACTGTGCATTCAGCCACTTGACTAGCCTGGTGTTGCATGCCTGTACTTTTTCTTCTACTAGGAGGAACAAGTGAGGAAGAAGAAACACATGATGAAGTAGAAAATTACAAGTCATGAGGAAGAAAATGATGGAAAGGAAGAATTAGAAGAAGAAACAGAGGCTAATATTGAAGAAGAAATAGAGGCAGATATTGAAGAGGAAACAGAGATAGATAATGAAGAAAAGGGTAGTGGGTTTGACAAGGATGAAGATGAAAAAGGTGAGGATAATGCAGAAAAAAAGGCATCATGAATAGAGATTAAGCAAGTGACAAAAATGCAGAAATATAATGAAGCAAGAATAAATGAAAAAGAAAACATTCATGACAGTCATAAAAATAGTAAAGGTAGTGACCCCCACAAGTGAAAATAATGATAAGAAAATTAAAGACAACAAAAAGAGCAGTCATAGTGATAGTAAAGAAATTTGGAAGGCTGATAATGAAAATGAAGGCCACAACCATGATAAAGACACCAACAAGACTCCCATCACACCTTTTTTCATTGCCATATCAAAGAGGCCCTCATTCAAATTCAAAACACTAAAAAGAAGAAAAGACCAATTAAACATTGGAATCTTGCCTCAATATTTTCTACAGGTCTCCCAAACCCTATGAAGGACTTATCCACCAAATTTGGGAGAATTTTGACAAGTTTTTGTCTTTTGCAAATTTTTAGGCAAGGAACGCAGCACACCTAGTACTACGCTCTTTTTCAAACCATATTCAAGAGGAAAGGCTTGCATTTTTGGTTTCATCATCACTCATATAGAATTATCAAAGTTTTTGAGATCAATTGGAGTTGTTTTTCTCATCCAAAAGGGTCAAAAACACCAAATTTTTAATCATTTTGCCTACCTTTCAGGACATGTGTTGCGCTCCTACCAGTCTTTGAATTTTCAATTTTTTGATGGGTTCCAGAGGTCCGATAAGAGAACCAATGGTAGATCCTGAAATTAGACTTCAAGGTCTTTCCAAGAGCCATCACGGAGCCTTTTCCAACATAAGGAATCCCTTCAAAGCACTACTGCAAGAAGACCCATTTTTCCTGCTCCTATTCTACGCTCGTAGGATGAAATTTAATTTTAAAAACATAGTGCTACGCTCCTGTGATTGAAAAGTAAAAATGTACGCTTGGTAAGTTTTAGGAGGCTTGTCAGAGCCTAAAGGTCAATTTTGCTAAAAATGGCTAAAAAGATATTTAATTTAGATATTTTTGTCCCTTGGACCTTGCAAGGTCTCAATGACTATAGAGATACTTCTGATTAGCCAATAGACTTCTAGATACTCTATTATATTTTCCTCCTCATTTATTTCTATATAGAGCATGAGGATTGATTGTAATGAGTTGGAATTTGATGAGTTTTGAGAGCAATACATGGTTCTTTGAGGTTGAAGAGAAATTTGGTGTTGTGGAGCTTGTGGATGATTTGCCTTGATTGATGATGATAAAGGCTTGCTTGCAAGATCCTTGAGTTTAGTTAATGGTGATGTATCTCTAGATCTGTTCATGTTTCCTTGTTTATCATTGCATCCATATTTCTCTGTTGCAATAGCTCAGAAAAGTATAGGTTGAGAAATGTTGTTTGAGGCACCTTAGTCCTCCTATTTGCTATTGCATTTATGATTTCCTCTGCTGGGTTAGTTTAAGGAATTCTTATTTTCTCCTTAGGTTGTTGTGAAACCAGCTCCAAAAATAGAAGAAAAGAGATATCAAAGCCTTAGAAATGAGCCACTTCAAGGGGGCAACCTCCAATACATTACATTAATGAACAATTCTTCGATGATTCAGTTTACAAAACCTCCTTTCTATATATAGGAGTCCATGGGGCCATAATGTAATCCTAGTGGGGCCACAATGTAATCCTAGCCAACCTAACAATAATAATTTAAGGGCACAATAATAACAATATGGGGGTTACAGGGGTACAATAATAACAATAAGGGGGTTACACTAACAACAATAAGGGACTATACTAGTAATATAGGGACCTAACATGCCCCTCTCCTTCAAAAAAGTGTTGTCCTCAACGCTTGAGTAGCTCTGGGTGCTTCTGTATAAAATTCTCATCCTCCGATGTAGAATCTTCAGTGGGTAAGTTCTTCCACTTGATGAGATACTCTGAAATTGATCGATTCCGTAGCTGTCGAGTTCTTGTTTCCGTGACCGCTTCAGGTTCCAATATGATTTTTCCTTCCTCATCAAGTTTTGGCAATATTTTTTGAACTGGAAGATTTTCACCTATAACCTTCTTTAAGCATGAAACATGGAAAACTGGATGTACTCGCGAAGAAGCGGGAAGCTCCAATTTGTATGCCATAGTACCAATCTTTTGCAACACCTTGTAAGGACCATAGTACTTTGGTGATAATTTATTATCCTTCTTAGCTTGCTTGAGGGACATTTTTTGTATGGTTGTAGCCGTAAAAATACCCAATCTCCTACATCAAAACTTCTCTCGCTGCGATGTTGATCTGCCTGTTGTTTCATTCGATTTTGTGCCAAATTCAGGTTATCCTTTAAGAGTTGGAGAACTTCTTGCTGATGCTCGATGTGATCTTCCACTGCTTGAACCTTCGAATTTTCCGTTAAATATGATGTGATGGATGGTGGATGATATCCATAATGTGCCATAAATGGGTTCATTTTTGCTGCAGTATGGAAGGAAGTGTTATACCACCATTCAGTGAGAGGTAACCGCTTGACCCATTGTGTTTGTTTATCAGATGCAAAAAAATGAAGATATCCTTCCAAACATTTATTTACTATCTCAGTTTGAACATCATATTGAGGATGATAAGATGAGCTATAAGCTAATTGAGTACCCAAACAAGAAAATAACTCCGTCCAAAAATTTCCAGTAAAAATGGGATCTCTGTCGCTCACAATAACCCTTGGGCTTCCATGTAGCTTTTGAATTCTATCATAAATGTAGTAGCAACTGTACTTGCTTTAAATGGATGAGATAATGCACAAAAGTGTGCATACTTGGTAAGTCTATCAACTACCACCATGATGAGACTCTTTCCTTCGGACTTAGGTAAACCTGTGATAAAATCCATTGAAATCTCCTCCCAACGTTGACTTGGAATGGATAAAGGTTGTAGAAGTCTTGGGGTCTTAATTGTCTCAACTTTATTCTGCTGGCAAACCAAACATTCCGCCACAAACTTTTGAATATCAGATTTAAGGCCATCCCAAAAAAATTCTTTCTTCACCCTGTGGTAAGTTTTTAAAAATCCTGAGTGTCATCCTAAAGGAGAAGTGTGCAATTCCAGAAGAATCTTTTGTTTTAGTTGGGAATTCTTACAAAGATATAAGCGATCTTTGTACCATAAGGAATCATTTTTCCAACTAAATGTATCAGATGTACTAGGATCTTGCTGCGACTTTTGAATGAGTGTCCATACATCTTTGTCCTTCTTCCATTCATCTCTTGCTTCGGTTATCCAATCTGGTTGGATAATAGAAATGGCACAAAGCAATGCTCCCACCTCTTCATTCTTTCTTGAGAGTGCATCTGCAACAACATTAAGCTTTCCTTTTTTGTAGATTATTTCAAAGTCATAACCCAACATCTTTGTGATCCATTTTTGCTGCTCTTCTGAAGATAGTCTTTGTTCCAAAAAGTGTTTAAGACTATCATGATAAATTTTTACCTTGAAGTGTCTTCCCATTAGGTAAGTTCTCCATTTCTTTAGTGCATGCAGTATTGCTAACATTTCCTTCTCATAAATAGGTTTCTGTAAATACTTTCCTTTGATTGGATGAATTTCAAAAGAAATGGGTCTTCCTTCTTGCATTAAAATAGCACCAATTCCATTTCCTGAGGCATCACATTCCACAATAAAGGTTTTTGTGAATTCTGGCATAGCTAAGACTGGTGCTCGACACATTTCCTCTTTAAGATGTTCAAAGGCCTTAGTTGCTTCAGGAGTCCATGAGAATGCATCTTTCTTCAATAATGTTGTTAGAGGTGCTGCTATTCTCCCATAATTCTTAACAAACTTGCGATAATACCCTGTTAACCCGAGAAATCCTCGCAACTGCTTTGTGGTTGTGGGGACTTTCCATTCCTTAATGGCTTTAATTTTGTTAGGGTCTACTTTAACACCCTCGTGAGATACAATATGACCCAGATATTCCACCTCTTGTACTCGAAAGAAACATTTGGATGTTTTTGCATATAATTGTTTCTCCTGCAATAGTTTGAGCACCCTGTCAACATGTTCAACATGATCCTTCCAAGACCTGCTGTAGATTAGTATATCATCAAAAAGTACTAGCACAAATTTTCTAAGGAAGGGTTTGAAAATGGAATTCATCAACCATTGAAATGTAGAAGGTGCATTGGTAAGGCCAAAAGGCATGACCAAAAATTCATAATGACCCTCATGAGTTCGAAATGCTGTTTTTGGAATATCTTCAGTCTTCATTCTAATTTGATGATATCCTGAACGAAGATCCAACTTGGTAAAATAAATTGCTCCATGTAATTCATCCAATAATTCATCACTCACGGGAATGGGAAATTTGTCTTTAATGGTGAGCTTATTGAGCTCCCTATAATCCGGACACATTCGCCATGATCCATCCTTCTTGTGTACCAATACTACAGGAGCAGAGAAAGAACTTTGACTAGGTTGAATTATACCTACCTCTAACATTTCTGCAATCATACGTTCAATTTCGCTCTTTTGGAAGTAAGGATATCTATAAGGCCCGATGTTTGGAGGAACACTTCCTGGAATCAAATGAATAGCATGATCATGATCATGAATAGGTGGGAGTCCTTTGGGAGTTTCAAACACCTTGGAATGATTGTCCAATACTTGTTGGAGATCTGCAGGAATAGATGATTTTTATGTTGGAACTTCTAGTGAGCATAATTGTGCAATTACGCCTCGCTGTTCTTTCTTTAGAAGCTTTGTCATGACATTAGAGCTTATTATCCTTCTTGGCTTCCCCACAATACCCCGTAATTCGACTTCCTTTCCTTCTGAAAAAAATTTCAAGAAAAGTTCTTGAAAATTAAAAGCTACCGTCCCCAAAGATTGTAACCATTGTACTCCTAGTACAACATCAGCACCTCCCATAGGAATGGAAGGCATTGGACTAGTCAATACATATTCCCCCATGGTTAGCTTGATATTATGGCATTTTCCAGAGCAATTTATAGTTCCTCCATTTGCAACCATCACTTGACATTCTGGTGCTTGGTATAGGAAACAATTTAATTCCTTGGCTACCTTACAATGAATAAAATTATGGGTGCTACCTGAATCAATCAACACTATTACCTTTTTCTTCTTGATATGTCCTTCTATCTTGAGAGTTTGAGGAGTGGTAATTCCTACCAGTGCATTACACGATATGGTCGGATTCATTTCTTCCCCTTCAATGGCTGGTTCTTGGTGTATATTCTCTTCTTGTTCATTTTCTTCTTCCTCTTCACAATCTATGTAAAATATTTTTTTCTTAGCACACTTATGACCTTTAGTGTATTTGCTATCACAAATGTAGCAAAGCCCTTTTTCTCTTTTTACTTCCAATTGTTGTGGTGTCAACCTTATAGGTTGTGGAAATCTAGGCATAGCAACACTTCCTTATTTATAGAAGTGAGTGGTAGGCTTCCTTGTCGCCATAATTTTACATTCAATTTTTATTGCCAACCTGAATGCCTTATCCAATGAATTAGGTTCCAAAACATGAACTTCATGTTGGATGTTATCCTTTAAAGTGCCATGAAGAGATCAATCCTGTGTTCCTCTGGAATATCAGTTACCCTTATATTCAATTTTTGGAAGTCCTCAATGTGCTCCCCCACTAAGCCCTTTTGTTTGAGATTTATAAATTGGCTAAAGAAGGTGTTGCTCTTTGTATCCTCATAATGTGCTATCATTTCCTCTGTAAAAATTGACCAAGTGAAAAAAAATTTACCAGAGCAAAGCCATCGATACCATACAAATGTTTTTTGTTCTAAATGTAAAGTTGCAATGCTTACCTTTTGTGTGTTTTTCACGTTATGGAGATCAAAATATTGCTCCATCTGTAGTATCCATGTTACAGGATCCTTTCCATCAAACTTCCTCATCTCCATTTTTGGAATATGGTGGTTCTTCGCGCCAACATTAGAGTTTATGAAATCACGATTAACATTTATTTTGTTCTCATCATGAGTTTCTTCTACTATCTTTTCACCATTATGAAACATTTATTGTATCAACTTTGTCAAACCTTCCATGTCTGATTTTAGATCCTTCTTCATGTTTTCCATGTTGTCTTTCATGTCATCCATCTTAGCTTCCATGCCTTCCTTCAAAACTTCCATTTCATTTTTTGTTTCTCTTTGCGAGAGCGAAATTTGGTGCACTTGCTCTTGTAATTCTGATAGATCATGTTGCAATTCTTCATCTTCATGAGTCATAGTAGAGCCTTCTGAAGGCTTAATGGGTGTTGAATTATTTCTACGCGACATCTTTTAGAACCCAATACTGATATCTATTCTAAAATATGCCCTTGTAATCAATTAAAATTGATTCTTCAAACAAGACTTATGCAATTCGGAAAAAAAAATACACACCTTTTTCTTGCTTTTGAGGAGCTCAATATTGGAATTGGATTATCAATATTTGAGCTTTAGTACTGATGTAGCCCTCTAAATTCTATTTCGAATTCTACAGGTCTGACCTGATTTGGATTCTCCAAGACAAAGTTGTGCCCAATCTCCCACAATGACCTAATTATGGACTGGTTCAGTAGAGCGGACTTGTACGACTTTCCACGTGTCAATGTTTCATCCTTCGGCTCTAAAATTGATATCCAAGAAACTAAATTCCGTGTACTTGTGACCACTTTTTACGGCACTCCAATCCGATGCTCAGAGAGAGAGTTATGAAATTTTATCCACAATCACCTCTTTGAGATGAAATTCGATAGCCTAAAAAAGCACTACCTTCCACAGATCATATCTCCAAAAAAATTTTGAACCAAGCTCTGAAATATTTGTAGGAGTTTCCTCAGGATATCGGCTTTTCACCCTAAAAATTTTAGATTATGAACCTTCGTAGAAACAGAGTTATAGCGAAAATGCCACGATGACCTATTTAGAGCAGCGAAACCCTAGAATCCAAACCTCTGATATCAAATGTTGTGAAACTAGCTCCAAAAATAGAAGAAATGAGATATCAATGCCTTAGAAATAAGCCACTTCAATGGGGAAACCTCCAATACATTAAATTAATGAAAAATTCTTGGATGATTCAATTTACAAAACCTCCTTTCTATATATAGGAGTCCATGGGGCCATAATGTAATCCTAGTGGGGCCACAATGTAATCCTAGCCATCCTAACAATAATAATTTAAGGGCATAATAATAACAATATGGGGGTTAGAAGGGTACAATAATAAAAATAATGGGGTTACACTAACAACAATAAGGGAATATAATAGTAATATAGGGACCTAACATAGGCCCACCTAATCTTGTCTATTCAAGTCATTGGATTAATATGCTAGTTTAAAAATATGATTTATGGTAAGCCCTGATTATTTGATGTTATCTAAATGCTATCTTGAAATCTCTCTTTGATGTACTGATTGTTAGGTTAAGCCAAAGAGGTCGTGTTTCGATCTTGCCCTTTGTATATTCTTATCAGTTTGCCTCAAAGTTCTTTATAGTTTAATGAATAATTTTTCGGAGTTCCCTCTTCATTTATTGAAGCTATTTGTCTCTTATATGTTTTCAAATCTTGAAAGTATAATCATCAAAGTTAGATAAGTTTTCTTTCTTTCTTTGTTCCATTGGATTGTTCATCTTGAATGTTTATTCGTTTAAGTATTGTCATTGAGTAAATGGTGTGCCCTATCTCATGATTATTATCTTTTTCTTATCAGTATATAAGATCTTCTTGTTCATAGGTAATTGAAAAAGGATACTTCACTGCCCTTTGCCCTACCTTGTTTCACCCACTTAATGTTCATTTCACCTCACACACAAACTTTAAAGATCCATTGACTACACTACATTTTCCCTTTGATGTACTCTGATTCATTATTGAGATATCAATGAATTTCATAAAATCCATAGCCCAATTGATTTGATGACCTCTCGTTCCACCTGTCCTACTTGATCATCTTACCCAACCAAACAAACAACAAACCCTACACTTAACAACTAGCCTAAAATCAACAATCTAAAAGTGAGCAAGTTTACATCCTTCGAACATAATAGAGATAGCCCTCTGTAAGTCTAGGAAGGCTACGTCCTAGGACTCCAAAGACTGGTCTAATGTTACCCTGTGCATTTGGTCTACCAATTTTCTAAATCACAGGACCATAACATAATGGCGATCGCAGTGGGACCTTCTAAGTCAGTGACAATCTATGTATTCCTTAGGACATTAAAAAACCCACAAACATCCTTAGATTGGTATTTAGTTGTTGATGGTGGACAACATCCTACCTAAAAGTAGTTGAAATCATCCACCTGGTGACTCCAAAACTCTCAACAGACCTAAAGACTCCAATGGAAGAAGAACCTGAAACATGACCAGTCATCCTAGAAAGAAAGAGCACTCAGGCCTAGGTTGGATTCAAGAAATTATTGTTTTTATCTATAACTATGTTCTATCCTACTTTAAGCCTGATTAAGAATACACTGATGAATCTACATTTGGAAATATCTCAAGCCTCAAAAAGTTGAGCCTCAAATTTCAGACCATGAGCAGACTTATACACATGTGCCTACCCCGGATTCACCTCTGGAAGACCTAGTGAAACATGAGCCTCATGTTACCTTTCCTGATCTTTTTGAAACCTCAAACAGTCATAAATATATTTTTTCACTACCTATATGCACAAAGATCCCAGAAAGATACAAGCCTCTATTTTTTCCTCATATCCTCCGAGCCCTCCCTGCAAATCTTGCAAATAAACTACCTATATTTTATGGAGAAATCTCAAAAGTCACTGTTGAAGAACACATTAAAAATTTTGATAATTTACTTGACCTATTTGAAATAGGAGATGATGATGTGTGTATTAGAATGTTTGCCTCATCATTACAAGGAAAAATTAAGAGTTAGTTTAAGGACCTTTCAGCTGCAAGCATTATCAATTTTCATTAATTCACTTAAGTCTTCCTAGATAGGTGGGTGGTCATGGGTAATTACGTTCTCATCATAAAAGAATACAACCATTTAAAATGACAACTAGGGGAGACAATACAAGAATTTTCAGCTAGGTTCAATAAGGTATACAATGCAATACCTACTAAGATCAAGCCACCTTCAAGGTGGGCTCTCTTGCACTACCCAATTGCTTTTGACCCAGAGATGGTTTTCTAGATGAGAGAAAGAGATCCTTTGACCTTAGAGGAAATTCTAAGGGTAGTAGTTGCTGTGGAAGCCAACATACTAAATAGGGAGGCAAAGCTAAGAGTAATAGAGAAAGACAAAACAGATCAAGAGAGACTGATATCTTCAAAGGTAAAGCTAAAGATGTTGATAGATATAATCAACAAAATGATGCATATACTTGGTAGGAAAGAGGAAGAGTACAAGGTTGAGATTGGTGCTAATTATTCAAAGCAGCCAGTACCATTTTCTTGGGAAGAACCAAATCAGTCATTTCAATGTAAATATAGCTATCAAAACATACTGGCTGAGAAAGGTTGCAAAGAAGAAGATGCTGAAAGTTGTTGAGGAAGTACTATATGCCTTCCTACATCTTGTGCTTCACTATTAAGAGAGTATTACAAGAAAATTGAAAATAAAAACATGCTAGAATGCTCTAAAGAATTAGTAAGGGAAGAAATGGATAATAAAAACCCTTTTTCAAATCTATAAGTTCTCCCCTCAAATCATCTTGGTATGATTGTTTGGATTACTAAACCAGAAATGGAAGATGAGGCAACTATTGGGCTCAAATTGAGGTATTTTTTCACCCTATAGTTACTTGAAATTATGTCACAATTTTTGGAATTCTCCCTCATCTTTAACAATAAAGAAAGAAAAGACGTATGAAAACTAGAGAAGCTAGGCTAATGACAAAAGGAATGTTCTTATAACAGAAAATTGACTTATTTTATCTCCATATGCAAGAAGGTGGAGCAGCTAAACCAATGGTAAACAGAAGATAACCGACAGACGTAAACGTATGGGATCTCAGTAAATCCTAGAAGCTGACATAAGACAGATAGACAGAATCAAGCTCAGGAGGCTGTCGTTTGGAAAATACTTTCTCATTTCATGAAATTGCCTTTAAAAGGACTAGGGATGACCTAGATAAGAAGTCGCAAGGGGAATAGGAAATTCCTTATGTAACTAATGCATCGGAACCAAAATGCTTAAGTGTATTCCTGTAGCATCCCCTGATGTGATCAAGAGTTTTTGATGTTTTGAAAAATCATCTTTTGAATTTTTCACTATGTTAGAGCTTCTGGTGGTCTGGGCCAAACCCCTGGAAGTTCCTTGCCAATTCCCATACTATGTTTTAGTCACAGAATCAATGTCCAAGTATCTAATGCGGTTGTAAAGTACTTTTCCATTCAATAAAGTTACAATTTTCTTTCTTCAAAGATATCTAGCATTTGCGTTCCTTGATTTAGAATAATTGCATTTGTATTTTTTGGTTTATAATAATGCTTCGTCACCAGTAGATGGTTCCGGTTTCTTCCAACGTGGTTACAATTGATTTACAAATCATAGAATTGTTGTTTTTGATGTTACTTGTAATTGACTATTTCATTATTCTCTCAGCATAGTGAATCTTCCTATTATTTATTAATGTCAATTAATTAGTTTACAAAGAGAATTCCATTGCAAAGTTATATAAGTAATTGTTGTACACTTCATTTAGATTGCTTCATTTAGACTGTTGTTTAATTCATTTAGACTGTTGTTCAATTCAAATCGATCATTTTTCAATTCATTAAGCTTGTTGTTGAGACCAACGTTCTACTATTCAATCATAGGCTAGACAGAATAATTAGCCAAACCATTCCACGTTAAGTTGATTGAATTTAGAAGCCTAGTTAATCCGTTCTCATAAGCAACTTAGAGTAACTATCAGCTGATTTCACTTTCATATATTTTGTGGATACTTTTGAAATAATAAGACTTACCTCGGGTTGATAATTAAATGAGAAGAACTAGGGTAGCCTATAATAAGCCACCTTTGCAACACTAACATTTTGGCGCCGTTGTCGGGGAGAGTGTTAAGAGTGATCTCCTTTACTCATCTTTCTCCATTGTTGTGAAGAATTTGATATTGAAAATGAGAGGTAAGAACCTACGTGCTGGCAAGCAACATGCTTGCCCTCTTCCTGATTCCCACCAAGTCATACAAAGACCAGTAGAATAGGTGCTCTTGTTTATGACTAGGAAGAAAAAGATAGAAACAATTCGAAATCATTCGCAAACATCCTCACAATCCAAATGATCGGTGATCGTTGAAAGAACACCATTTATAGATGAAATCATTAAGAAAGTTGAATCTCAGGCATCTATAGGACCTAGAACTATTTCCATTCAAAGTCCTATCACACTCCCTCAAATGATAGCCTCACCATCTGTAGCCTACACCAAGATTCACTGTGAGACAGAAGGATCTGAGCGAAGCTTTCAGATTGAAAATCATATAGGCACTAATACTTAAAAAAAGGGAGGTTCTTACAACTTACAGGAAGGGGAAGGAGAAAATATTGGAGGAATTCAAATAGAAACATCAGAGCCTAAATCCCCTAAAAGAGTGATCGAGACAGACGTACTCAGGATCCCAGATCAGGGAAGCGCTGTAAAACCTCCAACACATTCGCCTCCCAAGCCCACTAGGATCACTCCTCCAGACCAAGAAATACCCGGAGACTTCTGGCACCTCTTCGATCAGATGGAAAATAATCAAAACCAGAATGAGAGGCAGACATCAACATTATAATACCCCATTGTTGATCATGCTGCAAACGCCCCTATGAATTCCATTCCTTTACACAACATTCCCACCTTTCATGGATTAACCATAGAAGACCTTGATGTGTTCCTATTCGAATTTGATGTCTTATGCAGGGGATATGACTACACCACTGATCCTCAAAAACTAAAACTATTTCCCTCTACCTGAAAAGGAACAACACTACGCTGGTTCATGGGATTAGGTGGGGGAAATATCAATAAATGGGACCAAATGAAGAACATTTTCCTTACCAAGTACCAAGAAAAATACCAGACTCGAGATCTAAAAGATGAAATCTTCAATATGTCTACAAAAGACAATGAAACATTAGAAGAGTACATAGAAATATTTCAATACAATTTACAAAGGTCTCCATATACCATGCTATCCAAGGACATCTTAAAAGCCATAATGATTAAAGGAATGAAAGAAGAATGGGTGGAAACACTTAACATAATGGGAAAAGGAGATATTTACCAGTAAGAATATGATGAGATTATTTCCTTGTGCATTATATTCTCCTGGGGTAGTGCGTGAAATTAGCCAAGTGGGCGTGATTCTATAAAAAATGATCTTAAGCAGTCAGACGACAATGTAACTAGAGTAAAATTTGGCAATCTTTTGGAAGATTTAAAAACTGACATTTTGGGTACTTTGACAATGCAACTTGACTTTCTACAAGCCGAATGAAACAAGCTATAGCATAACAGAGCTTGGTTGTCTTTTTCCCAAGATGTAAGAAGAAGCACAACAAGAGGGAATTTCATTTAGACATGGTTCAGACTTGTGCCATATGCACTAAGGATCATGCCGCAGACCAATTTCCTTCACTTCCTGGGTTGAAAGTTGTTTACAGGGAAGCAGAGGAAGAGACAAAACCAGTATATTTAATGAATCAGCATTGACAATGGAAAGCATGGCCAGGTATGCCACAATACCTTCCTCAGTTCTTTTATTCTTCGTATTTTAACTAGCAAAACCATGCAATAGCTTGGTAGACACAAAATCATTTTTCTACTTGGAAAAAGCAGTTGTTTCCTATGCCACCCTAGCCTATACAACCTTCATTAGGGAACAATTGGCCAAAATTTCCTTGTTCTCCCCCTTATTAGAAAAATGTTCCATATCAAACTCGGTGGTCAAACTCCCCTCCTCAAAACACTAATTGGAATTGGCAGTGACCCATGGGAATGACCAACCTACCAATGGGAGCAGGGACCCAAAATCAACCTACACTACCAGCACCATACCCAATCCAACACAATCCACACCCTGCCATACGCTCTCAATTTCCAGCTCAACCCAATCCCTATCCCAACAAAATACCTATTCAACTAATTCAGATCATAGAAAATTCAAATTCCCACATCGAAGAGAAACAGTGCAACGAACTAAGACTGAGATCAAGATGCACTATCTTACCTATAAAAGCCATGACTCCACCTCATTCTTGAATTGAAACCTCAACAGAACCTAGCCAAGAAAATATAATAGAAACGACTATAGGCAAATATAAAGAAACAGTTGATCAACGAGGACCTGAAGAACTTAGGATGTCTCCACCCGCATTTCCTGAAAGATTAAATTTTCCCAGACCGATAATCGCTCCATATTTTGACATCCTGGGGGAATTGAGAAACCTTTGTATCAAAATTTCTCTTCTCCAAGCTATCCAAGACATCCCCATCTAAGCAAAGACATTTAAAGAGTTATGTGGAAAAAAAAAGTAAAGAAAACAAAGGTTGCACCCACCATTCATATGGTAGGAATGCTATCTGACTTGTTACTAGGTAGGGAATCACCTATCAAATATGAAGACCCAAGAAATTCCATTGTGACTATAAAAATCTCTAGCCACTCATTTCCAAACACATTGGTCAACCTAGGGGTAGCCATTAACATCCTAACCATTGGGGCTTGCAAAAAACTAGGCATATCATCTTTAGAACCTATAGCTACACTGCTAGAACTAGCTGATAGGTCTGTTATCATACCAGAAGGAATAGTGCAGGACATACTGGTCTTTGTGGACCCATGGGAATACCCAGCTGATTTTTTAGTTATTAATCCAAAGAACAGGATGGAAGGGCACCCATTTATTCTTGGGCGGCCTTGGCTAGCCACAACAGATGCTTACATAGGCTGCCGAGTAGGTAGCATCACTATCACTAGAGGAGATTCCATAAAAAATATCATTATTTATCCGCCTGCCAAAACAAGCTTACCCATTGTAAAAATTCACAAACATCCATGTACATATTAGGAGAAAAAAATTCGCCCACCTCTGACACTAGTAGAAGCTCTCGAATTTAAGGATTAGAATGAAGATGATGTAATCAATAATTTTATGAATCGGTCACCCACATCTTGAAATTTAAAGTGCCAGATGTTGAAAACGGTCCTTGAAAACAAAGATCTAGGGGATCCTATGATAGACCTTGAGGATCAACATATTTCCACAACCACTCTACGTAATAGCATACCGATTGAGATTGAGCCACAAAAGGTTCTGAATATTAATGGCAATTTGGATGATGACCAAAAACAAAAGCTCATAAAAATCCTTCGGAAGCATCAAGGGACATTTGCTTGGGATTACCAAGACATGAAGGGTTTATACCCACAGCGATGCACCAACCACATCTATACCAATAAGGAAGGACATCCCATTAGACAACCTCAGCGAAGGCTAAACCCACACTTAAAATATATTGTAAAAGAGGAGTTGCAAAAGCTATTAGATGTAAATTTCATTTATCCTATTTCAGAAAGAAAATGGGTCTCCCCTCTGGTAGGCATCCCTAAAAATAATAGGAAATGGAGAATCTGCGTAGATTATAGAGAATTGAATAAAGAAACTTAGAAATACCATTTCCCCCTTCCCTTCATTTACAAATTCCTTGACAAATTGGCAGGGAAACAGATATTTTCCTTCCTTGACAGCTTCAGCAATTACAATCAAATCCAAATAGCTCCCGAAGATTAGGATGAGACAACCTTTACCTGCCCATGGGGTACTTTTTCTTACAGAGTTTTACCATTTGGATTACGTAATCCCCGAGAAACATTTCAAAGTGCCATAATTAGCATATTTTTTGACTTAATAAATGAAGGGATTGAAATCTATATGGATGACTTCACACCATATGGCGAGGGCTTCGATCAAGATTTAGAAATGCTAGAAAAGGTGTTGGAGTGATATATTGCTACTAGGCTATGTATAAGTGATGCAAAATGTCACATGACGATAACAGAGGGAGTAATCCTAAGTCACTACATCTCTGCAGCTGGAATACAGGTAGATCCAGCTAAGATAGAGGTAATCCTTATATTAGCTACACCTCGTACAAAGACAGACGTACGTAGTTTTTTGGGATATGTAGGATATTACCACAAATTTATAAAGAATTCCTCAAAAATAGTTGAACCTTTGTATGCTTTAACTAGAAATATTGAATTCCATTGGGCTGATAAATGTGACAACGCTTTTACAAATTTGAAGAAATTTGTCTCAACAACACCAATCCTACGAGGACATAATTGGAAACTTTCTTCTCACATCTCTTCAGATTCCTCCGACACAGTAATAGGAGCAGTCCTTGGCCAAGAAGAAGACAAAAAACCTTATGCCATTTATTATATCAGCAAAAATCTCACTCCTGCCGAACTAAATTATGTTGTGACCGAGAAAGAGTTCGTAGCTGTCATTTATGCTATTAATAAATTTGGGCACTATATAACTGGTTAACAAGTACTCCTGTATATTGATCACTTTGCTATTAGTTATTTAGCCAATAAACCAATCACGAATGGGAGAATAACTCGTTGGTGGTTGTTGTTGTAGGAATCTGATATAACAATCAAATATCGTTCAGGAAAGGAAAACATGGTCACCGACTTCCTATCTAGGGTTCACAAGACAGACGACACACTAGCAGTCGATGATCAGTTCCCTGATGAACATTTGTTTGTTGTAGCAGTAAAAACACCATGGTATTCAAACGTCATAAATTATTTGGCATTCGGGAAACTACCCAGACATTTAACATCAAAAGAATAGAAATTGATTGTACAATGCAGCGCAAGGTTCTCCTGGATCAGTCGATACCTCTTCCATACAGGGGCCAATATGCACATACTTAGATGCATCAGGGAGGACGAAATATATGAAATCTTATGAGCCTGTCACGATGAACCTTGTGGTGGCCATTTTGTAGAACGTAGAACAGGGCATAAAGTGTTGCAATTAGGCTATTATTGGCCTACGATTTTCAAAGACGCAAAAAAATATGTCCAGGCCTATGATAACTACCAAAGAATGGGCTGCCCAGACCAAGCTGATGAAATTCCGCTACAATCACAATTGGTTATAGAACCATTCGAACAATGGGCGCTGGACTCCGTTGGGCCATTCAACCTGCCATAAAACCAGAAATTCCACATACTGGTTACCACAGATTATGTAACCAAATGGGTAGAAGCAGTGGCCTTGTCAAGAGCCACGTCGGAATCGGTGACTAAGTTTCATTTTGAACTATTCGTACGATACGGTTTTCCATGGGAAGTGATAACGGATGGGGGGGCACAATTCATAGGTAATAAAATTACAGCCACCCTAAGAAATCACCATATCACCCATAGAGTTATGTCTCCTTACCACCCGTAGGAAAATGGGCAAGTCGAAAGTACCAACAAAGTCCTGGAAGAAATCCTTACCAAAATTGTATCAACACACTGCCAGGACTGGGCCACTAGATTACCAAAATCCTTATGGGCTTATCGTACAACTTGGCGAAACACCACTAGATACTCACCACATCAATTATTATTTAGGAGAGAACCTATCTTCCCTATTGAATTCAAAATCAAAGCTCTGAGAACCGACCAGGAGGTAGGATTGGACTTAACAAAAGCCCAAGCTAGAAGACTCCATCAAATAAATGAATTAGATGAAATACGGCTACTAGCCCTGCAACGCACAATGATCATCCAACAATAGCGAGCTACATGGCATGATAACCTTATCAAGAAGAAGGTATTTCAGAAAGGAGATTCGGCCCTCCTCTATGACTCCAGATTCCAAGATTTTCCAAGAAAACTACAAATAAGGTGGCTCGGTCCATATGAGATTTAGGAATTACACAACAATGGCACACTCATTTTGACCACCATAGATGGGTCTGGTTCAACATTCTTATTTAACGGACATAGAGTGTGCCTCTATCACAAACCTCCCATGAGAGAATATTTTGGCCAACAGGTACGAAACGATCCCACCATTCAAGTTGTGGCACAAGGGGGTGACAACCCCACAAACTCAAGTACATGAGAGGTTTGCTACCATCATTTGTAAATAATGTATATAAATGTCTTATTTTGTTGTACATTTTTCATACTTGCAATTTTTTTCTCTCATTCCCTTGTGAGTTGCATTTTTATTCTTTTTGTTGTTCAATCCTTGAACGACCGTTGTTCAATCAGATTGAACAGCCATGTTTTTGCATTTTTATTTGTTGTTCAGTCCTTGAATGACTGTTTTTCAATATTTGAACGAATGCTATTCAATTTAATTGAATAGCCACTTTTTTGCGCTTTTATTTGCTGTTCAATTCTTGAACGATTGTTGTTCAATCGAATTGAAAAGCCATTTTTTTGCGTTTTTATTTTTTGTTCAATTCTTGAATGGTTGTTGTTCAGTCTTTGAACGATTGTTGTTGAATCAAATTGAACAGCCAATTTTTTGCGTTTTTATTTGTTTTTAAATCCTTGAACGACTAATGTTTAGTCTTTGAACAACTGTTTTTCAATCTTTGAATGGTTGATGTTCAATCAAATTGAAAAACCATTTTTTTGCATTTTTACTTGTTGTTCAATCCTTGAATGACTGTTGTTCAATAATTGAATGGATGTTGTTCAGTAGAATTGAACAACCATTTTTTTGTGTTTTTATTTGTTGTTCAAACCTTGAATGACTGTTGTTCAATCTTGGAACTGTTGTTGTTCAGTCGAATTGAACAACCATTTTTTTTGCTTTTTTATTTGTTGTTCAATCCTTGAATGACTGTTGTTCAATCTTTGAATGACTTTTGTTCAGTCGAATTGAATAGCTGTTTTTGTTGCATTTTAATTTTGTTGTTCAATCCTTGAACGACTGTTTTTCAATCTTTCAACAGTTGTTGTTCAATTGAATTGAACAACCATTGTTGTTGCATTTCTAGTTTGATGTTCAATATTTGAATAGCTATTGTTCAATACTTAAACGGCTGATGTTCAATCGGATTGAATAGCCAGGTTTTTGTGTTTTTATTTTTCTCTCTATTCAATACCCGAATGGTTGTTGTTCGACCATATTAAACAACTGAGTTTTGTGTTTTACTTCTCCCTGCTGTTCAAAGTGAATAAACTTGCTTTTTATTCCATTATTTCCTTTATCTAGCACCCCTCCCCTAATATACACCTGAGCTATAAAAGAATCTCTGAGTAGGGAATGGCAGTTGAAGAGGAGAGGGAAACGATAAAATTACCAATATGATGACTCCTTGGCATTATAATCCTTAAACAGGAAGCTAACATTGTGCATACATGAAATGAAAGGCTAAGTCATCCCCAGTTCAAATATGTTATCATACAATACATGAACCTATGATGGTATATATTTCTGCACTATTCGAGTAATATTTCCGTCCAATATGAAGGAATGAGAATAAGGGGTATTAATTGTATTGGCATTATTTCACTTCTTTCACCATCCTTGACTATTAAGGAGTTAATGAGCCTCCCTTCATATATAAAGAGCAACTATTATGTGTTCATGCAAATTTTTAAGAGGATAGGGGGTCTCATCATGATCCAACCTACCATGATCATAGGGATTTAAAAAGTGACATGCACATAATGGCTACCACACCAGGGTAATGAACTTCTCATCTGCTTGAAGGATAGGAGGTCTCATCATGAGCCAGCCTGATCAGTATGTTACAATCCTAGTGAATGGAACTGTGACTATCTGGCTATCACACTAGCATAGTGACCTCCTTATAAATCAAGATGTTATGATTCAAAAAGAAGTACTGCGCTTACATGCAAATTTATAAGAGAGGATAGGGGGTCTCATCACAAGTCAACCTACCACGTTCATAAGAGCATAACAAGTGGCATGCCCACAATGGCCACCACACCAGGGTAATGACCTTCTTAACTGCTTGAAGGACAGGAAGTCTCATCACGAGCCGACCTGATCACTTTGCTACAACTCTGGTGAGTGGCACTATGGTTATCTAGCTACCATACCAGCATAGTGATCTCTCCACAAAATTGGTAGAATAACTATTTTTTACATAAAGATCCCAGCTCATTCTTTCGGGCTAAAATAACAACCCTACCGAGGCTATGAACGTCTTCTGGCAGCAGTGGCTCTGGTTATGGTATGAAAGTATGCTTCATAAATAGCCAGTTGCTTTTATATACACCTTATCTTCCATTCTTCTTCCAAAAGCTATTACTCGGATTAGTGATAATTATAATCTACCACAGGAATAACTAACAGAGATATGCTTACATATTTGAACCCCAGGATGATAGCACCAATCATTACTTGACTCAATCTTTCTTCCTTCATAACTTTTCATTGAAGAAGGACATTATATCATAACAATGGTTATATTATTCCCTCTCCCTTTTTGGTCACTTCCGCACAACATGAAATTATGAAAAAATTTCCAAAACTGACCTTTACACTGCATATGCTAGTAATTACTCAACCACCTAAAGCTCAAAAGCCATGACCTGCTCCTTCACGTACAAGTAATTATTACCAAATACTGACATTCCCCTGTCTACATTCATGATTGTCCAAATCTCTCCTGTACTTGAGGGCGTGGGCACACTTTCTTCGATGGAGGGTGTTTGATTGGTCTTAATTTGGCAAGCATGCAAAATCCCTACACAAATCCCGTTAGACACATCGATAAGACTAGAGGAACACTGTAATTAAGGCATGAAGTTACCTTCACAGAACCACAATTTCTCTTTCACTTGTATACAACATTTGGTCGAAACAACAGAGCCGAGAAAGAATAAAATCAGAGGAAGAAATAATATCATCTATGGGAGGAAATTACCTTCGAAACAAGCCTGTAAACTTTCCAATTTTGGATGCATCTATTGCCATCCTCCAGCAAGCCGGTTGGCTGACATATGTACACTGATTACAAGGATTTGATACAAAAACTGCAATTGATTTTCTACAAAATCTGCAAGAAGGTCAAACTAGAATCAAAGGTCGAATTATACTAGTCAGAGAGGAAATTATTGCTAGAGTCTCTGGAATACCAGCAGAAGGAGAAAGATGGGAAGAGAAGCATCTCCTCCTAGGAGAGGTAGTAGCAGCATATCAGGATCCAAAGGAGCTGTTGGAGAAAACAGGGAGAGGGATTAATCCTACCTCTCTACACCAGCCATGGTAGGAACTGACGGTATTCATCCAAAATTTCATTACATGTGACATACATTGGGATGTGGTAAAACCTTGTCAACTCAAACTTTTAGCTGTACTTAAGAAAAATATTTCTGTTAATCTACCTGATTTATTGAATTCCATATTGCATGATACTATTGTTCGATTAAGAAGAGCCAAAAATCCCTAAGCAGTAGTCAGTCACCATGGGTTAATTAAACTAGTCATAATTCATGAGTTGGATAAGCAGCAAATATCCTGGGACAATTTTGTTAACCCTGATGCACAGGAAGAAGAAATAAACCTTGATGAAACCAAAATTGAGTCCCCTAGGGTAAATACACTAAGAAGAAAAGGGACCCAAACTGCAACCTCAGAGCTAAGCAAGCAAAAACGGTCCAAAAAAATTCAAGGAACCTCATAACTCATGGAGGAGGCATGACCATCACACGCACCCTTGCAAGAATTTTAGGAAGAAATGGCTCGAGACTTAGGACAAATAAGGATAGTATATGAAACTAGAAACCCATTGGGAGCAGAAGGGCAAGAGGAATCCTTAGCTAAGCCTGCCACCACTAGCAGTTTTGGTCACACTGAAGTCCTAACCGACCAAGAAAACCACAGGATGATGGGGCTCTATCCCCTCTTGAGAATTATGAGGTGTAAAGCGAAGGGCAGGCAGAGGAGAGAATGGAATCAGAAAATTAGTCAGGTGACAGTGTCCCTATGGAGAAAATCATAAACATAGAAACAATCCCTTGGACACTAGGAGGTAGCACTGCACCACCCAGTCGGGACCCTCACACTGAAATAAAATCTAAAGATCTAATAAGAAACACCATCACAGACAACCCTAAGGTTGGCAACACCATCCCTCAAAATGGGAATACCACTCCTCCACCACATGCTGAAATTAGGATAGGTGAAAATTCAGATGAAAATAAAATTAAGAAACTGAGCAAGGTCGGAAGAAGATGAAAGAAATTGGTAAAATATCTAAGAAAACAACTGAAGGAGGATAAGAAGGGCCTGGAAGCCAAGGAAGGAAACCACCACTATAGGAACTCAAACAAAATTAGTCACCAAATTGTTAAACACTATTGAAGCCGATATGAAGGCTCACTTAGCTAACATTGTTGAGGCCGGGATGCAAACTGACTTGGTAGCCACTGCAGAAACTAAGGTGCAGACCAACTTAGCCGATACTGCTGATACTGGCATACAGATTGATCAAGTAGATACTACTGAGGCTGAGATTCAAACAGAACTAGCAAACACCATTGAAGATTCTACACAAAATGAATACAAAGTTACAGAAGAGAAGAGGACCCAAACAGAGGAAGCCCCTACCTATGCCCATTTGGTATAGAACGTTGTCAACTAGAAATTATGCAATGAACTAGTGCAAACACAACATGAAATAGCTTAGTGTAGGAAGGAGGTGGTGCCAACACAATAATATTAAATGCTACTTAACAAATTCACAGACTTCTCCTCCATAGAAGACGAGACATTTTCCCAGTTCAGAGGGGAACAGGCAAAACTGAAAATGGCATAAGAACAGGTGGAGCAAACCAAGAAACAAATCACTACAATTTGTTCTCTGTATAATGATGCGCTATCATGTAGAGCACCGACGACCAACTATTCCCTATTCTTAACAGAATGATATCTACTCCTGGAGGTCAAGGCTGTCAGGGCAGGAAATTCCACAACTTCAGGACAATAGAAGAATTTTTCCACTGTTGTAATGATCAAGATGAGCAGGTCCAGCGTCTTCTATGTGAAATTTACATGCACAATTTCTGTCTAGAAGAAGACACAGATAACAACCATCGTCCATTTATAGGGGATGTTCAGCTGCAAGCCTTCCTCTCATTTGCTAAGAACTAGATTATGTGGGCGAAGGCCTATAACATCTTCCAAAAGAGAGAGCATGGCCTATACTTGTGGGTCAGAGGGGAACCTACAAAATCCCTGCAACTATTCATCCAACACAAAAAATTCATGCGAAGGCGAGGTGTAAGGACTACGCTGGGGCCCATCCATAAGGACATCATAGAAAATGGACGAGAATAATTTGAGGATATTCATGAAGTAGCCTTTGTAGCAGCTAAGAAAAGATGGATGGCTTCCATGAACAATGTAAATAATAGGGAGCCATTCGGCTATAGGAATTTCAAGGTTGCTACCTCTAGATTCCTCTCATATGGTAGCTTGGTATTTAGCATGGGGCTTGCATGGTTAGGATGTAGATACATAATCCCTCTCTTCTAGTACCCCCCTAAGGACTATAATCAAAATTATGAATTACCAGAAGGACACACAAGCGCTACCTTTGAAATCATGAAACAAAAAAAGGGCTTCAGAGCATACAAGGAAAAGCTTGACCTTCCTACTCCATAATGCAGTTGCATCTCAACCATATGTTTGCATGAGTACATGCAATTAGGTAAGCAGGGGAGTATGTTGGGACCGAATTGAGGTATGTTTTCACCCTATAATTACTTCAAATTATGTCAAATTTTGGGAATTCTCCCTCATATTAACAATAAAGAAAGAAAAGACTTATGAAAACTAGAGAAACTAGGCTAACAACAAAAGGAATGTTTTTATAATAGAAAATTGACTTATTTTATCTCTGTATGAAAGAAGGAAGAGTATTTGAACCAATGGTAAATGGAAGATAACCGACAGATGCAAACTATGGGATCTCAATAACTCCCAAAAGCCGGCAAAAGGTAGACAGACGAATTTAAGCTCAAGAACTCAAACGACATCCACACGCAGAGGGTTGTCGTTTGGAAAATAATTTATCATTTCTTGAAATTTCCTTTAAAAGTACAAGGGACGAACTAGATAAGAAGTCAGAAGGGGAATAGGAAATTCGTTATGTAACCAATGCATCAGAACCAAAATGCTTAATTGTACTCCTGTAGCATCCCCTAATGTAATAAAGAGTTTTTGATGTTTTGAACAATCATATTTTGAATTTTTCATTGCGTTAGAGCTTTTGGTAGTCTGGGCCCAACCCCTGGAAGTTCCTTGCCAATTCCCATACCGTGTGTTAGTCACAAAATCAATGTCCAAGTATCTGATGCGGTTGTAAAGTACTTTTCCATTCAATAAAGTTTCAATTTTATTTCTTCAGATTTGTTTAGCATTTGCCTTCCTTGATTTAGAATAATCGCATTTACATTTTCTGGTTTATAATAATGCTTCATCACCAGTAGATGGTTTCGGTTTCTTCCAACGTCATTATAATTTATTTACAAATCATATAATATTTTTTTTCGATGTTACTTGTCTTTGCGGATTGCATTATTCTTTCAGCACAGTGAAGCATCCAATTATTGATTAATGTCAATTAGTTAGTTTACAAAGAGAATTCCATTGCAAAATTATATAAGTAATTGTTGTACACTTCATTTAGATTGCTTCATTTAGACTGTTGTTCAGTTCAATTCGATTGTTGTTCAAGTCATTAAGTTGTTGTTCAAACCGTCGCTCTGTTATTCAAACATGGGCTAGAAAAAATAATTAACTAAACCATTCCTTGTTAAGTTGATTGAATTTAGAAGGCTAGCTAATCCTTCCTCATAAGAAACATAGAGTAACTATCAACCGATTTCACTTGCATATATTGTGCCTACACTCTTGAAATAAGAATACTTGCCTTGGGTTGATAATTGAATGAGAAGCACTAGGGTTGCCAATAATAATCCACCTCTGTGACACTAACACCTGCACCTCTTTAGTCCCTACCCTTGTGCTTCGAGTCATTCCATATTGCTAAAAGAGAAGCTATTGGACATGAACACTCTCCTTTTCATATGGTGGAACAATATACTGATCAAGTGTGCATAATGGATGGCATTCTTCCTATGAATAAGATGCCCAAATATGATCAATATAATGATGATTATGTTCTCCAGACTCAAGATAACAGTACAAAAAATTCAGTGATTAGTTTTTGGGACAAAGATAGTAATTTTAAATAGCTCAAATTTAGTAATAAAAAAATACCACTAAGCTGTGATAGTGAAGAGGAAAGTGCAGAAATTTTGGGAGAAAGGGAAGGGTCTTTACCTCTTTATTGTGCTTCCTTTCAGTTCATCAAAGGCAACCTTAATGCAATCAGAAGTCAACAATCTTTGGGTATTGATTTTAATAATATAGAACACATTTAACCCTATGTCCAGCCTTCACAAGAGAAAGAGAATGGATATGGCTCTATTCAATCAGGTTTGCTAGAGGACAACATGGAAATATATGATGAGTCTGACAGTGCAGATGATCATGAGAAAGAGAAGGAGTTTATTTTCCAAAAGAGTCCCAAGATTAGCCAAGTGGAGGAAGAAGCAGTCCTGGATCAAGCTTATTTTCCAAATCCTCACATTCAACTATTATTTCAAGATCCCTTTGCTGATTTATTAGAGACATCTAAAAGAGGGATATGTCATGTCAAGAGTAGTTTGATGTATAATTTCAAGAACATTTTAGGCTCTACTATTCAAACACAAATGAGGTGGGAATGGCCTTTTGATTCTTTCAAACACTCAAAGAGGTAAACCAAGATCCCTCATGGAATCATTTATTTGATTGTCTGTATTGGAAAAGAGAGTTCACTAGCTGAATGTATATCATGTATAGGTGTTATTAGGGTAGATAGGCAAACAAAAAATATCAACACTATGATCATCTTTCTACCTTTAGTTTTAGATATTTTTGACCAAAAAGAGAGAAAAAGTAATAAACAAAGAAAAATGAAAAAGAGGGCAGATGAAAGGAAGAGGTACAACCCCATACCCAAAAAATAGTAATGCTAAAAGTGTGCAAGCCTAAATGCCACTACTTGTTCAAAAATAAGGTCTTGTTAAGTCATCTAGCCTAATCATGGCTGAACATGTTTTCAATTTATTGTTGATAAGTTAGTGAAAGGATGTCGGTCAAATAATTCAAGCTTGACTTGTCAAAATAAAATAGATTAAGAATGAAAAATACTAGTTCCACACACTTAAATCTAAACTAAGAAGAAGGATAGGGATGATTAGCAAATGATGAAACATACACCTCATACCTTCTATTTTTGTTTTTATGAAAATAATGTTTGTGTGAAGCTTGTCTCGATGCCACAACTCATGATGAATCATATTGTCTAATCCTAGTTCCAATCATGTTTTAAATTTCTTGTCAGTATCTTAGAGAATGAAGTCTATCATACTACTTAATCTTGACAGTCAAATAGTCTAGGTAGAGAATAAAAAGAGTTCACTAGCATAATCTGAACTCTTGAAAGAAAGAACTGTAGAAGTAGATAGTTTTTTTTTTCTTTGAAAAGAAAAGGATGTCAAGGGGTTTAATAGTTCAAGTGCACCCAAGGAAGAAAAAATGTTAGGAAAGTAGGTTGGGTAGGTAAAGATGAAGTTGAGCTAATGATGTTTTCATATTATTGAAATCACTACTTCAGAGAAGCACCAACAAATGAAAAGAAGAAAGGTCTACCCAATGGATGAGGCACCGGCCTTCTTAAAACCAAGAGATCTGAAGTTATAGACACCTCCTGAAATGGAGCTGCCCTCACCAAGTGCAACCACTATTAGTCATCAATCATTTTTTCTTCTCATGGAAGACTAAATACTTATCCTAGATTTCTAGAAACAAACTTCATGAACATTGTGAGTTCTAGAAATCTCATTGCCTTCATTATCCTTAGGATAAATTTTTCACTATTTCATCATCCCATAATTTCAAGGTAAACTCATTACTCCCAAATGACCCATCATAGGCTCATGCCACTCATTGTCAGTATGTTTTTCCACCTTTGGCCTCAGCCCTCTATTTTTTTTTGCCTAACTCCTCCATTGTCTATCTAGGGTTTTTAAGGGAATTTTTCTTGGTTTCATGACCTCCATGGTTAAATCATCAACAAGGATTGTATCATGATACTCTTAAACCTCCTCCTATCTTTAATATACCTTCATAAACACTTTCCATCACTCCTATCCCTCAAAATCATCGTTTTTCTACAAAGCTTAGTTGATTGCCACAATTTGACATTTTTCGAGACTTGGCCTGTGTTTTTCCATTTTGGACCCCTTCCCCTCACTCAATCCTTCAAAATTCCACTTTCCTCTACTCCCTAACATCTATCGCTATCCCCCAAAATTTCCCCAAGAATTTAGAAAAACCTTAACGCCTTCATTCCTTTCCCTCTACAAGGCAGTCCTAAATTCCTTACACCAAACCCTAATTTCCTCTTCCAACTAAGCTAGAGTTTGCTATGGAAAAGAGGCATAGGAAAAAAAGATACATATGGTAGGTCATATAAGCGATCATGAAGCCATACTAGCTCATAAACATCATGCCTCCATATTTTTCCAAGAATTCATTCTGAAAGATAAGCTATGTATCACACCTAGGGCTAGTTTTTCTTCAAACTATGTTTCTGACCAAACATAGATGAATTTGACAAAAATGAGAGAGATTTTTGTCCATCATAGGACCAAGAAGAAAAAACTCATTCAGTTTTTACACAGGTATCATGGTTTGGGAGCAATGTCAAAAATACAGGTGTCCGAGGAGAATTTTCGCGCTACTGGAGTGACCTTAGGAAAATCCAGTTTTCTCACAGCTGGAGTGTCCAAATGACTTGCTTGATTAGTCAAATAACAACTAGACTTGAATAGATTTATAGCGATCCATAAAGAGCTCAATTAGGAGTTAAGGAAGGCCTCCAAAAGTTGTCTCCACCAACACTCTGCATTTCTACACCATCATTCAACATTTTTTGACCAGTGTTGGGAGAATCCATTTTTGAATAGGTAAATGGACACCAAATGGAAAACAAAAAGACATTTTGGAAATTATACTCAATAATATTTCCAAAGAGCTATCACAGAACTCATTCTGACCCCAGGAAGGCCTCTAAATGCCCTCTTCAGATTGGCATTGCGAATTCAGGAGTTGGTGCTGTGCCTTGGTGCTACGTGTTTGGCACAAGGCACTGACCTGACCTGCCCCACAAGACAACTCTGCTCTATGCTCTAGCCAGGAGGTTTTTAAAGTATTTAAAAGCCTCAAAATTAGTCAAATCTCCTCCTTTTCTCTGCTTATCACCTCCTAAGGGTTTTTATAATAGATATTAGATCCTTTCCTCCCTCTCATATTGTTTTGAAAGGTAAAACTTAGAGAAAATGTGAAAAACCCTAAGGAAGAAGGAAAGTGAAAATGAGGAAAAAGAGGATGATTAAGAAGACAAACAAAGTAGTGATAAGGAAAATAATGCAGAGGATGACGAAAACAAAGGCAGGGAGACAAATTGTGAAAGAGGAGATAAAATACAGTGGGGAAGAAGAAACAAATGATGTGCCAGAAAGTGACAGTCATGAGGAAGAAAATGATAGTCATAATGAAGAAGCAAATGATAAGGAGGATAAAAATAAAGACACAAAGACAAAGGCATATTATAAAGATGAAAACAGTGAGCTAGACAATGAAGAAGAGGGAAATGATAAATGCAGTGAGCCTAATGAAGAGGAAGAAACAAATGACAGTCATGAGACAATAGGAAGAAGGTTTTCAAAGGATATCTGAAGGTGACCTCCATGGTTTGCCAAGATAAAAGGGGTTTTCACTACATTAAAGATACACATTGTAAAGAGTATCAGTATAAGGGAGCCTAAGCTTTCAAATGCAGGCTTGCCGACTATGCATGCAGCCTTGTCGATGACATGTGCAGGCCTACACGGTGCTATGCGTTCAGCCACCCGACTGGTGCAATGTTGCATGCATGTAATTTTTCTTCTGCTAGGAGGAACAAGTGAGGAAGAAGAAACACATGATGAAGCAAAAAATGACAAGTCATGACGAAGAAAATGATGAAAAGGAAAAATTAGAAGAAGAAACAGAGGTAGATATTGAAGGAGAAACATAGGCAAATATTGAAGAGCAAATAGAGATAGATAATGAAGAAAACATAGGCAGATGCGTTTGGCACAAGGAACTGACTCGACTTGCCTGACCTGAAAAATCTACACTACGCTCCTACACGGTGCTCTTGCCAGGAGGTTTTTAAAGCAGGTGCAAGCCTCAAAATTACTCAAATCTCCTCATTTTCTCTACCTAAAACCTCCTGAGGGTTTTTATAACATATATTATATCCTTTCCTCCCTCTCATATTGTTTTGAAAGGTAAAAATTAGAGAAAATGTGAAAAACCCTAAGGAATAAAGAAAGTGAAAATGAGGAAAAAGAGGATGAGGAAGAAGACAAAGAAAGCAGTGATAAGGAAAATGATGCATAGGATGATGAAAACAAAGGCAGGGAGCCAAACAGTGAAAGAGAAGAGACAAAAGACAGTGGGGAAGAAGAAAAAAATGTTCTGCTAGAAAGTGACAGTCATGAGGAAGAAAATGATAGTCATATTGAAGAAGCAAATGATGAGGAGGATAACAATGAAGATACAGAGATAGAGGCAGATTATAAAGATGAAAATAGTGAGCTAAACAATGAAGAAGAGGGCAGTGAAAAATGTAGTGAGCCTAATGAAGAGGAAGAAACAAATGACATTCAAGAGACAACAGGTAGAAGGTTTTCAAAGGATATCTGAAGGTGACCTCCATGGTTTTCCAAGATAAAATGGGTTTTCACTACATTAAAGATAGAAATTGTGAAGAGTATCAGTATAAGGGATCCTAAGCTTTCGAGTGCAGCCTTGTTGATTGTGCGTGCAACCTTACAGACTATGCGTGCAGCCTTGTCGACTGTGCATGTAGCCTTGCTGACTATCCATGCAGCCTTGCTGATTGTGTGCACAGCCTTGCCGAATATGCATGCAGCATTGCCGATGACACGTGTAGCCCTGCCGACGAAGCGTGAAGCCCTACATGGCATTGTGCATTCAGCCACCCGACTGGCCTAGTGCTACATGCCTGTACTTTTTATTTTTCAAGGAGGAACAAGGGAGGAAGAAGAAACACATGATGAAGAATAAAATTACAAGTCATGAGGAAGAAAATGATGAAATGGCAGAATTTGAAGAAGAAAAAGAGGTAGATATTGAAGAAGAAACAGAGGAAAATATTGAAGATGAAACAGAGATAGATAATGAAGAAAAGGGCAGTGGGTTTGACAACGATGAATATGAAAAAGGTGAGGATAATGAATAAAACAAAAGGCATCATGAATATAGATGAAGCAAGTGATAAAAATTCAGAAAGTTAATGAAGAAAGCATAAGTGAAAAAGAAAACATTCATGACAGTCATAAGAATAGTAAAGGCAGTGACCCCCACAAGTGACAATAATGATAAGAAAATTAAAGGCAACACAAAGAGTATTCATAGTGACATTAAAGAAAGTGGGAAGGATGATAATGAAAATGAAGGCCACAACCATGATAAAGACACCAACAAGACTCCCATCACACCTTTTTTAATTGGCATATCAAAGAGGCCCTCATTCTGATTCAAAACACTAAAAAGAGGAAAAGACGAAGTAAACCTTGGAATCATGACTCAATATTTTCTACAGGTCTCCCAAACCCTATGAAGGATGTATCCACCAAATTTGGGAGAATTTTGACAATTTTTTCTTTTTTTGTAAATTTTGAGGCCAAGAGCGTAGCACACCTGGTGCTACACTTTTTTACAGAGCATATTTAGGAGGAAAGGCTTGCATTTTTGGTTTCCTCATCACTCATATAGAATGCTCACAATGTTTCATATTAGTTGGAGTTGTTTTGGTCCTCCAAAAGGGTCAAAAACACCCAATTTTTCATCATTCTACCTGCCTTTTAGGACATGTGCTGCGCTCCTACTAGTCTTTGAATTTTGACTTTTTGAATAGGTTTTAGAGGTCATATCAGAGAACTAAGGGTAGATCTGGAAATTATACTTTGAGGTATTTCCAACGAGCTATCACAGAGCCTTTTCCGACATCGGGAAGGCCTTCAAAGCACTTTTGCAAGAAGACCAATTTTCATGCTCCTGTGTTATGCTCCTGGCATGAAATTTCATTTTAAAAACACAGTGATAGGCTCCTATGATTGAAAAGTAAAAATGTACACTTGGCAAGTTTTAAGAGGCTTTTCAGAGCCTAAAGGTCAATTTATTTGCTAAAAATGGCCGAAAAGATATTTATTTTAGATATTTCTGTGCCTTGGGCCTTGCAAGGCCTCAAGGACAATAGAGATACTTTTGATTAGCCAATAGACTTATAGATACTCTATTAGGTTTTCCTCCTCCTTGCTTGTTATATATAGCATGAGGATTTATTGTAATGAGTTGGAATTTGATGAGTTTTGAGAGCAATACATGGTTCTTTGAGGTTGAAGAGAAATTTGGTGTTGTGGAGCTTGTGGATGATTTGCCTTGATCGATGATGATGAAGGCTTACTTGTAGTATCCCTGAGTTTAGTTGATGGTGATGTATATCTAGATTTGTTCATATTTCCTTGTTTATCATTGCGTCCATCTTTCTATGTTGCAATAGCTTAGAAAAGTATAGGTTGAGAAATGTTGTTTGAGGCACCTCAGTCCTCCTATTTGCTATTGTATTTATATTTTCCTCTTTCGAGTTTGTTTACGGAATTATTAGTTGCTCCTTAGGCCCACCTAGGCTTGTCTATTTCATCATTGGATTAATATGCTAGTTTAGAAATATGATTTATGGTAAGCCCTGCTTATTTGATGCTATCTAAACTCTGTATTTAAATCTCTCTTCAATGTATTGATTGTTAGGTTAAGCCAAAGAGGTCTTGTTTGGATCTTGCCCTTTGTATATGCATCTCAATTTGCCTCAAATTTATTTATAGTTTAATGAATTATTTTTAGGAGTTCCCTCTTCATTTATTGAAGCTATTTGGCTCTTATATGTTTTCAAATATTGAAAGTAAAATCATTAAAGTCAGATAAGTTTTCTTGCTTTCTTTTTTCCACTCGATTGTTCATCTTGAATGTCTATTCGTTTAAGTGTTGCCGTTGAGTAGATTGCGTGCCCTATCTCATGATTAGTATCTTTTACTTATCAGTATTTAGAACCTTCTTGTTCATAGGTATTTCACAAAGGATGCTTCATTTCCCTTTGCGCTACCCTATTTCACTCACTTAATGTTCATTTCACGTCACACATAAACTTTAAAGATCCATTGACTACAATACATTTTCCCTGTGATGTACCCAATTCGTTATTGAGATATCAATTACTTTCATAGAATCCATAGCCCAATTGATTTGATGACTTCTCATTCCACCTATCCTACTTGATCATCTTACCCAACAAAATAAACAACAAACCCTACACTTAACAGCTAGCCTAAAATAAACCATATAAAAGTGTACAAGTTTACATCCTTAGAACATAATAGAGATATTCCTATCTAAGTCAGGGAAGGCTAGGCACTAGGACTCCAAAGATTGGTCTAATGTTACCCTGTGCATCTGGTCTACCAATCTGCTAAATCATGGGACCCTAACATAATGTGATCACAGTGGGACCTTCTGAGTCAATGAAAATATAAGTATTCCATAGGACCTTAGAAAACCAAAAAATATCCTTATATTGGTATTTAGTTGCTGATGGTGGATAGCAGCCTGCCTTAAAATAGTTGAAATCATCCACCTGGTGACTCTACATCTCTCAACAGACCTAAAGACTCTAGTGGAGGAAGAACCTAAAACATGACCAGTCGTCCTAGAAAGAAAGAGCACTTAGGCCTAGGTTGGATTCAAGAAATTATTGGTTTTATCTATAACTATGTTCTCTCCTACTTTAAGCCTTATCAAGAATAAACTAATGAGATCTACATTTGGAAATATCTCAAGCCTCAAATTTCAGACCATGAGCAGACTTATACACCTGTGCCTACCCCGGATTCACCTATGGAAGAACTAGTGAAATATAAGCCTCATGTTACCTTTCCTAATCTTGCTAAAACCTGAAACAGTCATAAATATCTTTTTGCACTACTTATACCCATAAAGGTCCCAGAAAGATACAAGCCTCTAGTTTTTCCTCCTATCCTCCAGGGCCTCCCTGCAAATGTTGCAAATAAACTACCCAGCTTTGATGGAGAAATCTCAAAAGTCACTGCTGAAGAACACATTCAAAATCTTGAGAATTTACTTGACCTATTTGAAATAGGATTAGATGATGTGCGTATTAGAGTATTTGCCTTATCATTATAAGGAAAAATTAAGACTTGGTTTAAGGACCTTCTAGCTGCAAGCATTATCAATTTTCATCAATTCACTCAAGTCTTCCTAGATAGGTGGGTGGTCATGGGAAATGAAGTTCTCATCATAAAGGAATACAACCATTTAAAAAGAAAACCAGGGGAGACAATACAAGACTTTTAATCCAATTTCAATAAATTATACAATGCAATACCTGCTAAGATAAAGCCACCTTCAGGGTGGGCTCTCTTGCACTACCCAAGTGCTTTTGACCCACAGATGGTTTTCCAGATGAGAGAAAGATATCCTTCGACCCTAGAGGAAATGCGAAGGATAGCAGTTCATGTGGAAGTCAACATACCAAACAGGGAGTCAAATCTAAGAGTAATAGAGAAAGACAAAGCAGATCAAGAGAGACTGATATCTTCAGAGGTAAAGCTAGAGATGTTGAAAAATACAATCAACAAAATCATGGATATACTTGGGAGGAAAGAGGAAGAGTACAAGGTTGAGGTTGGTGCTGATTATTCAAAGAAACTAGTACAATTTTCTTTGGAGATCCAAATCAGTCATTTCAATGCAAAGATAGTTATCAAAACACAATGGCTGAGCAAGGTTGCAAAGAAGAAGATGTGGAAAGTTGTCAAGTAAGTACTATATGCCTTCGTACATCTTGTGCTTCACTATTAAGAGGGTATTACAAGAAAATTGAAAATTGAAACAAGGTAGAATCCTCTAAAGAATCACTAAGGGAAGAAATGGATAATAGGAACCCTTTTTCAAATCCAGAATTTCTCCCCTCAAATCATCTTGGTATGAATGTTTGGATTACTGAACCAGAAATGGAAGATGAGTGAGCACCTCTTGAGTCCCCACCCTTGTGCTTCGAGTCATTTCAGATTTCTAAAAGAGAAGCTATTGGCTATGACCACTCTCCTTTTCATATGGTGGAATAATCTATTGATCAAGTGTGCATAATGGATGACATTCCTCCTACGAATAAGCTACCAAAGTATGATCAATATAATGAATATTGTGTTCTATAGACTCAAGATAACACTACAGAAAATTCACTGATTAGTTTGTGGGACAAAGAAAGTCATTTTCAACAGCTCAAATTTAGTGATCAGAAAATACCACTCAGCTATGACAGTGAAGAAGAAACTGCAGAAATTTTGGGAGAAAGGGAAGGGTCTTTACCTCTTTTTTGTGCTTCCTTTCAGTTCATCAAAGACAACCTTAATGAAATCAGAATTCAACAATCTTTGGGTATTGATTTTAACAACAAAGAACACATTCAGCCCTATGTCCAGCCTTCACAAGAGAAAGGGAAAAACTATGGCTCTATTCAATCAGGTTTGCTAGAGGACAACATGTAAAGATATGATGAGTTTGACAGTGCAGATGATCATGAGAAAGGGAAGGAGTTTCTTCCCAAAAGAGTCCCAAGCTTAGCCAAGTGGAGGAAGAAGCAATCTTGGATCAAGCTTACTTTCCAAATCCTCACATTCAACTATTATTTTAAGATCCCTTTGCTAATTTATTAGAGACATCTAAAAGAGGGGCATGTCATGTCAAGAGCAGTTTGATGTAGAATTTCAAGAACATTTTAGGCTCTACCGTTCAAACACAAATAATGTGGGAATGACATTTTGATTTTTTGAAAACACTCAAAGATGTAAACCAAGATCCCTCATGGAATCATCTACTTGATTGGCTGTATTGGAAAAGAGAGTTCACTAGTTGAATGTATATCATGTGTAGGTTACATTGGGATAGATAGGAAAGAAAATAAGCTCAACACTCTGATCATATTTCTACCTTTAGTTTTAGATTGTTTTGACCAAAAAGAGAGAAAAAGTAAGAAACAAAGAAAAATGAAAAAGAGGGCATATGAAAAGAAGAGGTACCACCCCATACCCAAAAATAGTAATGCTGAAAGTGTGCAAGCCTAAATGCCACTACTTGTTCAAAAAGAAGGTCTTTTTCAGTCATATAGCCTAATTATGGTTGAACATGTTTTCAATTTATTATTGATAAGTTAGTGAAAGAACGCTGGTCAAATCATTCAAGCTTGACTTGTCAAAAGAAAATAGATTATGAATGAAAGATACTGGTTCCACATGCTTAAATCTAAACCAAGAAGAAGGATAGGCATGATTAGCAAATGATGAAACACACCCCCATACCTTCTAGTTTTGTTTTTATGAAAATAATGCTTGTCTCAATGCCACAACTCATGATGAATCAGATTGTCTAATCCTTGTTGAAATCGTGTTTTAAATTTCTTGTCAGTAGCTTAGAGAATGAAGTCTATCATACTGCTTAATCTTGATAGTCAAATAGTCTAGGTAGAGAATAAAAAGAGTTCACTAGCATAATCTGAACTCTTGGAAGAAATAAGTGTAGAAGTATATAGTTTATTTTTGCTTTCAAAAGAAAAGGATGTCAAGGGGTTTACTAGTTCAAGTGCACCTAAGGAAGAAAAAATGTTAGGAAAGTAGGTCGGCTAGGTAAAGATGAAGTTGAGCTAATCATGTTTTCATATTATTCAAATCACTACTTCAGAGAAGTAGCTGCAAATGAAAAGAAGAAAGGTTTGCCCAATGGATGAGGCACTAGCCTTCTTAAAACCAAGAGATCTAAAGTTCTGGACACTTCCTGAAAAGGAGCTTCCCTCCCCAAGTGGAACCACTATTAGCCATCAGTAATTTTTGCTTCTCATGGATGACTAAATACTTATCCTAGATTTCTAGAAACAAACTTCATGAACATTGTGAGTTCTAGAAATCTCACTGCCTTCATTACCCTTAGGATCATTTTTTCACTATTTCAGCATTCCATCATGTCAAGGTCAGTTCACTACTCCCAAAGGACCCATAATGGGCTCATGCCACTCATTATCACTATGTTTTGCCACCTTTTCCCTCGGCCCTCTATTTTGTTTTGCCTAACTCCTCCATTGTCCATTTAGGGTTTTTAAGGGAATTTTTCTCGGTTTCATGACATCCATGGTTAAATCATCAATGAGGCTTGTATCATGACACTCTTAAACCTCCTCCTATCCTTAATATACCTTTATAAACACTTCCCAGCACTCCTATCCCTCAAAATCATGATTTTTCTACAAAACCTAGTCTATTGCCACAATTTGACACTTTTCGAGACTAGGCCTGTTTTTTCCCCTTTTGGACCCCTTCCCATATCTCAATCCTTGTAATTATACTTCCCCCTACTCCCCAACATCTATCCCTATCCCCAAAAATTTCCCCAAGAATTTAGATAACCCTTAACCCCTTCATTCCATTCCCTCTACAAGGCAATCCTAAATTCCCTACACCAAACCCTAATTTCCTTTTCCAAATAAGCTAGGGTTTGCTATGGAAAAGAGGCATAAGAGAAGAATATCCATATGGTAGGTCATATTAGTGATCATGAAGCCATACCAAATCATAAACATCATGCCTCCATCTTTTTCCAGGAACTCTTTCTGAAAGACAAGCCATGTATCACCCCTGGGGCCAATTTTGCTTCAAACTATGTTTCTGACCAAATACAGATGAATTTGACAAACATGAGAGAGGTTTTATTCCATCATAGGCCCAAGAAGAAAAACCTCCTTCAGATTTTACACAGGTATCATGGTTTGGGAGCAATGTCAAAAATACAAGTGTCCCATGAAAATTTCTGTATTGCTCGAGTGACCTTCGGATAATAAGGTTTTCTCACAATTGGAGTGTCCAAATGACCTTCTTAATGAGTAAAAGGAAAACTAGACTTGAATATATTTCCAATGAGCCATCATGAGCTCAATTTGAACTTAATAAAGGCCTCCAAAAGTTGTCTTCCCTAGCACTTTTCATTTCTGCACCATCATTCAACACTTTTTTACCAGTGTTGGGAGAATCATTTTTTTGATAGGTAAATGGACATAAAATGGAAAACCAAAAGAATTTTTGGAAGGTAGACTCAATAAGTGTTCTAACAAGCTATCACGGAGCTCGTTATTACACAGGGAATGCCTCCAAATGGCATATGCAAATTGGTGCTGCGCGTTCAAGAGTTGGTGTTGTGCCTTGGTGCTACGCGTTTGGCACAAGGCATTGACTTGACTTGCGTGAACTAACAACTCTGTGCTATGCTCTTGTGCTATGCTCTTGATAGGAGGTTTTTAAAGTATGTGCAAGCCTCAATATTACTCAAATCTCCTCCATTTCTCTGCCTATCACCTCCCGAGGGTTTCTATAACAAATATTAGATCCTAGCCTCCCTCTCATACTTTTTTGAAAGGTAAAACTTATAGAAAATGTGAAAACCCCTAAGGAAGAAGGAGAGTGAAAATGAGGAAAAATAGGATGAGGAAGAAGACAAAGAAAGTAGTGATAAGGGAAATAATGAAGAGGATGATGAAAACAAAGGCATGGAGCCAAATAGTGAAAGAGAAGAGACAAAAGATAGTGGGGAAGAAGAAGCAAATGATCTGCCAGAAAGTGATAGTCATGAGGAAGAAAATGAAAGTCATAATGAAGAAGCAAATGATGAGGAGGATAAAAATGAAGATACAAAGATAGAGGCAAATTATAAATATGAAAATAGTGAGCTAGATAATGATGAAGAGGGAAGTGACAGATGCAATGAGCCTAATGAAGAGGAAGAAACAAATGACAGTCAAGAGACAACAGGCAGACTGTTTTCAAAGGATATATGAAGGTGACATCCATGGTTTTCCAAGATAAAAGGGGTTTTCACTACATTAAAGAGACAAATTGTAAATAGTATCAGTATAAGGGAGCCTAAGCTTTCAAGTGAAACCTTGCCGACTATGCGTGCAGCCTTATCAACTATGCGTGCAGCCTTACCGATTGTGCATGCAGCCTTGCCAACTATGCGTGTAGCCTTGCCGACTGTGCACGCAACCTTGCCGACTATGCGTGCATCCTTGCCAACGACGCGTGCAGCCCTGTCGACGACGCGTGCAGCCCTGCACGACATTGTGCATTCAGCCACCCGAATGGCCTAGTGTTGCATGCCTATACTTTTTCTTATGCTAGGAAGAACAAGTGAGGAAGAAGAAACACACGATGAAGTAGAAAATGACAAGTCATGAGGAAGAAAATGATGAAATGGTAGAATTCAAAGAAGAAACATAGGCAGATATTGAAGAAGAAACAGAGGCAGATATTGAAGAGGAAACAGAGACAGATAATGAAGAAAAGGGCAGTGGGTTTGAAAACGATGAAGATGAAAAAGGTGAGGATAATGTAGAAAACAAAAGGCATCATGAATACAGATGAATCAAGTGACAAAAATGCAGAAAGATAATGAAGCAAGCATAAGTGAAAAATAAAACATTCATGAAAATCATAAAAATTGTAAAGGCAGTGACCCCCACAAGTGACAATAATGATAAGCAAAGTAAAGGCAACAAAAAGAGCAGTCATAGTGACAGTAAAGAAATTTGGAAGGATGATAATGAAAATTAAGGTCACAACCATGATAAAGACACCAACAAGACTCCCATCACACCTTTTTTCATTGGCATATCAAAGAGGCCCTCATTCAAATTCAAAACAATAAAAAGAGGAAAAGACCAAGTAAACATTGGAATCATGACTCGATATTTTCTACAGGTCTCCCAAACCCTATGAAGGACTTATCCACCAAATTTGCGACAATTTTGACAAGTTTTTCTTTTTTTTCAAATTTTGAGGCCAGGAGCACAACAAAACTAGTGCTACGCCTTTTTTCAGAGCGTCTTTAGGAGGAAAGGCTTGAATTTTTGGTTTCCTCATCACTCATATAGCATGCTCACAAAGTTTCAGATCAATTGGAGTTGTTTTGGTCCTCCAAAAGGGTCAAAAACACCCAATTTTTCATCATTCTGCATGCCTTTCAGGACATGTGCAGCGCTCCTAATAGTATTTGAATTTTCACGTTTTGAATAGGTTTTAGAGGTCATATCATAGAACAAGGGGTAGATCTAGAAAATATACTTTGAGGGATTTACAACAAGATATCACAGAGCCTTTTCCGACATCGGGAAGGCCTTCAAAGCACCGTTGCAAGAAGACCAATTTTCTTGCTCCTCTGCTATGCTCCTGGCATGAAATTTCATTTTAAAAACACAGTGATATGATCCTATTATTGAAAAGTCAAAATGTACACTTGGCAAGTTTTAGGAGTCTTTTCAGAAGCCTAAAGGTCAATTTCTTTGCTAAAAATGGCCGAAAAGATATTTATTTTAGATATTTTTGTGCCTTGGGCCTTCCAAGGCCTCAAGGAAAATAGAGATAATTCTGATTGACTTCTAGATACTCTATTAGTTTTTTCTTATCCTTGCTTGTTATATAGAGCATGAAGATTCATTGTAATGTGTTGGCATTTGATGATTTTTGAGAGCAATACATGGTTCTTTGAGGTTGAAGAGCAATTTGGTGTTGTGGAGCTTGTGGATGATTTTCCTTGATTGATGATGATAAAGGCTTGCTTGTAGGATCCCTGATTTTAGTTAATGGTGATGTATCTCTAGATTTGTTCATGTTTCCTTGTTTATCATTGCATCCATATTTCTATGTTGCAATAGCTCAGAAAAGTATAGGTTGAGAAATTTTGTTTGAGGCACCTCAGTCCTCTTGTTTTATATTGTCTTTATGTTTTCCTCTATCAGGTTAGTTTAACGAATTCTTCGTTGCTCCTTAGGCCCACCTGAACTTGTCTATTTCATCATTGGATTAATATTCTAGTATACAATTATGATTTATGGTAAGCCCTGCTTATTTGATGCTATCTAAACTCTGTATTGAAATCTCTCTTTGATGTATTGATTGTTAGGTTAAACAAAATAGGTCTTGTTTGGATCTTGCCCTTTATACATGCTTCTCAACTTGTCTCATAGTTCTTTATAGTTTAATGAATGATTTTTAGGAGTTCCCTCTTCATTTATTGAAGCTATTTTTCTCTTATATGTTTTCAAATCTTGTAAGTAGAATCATTGAAGTTAGATAAGTTTTCTTGCTTTCTTTTCTCCACTGGATTGTTCATCTTGAATGTTTATTCATTTAAGTATTGTCATTGAGTAAACGGTGTGCCCTGTCTCATGACTAGTATCATTCACTTATCAGTATTTAGGACCTTCTTGTTCATAGGTATTTGACAAAGGATACTTCACTTCCCTTTGCGCTACCTTGTTTCACCCACTTAATTTTCATTTCACCTCATACATAAACTTTAAAGATCCATTGACTACACTAGATTTGCCCTATGATGTACACGATTCATTATTGAGATATGAATGAGTTTCATAGACACCATAGCCCAATTGATTTGATGACCTCTCATTCCACCTATCCTACTTAATCATCTTACCCAAACAAACAAACAACAAACCCTACACTTAACAACTAGCCTAAAATCAACCATCTAAAAGCGTACAAGTTTACATCCTTCAAACATAATAGAGAGATCCCTCTCTGAGTCCAGGAAGGCTAGGTCCTAGGACTCCAAAGAATAGTTTGATGTTACCCTGTGCATTTGGTCTACCAATCTACTAAATCACAGGACCCTAACATAATGGCGATCATGGTGGGACCTTTTGAGTCAGTGAAAATCTAGGTATTCCTTAGGACCTTAGAAAATCCACAAATATCATTAGATTGGTATTTAGTTGCTGATGGTGGACAACAGTCTGCCTTAAAATAGTTGAAATCATCCACCTGGTGACTCTACAACTCTCAATTGACCTAAAGACTCCAGTGGAGGAAGAACCTGAAACATGACCAATCATCCTAGAAAGAAAGAGCACTCAGGCCAAGGTTGGAATCAAGAATTTTTTTTTTTTTATCTATAACTATTTTCTGTCCTACTTTAAGCCTGATCAAGAATACACTGATGAGATCCAAATTTGGAAATATCTGAAGCCTCAAAAGTTTAAGCCTCAAATTTCAGACCATGAGAAGACTTATACACCTGTGCCTACCCCGGATTCACCTGTGGAAGACCTAGTGAAACATGAGCCTCATGTTACCTTTCCTACTCTTGCTAAAACCTCAAACCGTCATAAATATATTTTCGCACTACCCATACCCACAAAGGTCCCAGAAAGATATAAGCCTCTAGTTTTTCCTCCTATCCTCAAGGCCATCCCTACAAATCTTGCAAATAAATTACCCAGATTTGATGGAGAAAGCTCAAAAGTCATTGCTGAAGAACACATTCAAAATCTTGAGAATTTACTTGACCTATTTGAAATAGGAGAAGATGATGTTCATATTATAATTTTTTCCTTATCATTACAAGGAAAAATTAAGAGTTGGTTTAATGACCTTCCAACTGCAAGCATTATCAATTTTCATCAATTCACTCAAGTCTTCCTAGATAGGTGGGTGGTCATGGGAAATGAATTTCTCATCATAAAGGAATACAACCATTTAAAAAGAAAACCAGGGGAGACAGTACAAGACTTTTCAACCAAGTTCAATAAAATATACAATGCAATACCTGCTAAGATAAAGCCACCTTCATGATGGGCTCTTTTGCACTAACCAAGTGCTTTTGATCCAGAGATGGTTTTCCAGATGAGAGAAAGAGATCCTTCAACCCTAGAGGAAATGTGAAGGATAGCAGTTCATGTGGAATCCAACATACTAAATAGGGAGGCAAATCTAAGAGTAATAGAGAAATAAAAAGGAGATCAAGAGAGATTGATATCTTCAAAGGTAAAGCTAGAGATGTTGACAGATACAATCAAAAAAATCATGCATATACTTGGCACGAAAGAGGAAGAGTACAAGGTTGAGGTTGGTGCTAATTATTCAAAGAAGCTAGTACCATTTTCTTTGGAAGAACCAAATCAGTCATTTCAATGTAAAGATAGCTATCAAAACATATTGGCTGAGCAAGGTTGCAAAGAAGAAGATGCAGAAAGTTGTCAAGTAAGTACTATATGCCTTCCTACATATTTTTCTTCACTATTAAGAGAGTATTACAATCAAATTGAAAATTGAAACAAGGTAGAATGCTCTAAAGAATCTTTAAGGGAAGAAATGGATAATACAAACCATTTTTCAAATCCAGAAGTTCTCCCCTCAAATAATCTTGGTATGACTGTTTGGATTACTAAACCAGAAATGGAGGATGAGCCAGCACCTCTTGATTCCCTACCCTTGTGCTTCGAGTCATTTCAAATTGCTAAAGAGAAGCTATTGGCCATGAACACACTCCTTTTCATATGGTGGAAAAATCTGTTGATCAAGTGTGCATAATGGATGACATTCCTCCTATGAATAAGCTACCCAAATATGATTAATATCATGATGATTATGTTCTCTAGACTCAAGATAACACTACAGAAAAGTTAGTGATTAGCTTGTGGGACAAAGACAGTCATTTTTAACAACTCAAATTTAGTGATCAGCAAATACCACTCGGCTATGACAGTGAAGAAGAAAGTGCAGAAATTTTGGGAGAAAGGGAATGGTCTTTACCTTCTTGTTGTGCTTCCTTCCAGTTCATCAAAGAAAACCTTAATGCAATTATAAGTCAACAATGTTTGGGTATTTATTTTAACAACAAAGAACACATTTAGCCCTATGTCCAGCCTTCATAAGAGAAAGAGAAAAACTATGGCTCTATTGAATCAAGTTTGCTAGAGGAAAACATGTAAATATATGATTAGTATGACAGTGCAGATGATCATGAGAAAGAGAAGGATTTTCTTTCCCGAAAGAGCCATAAGCTTAGCCAAGTGGAGGAAGAAGTAGTCTTGGATCAAGCTTATTTTCCAAATCCTCAGATTCAGGTATTATTTTAAGATCCCTTTGTTGATTTATTAGAGACATCTAAAAGAGGGGCATGCCATGTCAAGAGTAGTTTGATGTAGAATTTCAAGAACATTTTAGGCTCTTCTGTTCAAACACAAATGATGTGGGAACGGCCTTTTGATTTTTTGAAAACACTCAAAGAGCTAAAACAAGATCCCTCATGGAATCATCTGCTTGATTGGTTGTATTGGAAAAGAGAGTTCACCAACTGAATGTATATCATGTATAGGTTAGATTGGGATAGATAGGGAAGAAAATAAGCTCGGCACTATGAACATCTTTCCACCTTTAGTTTTAAATTGTTTTGAACAAAAAGAGAGAAAAAGTAAGAAATAATGAAAAATGAAAAAGAGGGCACTTGAAAAGAAGAGGTGCAACCACATAACCAAAAAATAGTAATGCTGAAAGTGTGCAAGCGTACATGCCACTACTTTTTCAAAAATAAGGTCTTGTTCAGTCATATAGCCTAATCATGGCTAAACATGTTTTCAATTTATTTTTGACAAGCTAGTGAAAGAATGCTGGTAATTCTGGTCAAATCATTCAAGCTTGAATTTTCAAAAGAAAATAGATTAGGGGTGAAAGATTCTGGTTCCACATGCTTAAATCTAAACCAAGAAGAAGGATAGGCATGATTAGAAAATGATGAAACACACCCCTCATACCTTCTAGTTTTTTTTTTTTGAAAATAATGCTTGTGTGCAGCTTGTCTCAATGCCACAAATCATGATGAATTAGATTGTATAATCCTGGTTTAAATTATGTTTTAAATTTCTTGTCAGTAGCTTAGAGAATGAAGTCTGTCATACTGCTTAATCTTGACAGTCAAATAGTCTAGGTAGAGAATACAAAGAGTTCACTAGCATAATCGAAACTCTTGGAAGAAATAAGTGTAGAAGTAGATAGTTTGTTTTTTCTTTCCAAAGAAAAGGATTTCAAGGGGTTTTCCAGTTCAAGTGCACCCAAGGAAGAAAAAAATGTTAGGAAATTAGGTCAGGTAGGTAAAGATGAAGTTGAGTTAATCATGTTTTCATATTATTGAAATCACTACTTCAGAGAAGCAGCAACAAATGAAAAGAAGAAAGGTCTGCCCAATGGATGAGGCAATGGCCTTCTTAAAACCAAGAGATCTAAATTTCTGGACACCTCCTGAAAAGGAGCTACCCTCCTCAAGTGGAGCCACTTTTAGTTATCAGTAATTTTTTCTTCGCATGGATGAATAAATACTTATCCTAGATTTCTAGAAACAAACTTCATGAACATTGTGAGTTCTAGAAATCTCACTGCCTTCATTATCCTTAGGATCAATTTTTAACTATTTCATAATTCCATCATGTCAAGGTCAGATCACTACTCCCAAAGGACCCATCATGGGCTCATGCCACTCATTATCACTATGTTTTTCCATCTTTGCCCTCAGCCCTCTATTTTGTTTTGCCTAACTCCTCCATTATCCATTTAGGGTTTTTAAGGGAATTTTTCTTGGTTTCATGACCTCCATGGTCAAATAATAAATAAGGCTTGTATCCTAATTCTCTTACACCTCATCCTATCCTTAATATACCTTCATAAACACTTCCCATCACTCCTATCCCTGAAAATCATTGTTTTTCTACAAAACCTAGTCTATTGCCACAATTTGACACTTTTTGAGGATAGGCCTGTGTTTTTCCCTTTTGGAACCCTTCCCTTCACTCAATCCTTGGAATTACACTTTCCCATACTCCCTCACATCTATCCCTATCCCCCAAAATTTCCCCAAGAATTTAGACAACACTTAACCCCTTCATTCCATTCCCTCTACAAGGCAGTCCTAAATTCCCTACACCAAACCCTAATTTCCTCTTCCAACTAAGCTAGGGTTTGCCATGGAAAGGAGGAATAAGAGAATAATATCCATATGGTAGGTCATATCAGTGATCATGAAGCCATACCAACTCATAAACATCATGCCTCCATCTTTTTCCAAGAATTCTTTCGAAAAGACAAGCCATGTATCACACCTAGGGCCAGTTTTGCTTCAAACTGTGTTTTTGACCAAAAAAAGATGAATTTGACAAAAATGAGAGAGGTTTTATTCCATCATAGGCCAAATAAGAAAAACCTCCCTGAGGTTTTACAAAGGTATCATGGTTTTGGAGAAATGTCAAAAATACAAGTGTCACATGAAAATTTCTGCACTGCTGCAGTGACCTTAGGAACATAAGGTTTTTTTCATAGCTCGAGTGTCCAAATTACTTTCTTAATGAGTCAAATGACAAATAGACTTGAAGATATTTTCAATGAGCCATCATGAGCTCAATTTCGAGTTAATAAAGGCCTCCAAAATTTGTCTTCACCAGCACTCTGCATTTCTGCACCATCATTCAACACTTTTTGAGCAATGTTGGGAGAATCAGTTTTTTTATGGGTAAATAGACACCAAATGGAAAACCAAAACAAATTTGGGAAACTAGACTCAATAATAATTCCAACGAGATATCACGAATCTTGTTCCGACACCAGGAAGGCCTCCAAATGGCCTATGGAAATTGGCACTGTGTGTTCAAGAGTTGGTGTTGCGCCTTGGTACTATGCGTTTAGCACAAGGCACTGACCTGACCTGCTTGACAAGACAACTCTGCGCTATGATCCTTCACTGCGCTCCTGCCAATATGTTTTTAAAGTATGTGCAAGCCTCAAAATTAGTCAAATCTCCTCCTTTTCTCTACCTATTACCTCCTAAGGTTTTTTATAATAGATATTAGATCCTTTCCTCCCTCTCATACTGTTTTGAAAGGTAAAACTTAGAGAAAATGTGAAAAACCCTAAGGAAGAAAGAAAGTGAAAATGAGGAAAAAGAGGATGAGTAAGAAGACAAAGAAAGTAGTGATAAGGAAAATAATGCAGAGGATGATGCAAACAAAGGAAGGGAGCCAAATTGTGAAAGAGAAGAGATAAAAGACAGTGGGGAAGAAGAAACAAATGATGTGCCAGAAAGTGACAGTCATGAGGAAGAAAATGATAGTCATAATGAAGAAGCAAATGATAAGGAGGATAAAAATAAATACACAAAGACAAAGGCATATTATAAAGATGAAAACAGTGAGCTAGACAATGAAGAAGAGGGCAATGACAAATGTAGTGAGCCTAATGAAGAGGAAGAAACAAATGACAGTCAAGAGACAATAGGAAGAAGGTTTTCAAAGGATATCTGAAGGTGACCTCCATGGTTTGCCAAGATAAAAGGGGTTTTCACTACATTAAAGATACAAATTGTAAAGAGTATCAGTATAAGGGAGCCTAAGCTTTCAAGTGCAGGCTTGCTGACTGTGCATGCAGCCTTGTCGACGACACGTGCAACCATGCACGGTGTTGTGCGTTCAGCCACCCAACTGGTGCAATGTTGCATGCGTGTACTTTTTCTTCTACTAGGAGGAACAAGTGAGGAAGAAGAAACACATGATGAAGCAGAAAATGACAATTCATGAGGAAGAAAATGATGAAAAGGCAAAATTAGAAGAAGAAACAGAGGTAGATATTGAAGAAGAAACATAGGTAGATATTGAAGAGCAAACAGAGATAGATAATGAAGAAAACGGTAGTGGGTTTGACAAGGATAAAGATGAAAAAGGTGAGGATAATGCAGAAAACAAAAGGCATCATGAATACAGATTAAGCAAGTGACAAAAATGCAGAAAGATAATGAAGCAGGCATAAGTGAAAAAGAAAACATTCATGACAATCATAAATATAGTAAAGGCAGTGACCCCCACAAGTGAGAATAATGATAAGAAAAATAAGGCAAAAAAAAGAGCAGTCATAGTGACAGTAAAGAAAGTGGGAAGGATGATAATGAAAATGAAGGCCACAGCCATGAAAAAGACACCAACAAGACTCCCATCACACATTTTTTCATTGGCATATCAAAGAGGCCCTCATTCAAATTCAAAAAACTAAAAAGAGGAAAAGACCAAGTAAACCTTGTAATATTGCCTAAATATTTTCTACAGGTCTCCCAAATCCTATGAAGGACTTATCCAGCAAATCTGGGAGAATTTTGACAAGTTTTTCTTTTTTTTTCAAATTTTGAGGCCAGGAGCACAACACACCTGGTGCTATGCTTTTTTTCAGAGCATATTCAGGAGGAAAGGATTTCCTTTTTTGTTTATCATCACTCATATAGCATTCTCAGAAAGTTTCATATCAATTTTAGTTGTTTCGGTCCTCCAAAAGGGTTAAAAAAACCCAATTTTTCATCATTCTACATGCCTTTCAGGACATGTGTTGCGCTCCTACCAGTATTGGAATTTTCACCTTTTGAATAGTTTTAAGAGGTCATATAAGAAAACCAAGGGTAGATATAGAAATTAGACTTCAAGGGCTTTCCAACGAGCCATCACGGAACCTTTTCCGAGTTCGAGAAGCCCTTTAAAGCACTGCTGCAAGAAGACCCATTTTTCCTACTCCTCTGCTATGCTCCTAGCATGAAATTTCATTTTGAAAACACAGTGCTATGCTCCTGTGATTGAAAAGTATAAATGTATGCTTGGAAAGTTTTAGGAGGCTTTTCTAAGCCTAAAGGTCAATTTTTTTGCTAAAAATGGCCGAAAATATATTTATTTTAGATATTTTTTTGCCTTGGGCCTTGCAAGGCCTCCAGGACAATAGAGATACTTCTGATTAGCCAATATAATTCTATATACTCTATTATTTTTTCCTCCTCCTTGATTTTTCTATAGAGCATGAGGATTCATTGTAATGAGTTGGCATTCGATGAGCCTTGAGAGCAATACATGGTTCTTTAAGGTGGAAGAGCAATTTGGTGTTGTGGAGCTTGTGGATTATTTGCCTTGATTGATGACGATGAAGGCTTGCTTGCAGGATCCCTGAGTTTAGTTAATGGTTATGTATCTCTATACTTGTTCATGTTTCCTTGTTTATCATTGCATCCATATTTCTATGTTTCAATAGCTCAGAAAAGTATAGGTTGAGAAATGTTGTTTGAGGCACCTTAGTCCTCTTGTTTGCTATTGTCTCTATGTTTTCTTCTACTGGGTTAGTTTAAGGAATTCTTAGTTGCTCCTTAGGCCCACCTAAGCTTTTCTATTTCATCATTTGATTAATAATCTAGCTTAAAAATATAATTTATGGTGAGCCCTACTTATTTGATGTTATCTAAACTCTGTCTTGAAATCTCTCTTTGATGTTTTGATTGTTATGTTAAGCCAAAGAGGTCTTGTTTCGATCTTTCCCTTTTTATATGCTTATCAGTTTTCCTCAAAGTTATTTATAGTTTAATGAATGATGTCTACGAGTTCCCTCTTCATTTATTGAAGCTATTTGTCTCCTGTATGTTTTCAAAACTAGAAAGTAGAATTATTGAAGTTAGATAAGTTTTGTTGCTTTCTTTGTTCCACTGGATTGTTCATCTTGAATGTTTATTCGTTTAAGTATTGTCATTGCATAAATAGTGTGCGCTATCTCATGATTAGTATATTTTTCTTATCAGTATTTAAGACCTTCTTGTTCATTGGAATTTGATAAATGATACTTCACTTCCCTTTACCCTACCTTGCTTCAGCCACTTAATGTTCATTTCACCTCACACATAAACTTTAAAGATCCATTGACTACACTAGATTTTCCCTGTGATGTACCCAGATTCATTATTAAGATATCATTGAATTTCATAGACTCCATAGCCCAATTGATTTGATGACCTCTCATTCCACCTATCCTACTTGATCATCTTACCCAACCAAACACACAACAAACCCTACACTTAACAACTAACCTAAAATCAACCATCTAAAAACGAAAAAGTTTACATCCTTTGAACATAATAAAGAGAACCCTATCTGAGTCCAGGAAGGCTAGGTCCTAGGACTCCAAAGATTGGTCTGATGTTACCCTGTGCATTTGGTCTACCAATCTACTAAATCATGGGACCCTAACAACTACTGTAGTGGTGGTGGCCTCTCGCTCCTGCCTTGGCAAGTTACAATCCTTCTGCAGTCATGCTCGAATACCTGCACATAGAATAGTAAACAAGAGCAGCATACAACATAATAATTCCATTCATAATCACTAACGAGTGAAATAGGGCTAAGCATATTTCAGTAAACAAATGAAATAACAAAAAATGGTAACCCAAACAATAGTCATATATATATTGATAGAAGGATGAGGTACAACCAAAGCTTTGACGTCGTAGTCCCCTCCAATAGGGTTCAGCCGAAGCATGTCTCAAATACTCATCAGGGGATTTGGATGGGATGATGGCATGGGCTTAAGCTCTCTCAAAGAAATTCATTTTTGTTCTATCTCTTTAACAATCTAGCTATAGTAATTCAATTCTCCATGTTCAGCTAGCTTATGCAAGGAGAGATAGTTTATTTTTATAGAGGAAAAGGAGGAGGTTGGAATCCCTACAAAGGTGGAAGGGAGGCTGTTGGATGGATATGTCATTCTTGTGGACAAAACACACCTCCCAAGTGTCCTATGGAAAGCTAGCAACAAACAGCCAAACAAAAACTATTTTCTCTAGATAATATTCGATTCAGAATTAGCTACAACAAAGGTTTTGAAGACCTACCTGTAGTCCAGCGCATTCGTAATGATCTTCTTTCCAGTTGCTTGAAAGAGTCGTCTCCAAAGATCTGCAATCACAAACATGGAAAAAATCAATAGCACCTGCATAGTATAAACTAATTCACGAGATATATATCTATCAAGATGATCAAGGAATTCAAGAAATAAGTTAATTAATTAAATAACTCATTGATAAAACATGATAAACAAGCTACTTAATTAAAGAAATCATTGAGAAAACGGTATTCATTCGTATTATCTTTAATAACAAAGAGCCTTACAACCATGTCCACCTTGATGTTGTACAGGCCTTACTGGGGTCTGGAAGAGGCGTTTCTTTTACTCTGACAAGATTTGCACTCTCTCAATAAAATGCACATGGGTGTGTAATCATTCCCACATAATGATAAATTAAGAGGGTATGAGTCTCTACATCATTTCTCCTCAAAAATTCTCAAAGTCTAATTCACTAAATCTCCAAAAGTCTCCCTTGAGGTTGCATTATGGCTTCAATTTATAGAAAAAGAGAAGAGGTTGTAGCTCCACATAAGAGGGGATAGAATCCTTTTTTGAAGGGATTGAGATCCATAAACCAAGGGGTAGGCTCCGATAATGGAGGAATGAATGTACATGATAGGAGCGAACCTTCTACTAGATAATTGCTTCCAGAAGCTTCCAGATTTGACTGCTGGGCTTCTAAATGTTACTTTCCACCTTCATTTTACCTTTTACAGGGTTCCGCATCTTTAATGAAGCAAAAGTGCATTTATCTCCACATGCTTTAGAACAAATAGGTGAGGCACCACTGGTAATGTTAAGAGAAAGTACGGTACAAGTGTTTTTAAGATTTCTATGAGCTTTTCTCTCAATTTCAAGGTTTGATTTTAGGAAATTTGATGTTGTAGACTTCTAAGGGAGTAATATATGAGTAATGATGAACCCATATAGACACTAAAACTTCATGGTGACAGATTTCAGTGTAACATATTGCCCCTTAAAGCGCAAAGTCTGAGATAATTCGAAGAGTGAAGTGCTTTATCATTTCAAGGATTAGCTTGTGAACACCCGAGTCAGAATATTGTAAAAAAATTCAATGCAAAACATATATATATATATATATATATATATATATATATATATATATATATATATATATATATATATATATATATATATATATATATATATATATATCATCACTAAGGTAAGAATTCCCATACTCAGATCAAAAAATAACTAAACTTGTTCTGATGCATAAATGATTTTAATATTACATCAATAGTGTAGGCACAGCATGGACGCAACCATCTGTAATGAATATTCTACTGCATAATGAATAATAAAACTCCTCGCATCCTCGATCATGGAAACTAGATCCAGGGTCTCGATTTCTGCTTCCCAAACTAGTACGATTCTATCCATGTGATTAAATGTGTTGAAGTCGAACATGGTAGAACCCACTTGATTTCTAGTCAATGATGTGAACTATCAACAAGTGTGAGAGAAACCACCAATAATGAAAATGGATCTGAAAGTACTCAGTACCATTCATGAAATGTGAATAAGTGATCTGAAGTCGAAAATTTCACGGAATCATTCGATCGAAGGTCAATGATGCAACCTATCATTGAAGGTGAGAAACCTGCCATTAAGGAATGCAGATTCCAAGGTACTAACGGATTCTAGATCAACTTCCTAGATGGTGAGCTGTCATTGATAGAAAGTGATCCATTGTAAGCAAGCTCATGACACGAAACCATATATCAAGTTTTGAAGAAATTTTTTGCAAGGACTGACTTAGGGATGGTCAACACGAATGGAGACAAATGTTTGTAGATGAATGGTTTGTTTGACTATCTTCTTAAACACATAACGACACTGCAGATGGTTTGGTGATAGTTGCCCTAAGCTAATACCTAGAAACTGGTTGAAGACCTTCAATTGGTTTGATTAACTGATAGGCAAAGGATTTTCCCAACCCAAGTGGAAGTGTGACAAAAAGTGTCATGTTCAAGTGTGGTTTACTACTTTTATAAATCAAATTGTAACAAATGAATTCATTTTCTCTCTTTTCCCCCACCATTTATCACAAGTACCTCTTTATTTTTGACAAGCTTGAGGAGGATAACATTTGATTGTTTATAAGCTCATCCTTCGGATGAGTCCAACTTAGTTTGAAAATAGAACCCTAAGAAGGAGTGGTTCGTTGCTGTTTGTAATCGACAGGTTCTTTATTATTAAATTTTAACGAGTCCAATATAGGAGAAACTCAGCATTTTTCATTTTTAGGGAGTCAAAAGAAAAACTTAAGGAAACTTTGTGGGTGTACTTTTTCTTACAATTTAGTCTCTCAAGCCTAAAAAAGGATAAAATAATACAAGAGAGAACTCTATTGACCATGATTAGTCAATGTATACCTTGTTCGTAAATAGTCCATTTCAGTCCGGAAAAGGGGTAAACTTATAATAAAGGGACGACTGTTCATTTCCTTTAACGAGTTTGAATAATCAAGTACTCGGCAATATTTTAATGTTTAGAGAGTCTGAAAAGGGCTTAAAAGAGAAATCCAGGGTTTTAATTTTTCGTAATTTTCAAGAGTCCAAAAAAGTGATAATAGTATACTCATATTGTTTCACTTTTTCATAAGTTTTAACAAGTTCAAAAAAGGGATAAAAATGTACTCATGGTTTTCGCTTTTTTGTAAGTTTTAACGAGTTTGAAAAATAGATAAAAATGTACTCATATGGCCAAATTTCAATTTAATTGGCCGACTTTAAATTTAATTTATGAGCAGGAAAAGAAGGAAAGAACTCGAGATTTTCATGTGTTTTATGAGAATGAAATATAGCAAAATAATCTCGGGATTTTCATGAGTTTAACGAGTCTTGAAAATTATAACCGAAATCAACTCAAGATAGGTTTCATTTTTACAAAAGCTTGAAATAGAGAAAAACTATGCTTGAAATAGGTTTGTTTCATTTTTTACACAAACTTGAAATAGAGAAAACTGTGCTTCATAGTGGTTTCATTTTTACACAAGCTTGAAACGTAGGAAAACTATGCTTAAGATTGGTTTCATTTTTACACAAGCTTGAAACGTAGGAAAATTGTGCTTGTGGATGGGTTTGTTTCATTTTTACACAAGCTTGAAACAAAGGAAAAATCATGCTTGAGATAAGTTTGAATGCCCCCCAAGCATAAATTGCTAAAGCGAATGCCCCCCAAGCTTCATTTCATTCAACTAAGTAGACTTTTGGTTACTAAAAGCTAGATGGAATGAAGGTTCATTTACGAGATCAGATGAAAGACTTGACTTGACAGGAGAGGATTTGTTTCATTTTTTAACGAGGTTGACACAGGAAAAGAACCATCCTCATGGTGACCTGTTTCATTTTTTAAGGAGGTTGACACAATAAAACGAACTATCCTCATAAAATACTATTTATAATCTACCTTCATAATCTACTGATTCATTTTTTAATGAGGTTGACACAGGAAAAGAATAGTTCTCATGGGTCCGTTTCATTTTTTAACGAGGTTGACACAGTAAAAGAATTTTCCTCATATCTACTCTCTATAATCTACCTACATAACCTACTGATTCATTTTTTAATGAGGTTGACACAGGAAAAGAACTTTCCTCATACCTGATTCATTTTTTAACGAGGTTGAATCAGTAATAGGAACTATCCTCTGACAAACTTATTCATTTTTTAACGAGGTTGACACAGTAAAAGGAACTTTCCTCTTAAACTACGGATTCATTTTTTAGTGAGGTTGACGCAGTAAAAGGAACTTTCCTCTTTTTCATTGATTAATTTTTTAATGAGGTTGACACAGTAAAAGGAACTAACCTCATACCTGATTCATTTTTTAACGAGGTTGACTCGGTAAGAGGAACGATCCTAATACCAGATTCATTTTTTAACGAGGTTGACTCAGTAACAGGAACTATCCTCTGGGTAGCTGTTTCATTTTTTAATGAGGTTGACACAGGAAAAGAATTATCCTCATGACTCACTAATTCATTTTTTAACGAGGTTGACACAGTAAAACGAACTTTACTCTTGACATGTTTCATTTTTTAATGAGGTTGACACAGTAAAAGGAAATTTCCTCTTGACATGTTTCATTTTTTAACGAGGTTGACACAGTAAAAGGAACTCTCCTCACGACTCACTGGTTCATTTTTTAACGAGGCTGACACAGTAAAAGGAACTTTCCTCTCCAGAATTGTTTCATTTTTTAATGAGGTTGACACAGTAAAAGGAACTATCTCGTGGGACTTCTTGATCATGGCTTCCAAATAGAAGAAACACATGTCAAGGGACGCACCTCGATCATGGCTTGCAAGAGATCTTCATCAGATGGAAGAACAATTCTCTGGAAGGAAAACATGTCAAGGGACTCAAAAGGGATAGGAACATCGCGTTCAAATAATCCCATAGGGTTTGCTATGTAAATTACTAGACCTAAGTCAAAGGAATTCGAGAAAACAGTGAGAGGATCGCTTACATCTATAACTGAATACATGGGACTGGTTACCACATAATTAACCCATGGGGGGGTATATACCAATTTATTATAAGGAAATATTAAGGGTGTTGGATTATTGGTAGTCGAATCAAGACTAGGGAATGAAAGTTGGTCAACAGTCATAATTTTTCCATTGTGAGGGAAAGACATCATGTGAAAGAGTGTTGATACGAAAACTTTCATTGCATAGACATAGTCTCGCCCAAGGAGTAAATTTAAATCCAAGGGGCCTCGAACTACCATAAGATCAATACAGACAGTTTTTGTTTCCAAAGTAATAGAAAACTTAGGAAGGATCCCTAAAGGGTCACTAACGGTTCTGTTGAAAGCTTTCAGATTCTGTGTAACAGGAACAAGCTAAGGGGAACCCAAAGCTTTCCAAGCAGATGAGGATAAAATACTAATAGAAGCACCTTCATCTACATGTGTGTGGCATACATTCTTAAGACAAGCCTGCACAATTATTTGAAAAGGGATGGAGGAAGGAAGACGAGGTTCTGTCAGTCTATTCCAATCAAAGGAAAAGACCTCGGTACTTGGAGGGGGTTCTGTAGGAACAGGTGAAATGCCCCCTAGTGTAGAAGAATCTGATGTAACAAGAAGAACCTGAATGGTATGAGTTTCACTCTCTACAGGGAGAGTGGGATTGACTAGATGTGAAATTGAGTCGACCACTTAATCAACTAATGGATCATCAACCTGAGTGATATGAGTTTCAATCTTCAATGGAAGAGTGGGATTGACTATACTTGAAATAAGATCAATCACTTTGTCAATTGACAATAGGTTGGGAGAAAGTGGACGGTAACCAGTTGAAAGTTTTTGCTGTGGAACAGTAAGGTTTTCCAAAAATTTCGAGGCTTCATCCATGTGAGGGAAAATGTGAGTTTGATGACTCCCTTTGCATAACCTACAAGGAAACCTAACTTTACCCTTTTTCTTAGGAACCTGACTATCACTGGTTGATGGATCAACAGAAAGTTGATGGGATTTTTCTGACCATACTTCCAAGACCTTCGGAATACCAGGACAATTGATAAGGAAGTGGCCACCCATACAAAGCTTGCAAGGGAATTTGGGTTTATGATGCATGTTGGAGGTTTCCTCAACACTACTAACACTTACAGCCATGGTTGGTTGATTGACTTCTTTCTTATCTTGCTTCTCCTTCTTCTTCCCTTTCTTCTTCTTCTTATTCACCTGGTTACTAACGTCAAGGCTTTTACCAAGCGAAGAGGAAGAAAGGGAGGAAGACATATTGGGTGAAAAAGGTAAAGGGTTAACATGAGGTTGGTGTTGTTGAGATGGTGAACTCTGTTGAGGTGAAGCATTCGGTTGAGGTGGAACAATTGGAGTATTTGGGGCCAACGAAGTTGAAAATAACCATATAGATAAACCTATTTTAAATCTTGGTAATGAAAATGTAGCCATATAAGGAGGACCAACATTTCCAAAGCAAGGAAAAGTACTAGGATTATCGTTAAGAGGGGTTCCTTGGTTGGTAAATTCCGGAGTAGTTGTCATTAGATTCAACTTTAGTGAATTGTATTAATAATTTAAAACTAAAATTAACAATTGAAAATTCACATCTAACAATTAAAATTCAAAAATCACACCTATGGCGTCTAAAAGTAAAAACAAGCAAATAAACACGTGCTATCAAATCTAGGAGTCAAACCACACACAAACAATATATTCCCGCACTAAAAACATTAGTTGGTGATGAAATCCAACATCGTATAATTTTAATGTAGAAATGGTGGTTGGAACAATTACCCCAACAACCTGCTTAATGAAACAAACCGGTGGAAGTTTCTCCACTATGCCATCTCGAATGAAGATAACCTCAAGAGAGTGTAAGTGAGTCTAGCCGAAGTCCGTTTTAGGTACAGTGGGATCTTCCCTCCACCATCACCTTGGGAAATAATCCTATAGATTATAGCCACTAAGGTTATCGACAAAAACAAATATACCTGGGGGAACAGTCTACGATCCAACACACACGCAAGAGCAGAGTAACAAAGCTCAATCCCCTTGAAGGCTCCTTGACATAATCCAAGGTTTACCGACAAGTGACCCCAGGCTCCTCGACAATAGTTAATCCGAGGTTTACCATTGTTAATATGTGTATATCTTCTATCGTTCCCAATGAGGAAGGGTTGATTACCTCACTGGTTAGGATATGATCTCGTGCTTGACTCCTTTAAGAGGAGCTTCCCAGAGCATACATGCGACTATTGGAATTTTTTCTACCGCAAGATCGACTACTTGTTTGGTTAGTTGCTTTGGAAATTTAACTACAACCTATTCCAAAGCACTAATCCTGAGCTAGATTGGTGGAAAGAGCCCTAAAAATGTAAAAATTACTAGGTGAATTTTATTAAGTGTTGTGTTATTTAGGCTTTTATTACTCAAAGGGTAAATGGATATGAAACCAATGGTGTTATGACCCAACCCAAAACTGAATGCAATCGAATATGATAATGTAATCTTTTCAATTCCATGAATCCTAACTAAAGTAAGGAAAGAGTTTCCATTCACTTGCAACAATGCAAAAATTGATCAAAAAGAGAAAATATAAAAAATTCAATAATGCACTAAATTCATCAAGAAAAACTAATGCTAATCAATTCCATTTTTTTTTATTTTTCTATTTTTAAAACAGGCATAAGAACATGTAAATTCAAATTAAAGAAAACTAACCAAATATACGATTGATTTTTTCAGAATGTAAACTATGAAATTGTAATCTATGCACATTTCACTTGAAAAGTATGCAACTATAATCTATGCACATTTTTCATTCATATTCTGAAAATGAGAATTATAATTATGCAAATGTGATCTATGCAAGAGAATTCTCAAGCACAATATGATTCTAATGTAATCTAAGAACTAATCAAGTGTAAGTAAAGAAAATTAGGTGAGAGTTCCAAAGATCAAAAAATAACAACACTCAAAGGAGATTAACACTTAAACACAATTTAGAAAAAATAAGAAGCAAAGACTGATACAAACCTTGAAGTAATGACCAAAAGAAATCAAATTAAGAATTTCTTCAAAAAAGAAAGTCAAAACACCCAATTAACTTAACGGAGACTAATGAGATCGTAAGAGTGCTGAAAAGAAATTCACACAAGGCTTTCTGACAGAAAATACAAGTTTGGGTATATACTGAGAATCTAACAAACTGATCTAGAAAGGAGAATTTTAAGGTTTTCTAAAAAATTTCACAGGGTCCGTAGGTTTCAGTGTAAACAGGTGCGGTCCTGCACTGTTTATACAAGAAAAGAGTGGAGATGCCCGCACTGTTTCTAAAAGAAAAGTGCAGATACCAGAAAAATAAAATAAAAAATAAAAAAATCTAAAACATTTCTTAGGGATTCTACAGGGATAAACTACCCAAGCCAGTATAAATCAATCAAAATAAAAATAAAAATCACAAGTCAAAAATAAAAGAAATAAAAGTTCAAGATCCATTCCCCAGCGGAGTCGCCATTTTGTTGGACGGATAAGTCATTCTTGCGGACAAGATAGACCTCCCAAGTGTCCTACAGACATCTAGCAACAAATAGCCAAACAAAATCTATTTTCTCTAGATAATATTTGATTCATAATTAGCTACGAAAAAGGTTTTGAAGACCTACATATAGTCCAGTGCTATTCGTAATGATCTTCTTTCCAATTGCTTGAAAGAGTCGTCTCCAAAGATCTACAATCACAAACATGGAAGAAATCAATAGCACCTACATAGTATAAACTAATTCACGAGATATATATCTATCAAGATGATCAAGGAATTCAAGAAATAAGTTAATTAATTAAATAACTCATTGATAAAACATGATAAACAAGCTACTTAATTAAAGAACTCATTGAGAAAATGGTATTCATTCATATTATCTTTAATAAAGAAGATCCTTACAACCGTGTCTGCCTTGATGTCGTACAAGCCTTCCTGGGGTTCAGAACAAGCGTTTCCTTTACTCTGACAAGCTTTGCACTCTCTCAGCTAAAATGCACATGGGTGTGTAATCATTCCCATATAATGATCAGTTAAGAGAGTATGAGTCTCTACAACATTTCTCCTAAAAAATTATCAAAGTCTAATTCACTAACTCTCCAAAAGTCTCCCTTGAGGGTGCACTATGGCTTCAATTTATAGGAAAAGAGAAGAGGTTTCAGCTCCACATAAGAGGGGATAGAATCCTCTTTTTAAGGGATTTAGCTCCATAAACCAAGGGGTAGGCTCCCATAATGGAGGAAAAAATGTACATGATAGGAGTGAACCTTCCACCAGATAATTTCTTCCAGAAGCTTCCAGATTTGACTGCTGGGCTTCTAAATGTTACTTTCCACCTTCATTTTACATTTTACAAGGGTCAGCATCTTTAATGAAGCAAAAGTGTGTTTAACTCTGCATACTTTAGAAAAAATAAGTGCGGCACCATAGGCAATGTTAAGAGAAAGTGCAGTACAAGTGTTTTTAAGACTTTTATGAGCTTTTCTCTCAATTTCAAGGCTTGATTTTAGGAACTTTGATGTTGCAGACTTCTAACGGAGTAATATATGAGTGATGATGAACCCATATAGACACTAAAATGTCATGGTGACAAATTTTAGTGTAACAGAGGCCTATCCTTTAGGAGGTTCTCATGGCAGGTGGAAACCATAAAATAAAGGAGGGAGTCTGTGGTTATTCAATCCAACCACTCCCAATGACTCATCCTAGACGCTGTTGAAGTGGAATATTCACCTCTAATTTTTAAAAAAAATCGATAAACAGCTTGGTGCGAGTGTCTAACTAGGACAGATTGCCAACTGGCGCGGGGCCCAGTGTTAATCTTCTCCATCGGCACAAGGGTAGAACTGACTACTCGCGCCAAGGCAAAAACAAGGGTTTTTGAAGCTCTGCTCAGGGAATTTTCAACAGAAGGAATATTTCTCTCATGTAAAGGGATGAAATGATGGTCTTTGCAAGGCATGAAACTTCTTATAAGTCACATAAATGACCCTCCAGTGTGAATTTTGGAGATTGTAAGGACAATGACAAAATTTTGTGTAACAATATGGTTTGATTGAACTTCGAGAATTATACAATATTTCTTACAACGATCTAGAGTAGTTAAGCTCTGATGTCACTAGCATATATTTTTCTTACACTATTGAAATAAAAATACTTCCCCTGGATTGATAATTAATGTAAAGCATTAAGGTTAACTTCAAAACAAACACCTTTATTACTCAACACAACATAACACAACCCTACGCAGAAACTGCGTTGTAGAAGAAAGCTGGAGCTTGGCCTGATGCCAGATTACGGAAATGTAGCCCAAGTACTTCTCCTAAGTGGGCCCTCGAAGTCCCTTGAGGATGAAGGTGGGGTTCCCGCTCAGGAACAACCTTGTGCTAAACATCACTGCAGCCTCCGCTAAACAGTTGAAGAGAGAAACAAGTCATACAGACCATAAAAAATAATAATAAAATCATGCCTTCTATGGTTTCCATCCCCTTCCTTATATTCTTGGTGAGATTCCTCACCTTGGGCCCCAATCATTAATGTGACTACTTCCATTCAAGGAATCTCCCTCCAAAACTATGTTGTCCCTCAATGAATGTCCACTCCTCCATACCAATGTTGTTTATTTGGTCAAATTTGACCCAGTCTACATGCTCCATCCCCTTTTCACACATAAGGATGCTTAATCCAACTAATTATAAGACCTCCATTCACATTTGGAGTGATTTTATTCCTACTAAGGAGATATATGGGTCTCCCTACCCTCTTATTCTTCTAACTAGGAGGAAAAATAAAATTTAATATTCCAATTATCTGCATGCTAATTTAGGAATATTACAATATTCCCCTCCCAAGTGTTTCTTGTCCTCAAGCAACTACAAGGATAGAACTAAAAAATATAGGGAACCTTCATTCCCATGTGGAGCTCCAATCCCCAAGCTATCATCCATACAAAATGAGTCACCCTCCAAAGTAGTAATTCATGGAAAAACATCTCCCAAATGTTCATGAGATGTATCTCCCACGTTAGGGTCCTATAGGTATAGGATTCATAATTTGGAATTGACTTATGATAGTCTTGTAAAAATATGTACATACCTTGCTTTTTGCAAGTTTTTTTCCCATATTTTGTAAAAGATCAAAGAAAGGTGTTGAGGAGGTAAATCCCCTCTGCGGACAGAGGCGATCCCTACTAGCCCAGCAGGGGTCTAGCAACAATCAAACAATGTTATGATGCAAGCTCCTAGTTACGAATGGAAAGACTAGGAATAGAAGCCTACCTGGATTCCAACGCTATAATATGAAGAAGGAGCGTCCCCGTTCTTCAGCCCCGGCAGATCACAATCCTTCCACGATCTCCATGGATGAACACCTGCACACAGAAAGAACAAACAGATACAAGCATAAAATCAAAGCTGCAGCCTTTAAACATCGGTCATAAAGGATGTTACTCGCATTAACATGATGGAAAACGGTGGAACCATAATCATAATCATCTGTCAGCTAATGAATGAAGAAAATTACAACCAAGTTCGAAAGCGTCGCCGGGTCTGCTCGGACCGGGTCTCCCGGTCGTCCACGTCTGTAAAAGCTGCGCCTGTTAAGGAAAACCTCTCACGAGAACACCACTGACAATGGTCTCCTTACTTGAGTCGGCCTTGAGGGAAAGAGAGGATTCTTTACAGCACAAAGGCTCTTGGGAATATGGAGATACAAAGCTTAGGCACTTCAAGACTAGCTTGCCATGGATTTGAGCAGGCTTTTATAGATGGGGAAGGAGGGAGTTTGGATCCCTATTATTATGGGATTGGCCCTATCAACAAGGAACGTTCCATGAAAGGTGGCAAAACCACTTCCCTTCCATTAAACTCCCGCAGCCAAACCTTCCAACTCAAGATAGGCAATGGTTTGTGAGTTTGTTTGAACTCAACTTCCGCCATCCATATTTAAAAAACAGTCCCTAAAATGGGTGGCGCGACTACTGCTCTATGACAGAGCGCCAAGTGGCGCGACCTCTTTGCAGGATTTTCCTCATTGGCGCGAGTACTGAATTGACTGCCCGCGCCAATGCAAAAAGGGATGTTTTTCATGATTTTGCAAGGAGATGTCTCAAGGGAAAATAAAGCTCATGCTTAGAGGGATGCATTGATGATGTTTTCAAGGCATGACAATGTTCACAGGTCACGAAATGGGTCCTCCATTGTGCGGGACGGGGAATGGTAGGGACGGTGACAAATTACGTAGCAACGGTCTGCCCCTAAATACAATTTTAGAGAGAGAGAGGGTGTGATACTTTACGAGGCATGTTCGAGCGGAAAGCGCAGTGGAAAACCTACGCGGTCCCAGGCAAGTATCTCAACACATTGATGTATATGTGCTATGGACGTAGCCATCCGAAACAGAGTATGCTATAATCTAGATCTAGGGTATGGACGCAGCCATCCAACTAAGATCAAACAAATAGACTCAGGTATGGTCGCAGCCATCCAATTAGTGAGTCATGTACATAATGATAATAATCCACAATTGCAGCCTGGATTACAACAGACACAATCCAGGGTCTTGCGCTCCATCTCGACCCAACAGAGTACAAGTTCAAGCACGTGAATATATGAGCTGAAGTCGAACATGCGAGAACATCGTCTGATTACCAGCCAATAATGAAAGCTGTTAACAGACGCGAGAGAGATCACCAATAATGAAAATGGTCCTCAAGGTACTAAGGTACAATCTACGGCGTGCGAATAAATGATTTGACGTCGAACACCCGCAGAATCACTCGATCAGAGGCCATTGATGTAAACCTCACGTCGAATGCGACGAACCTGCCATTGAGGCATGCAGGCTCCAAGGTACCATAAGGAGTGTCTAGACCAACTTCCTAGATAATGAGTTGAAGTCGACAGGAAGTGACCTTGATCGAAGGTGGGCCATAATGATTCCCACATCATCGACACGAGACAGAGGAACATGATGTTTTTGTTGTGAATCAGGATCGTATGAGAAATAGAGGAAGGTTGATATTTGCAGAGGCCAACTTCTCTTGAACACATGAACGGCACGACAATGGACTTGGCAGTATTTGACATCAACGGATCAGAGGTCATGGCGACGAGGCAGTGAACATATGAGAGGTCAAAAGAGATTACCCAAACCCATGGAGGCAAAGTGAAGCAACGAGATGAGATGTCCCCAACCCGACACGAATGCAGACAAGTGCCATGTTCAAGAGCGACATACCGCCGACGACAACGACGATGGTTCCATTTTTCCCCCACCATTTCTGGCGAGTACCCCAATTATTTTTGATAACAAGCTTGAAGGGGATAGCATATGCTTGCAATATAAGTCCGCCCTTCGGGCGAATCCATCCTAGTGCATTTAACGAGTCCTAGGAAGGAGGAACTCGGAGAACGCCATTTCGACTAGATCCGATGTCATCAGGGTTTAACGAGTCTGACAAAGGAAGAACTCGGCGTCTTTTCATGTTTAGAGAGTTTGAAAAGACAGCGGAAAAGAAAACTCCACAGGTCCCTTTTCGTAAATAGTTCCCCAGATCCGAAAAGGTAGAAAACAATATCCAGAAAAACCTCCTAGTCGCAATAGGCTAGGGTATTCCTTTTTCGTAATCAATCCATCCCGGCCCGAAAAAGGGTTAAACTTATACCGGGTGAATGTCGATTCATGTCCATTTTAACGAGATCGAAACGACAAGGGCCTCGGCGATCTTTTCATATTTAGAGAGTCAGAAAAGAGCTGAAAGATGACTCCATAGTGACTTTTTCGTGTATTTACCGAGTCCGAAAAAGTATAAAATACAACTCGTTTCCATCGTTTAAGTCGCAAAAACCTGCTGCTGCACATACCAAGCAAGCGTAAAATCCATTTTCGACATAACATATGCGAATATTTAATAAAAATAACTTCTAAAACTCATTTAACGTCGAAAAAAGTTATAAATATGTCGAATTGGTAAAAATAAAATTACTTTTACTATTTACCTTGGTGAAAAGCAACAGTGGTCCTTTTGGAGCAGAAACTTCTGACGGTGATTGCGACAAATCCAGTCGACCATTCAGCTTCTCGTCTGTCACAGGTAAGAGGCGCTCTTTTGCTCTTCATTTTCATTCATTTTTTAATAGCTTTCCCTTAAAAATCAGTTTTGTGTGGTCATTTTTAGAATTTTAGGGCTGCGCCCATTGGCGCGGGTATCGGGCACGGACCCGCGCCAATGAGCTCTTTTTTATAAAGGGCTCGCGCCATGTGGCGCGACTGTTCACAAAACAGCCGCGCCAGCGGCTGAACCTCAAATTCCGCCCAAAATTCCGACATTTAGACCAAATTGCATGGAATTTGAAACTCATCAAAGATCTAACTAAGGGTTGCAGATAATCACTCAAAATGGCAATCGAATGGAAGGAACGAGAGCACGGAGAAGAGGATGAACAAGCCATGCAAAGCCAAGCTTGCATGAATGCACTTAGAAATTGTGGATTGAAAAAGTTCTTCCTCACACCATGTTTACGAGCTCAGCCCGAGCTCCTCCAGTATTTAATTAGTATCTGGGACGAAAACGAACAGGTGTTCAAATTACGAGACCAGGTGTTAGAACTGGAGGTCACCGATGTTTATTTCATCACTGGATTGTCCCGCAGAGGTCCAATCCCCATACTGAATGGAAGTAGACCATCTGGGGAAAAGATGGAAGAAGTAATGGCACGGGTGTGCCGAGGGGCACAAACAGGATCAGGAAGCAAGAAAGTGGATATCCACACCATCCCTGATCTAGCACTGAGAGTAGTTCTCCATACCATTACGCGGGCTGCTGGGTCACAGGCTCCGCACGAGGCCACGAAGACCCAACTCCTGCTGGCCTCAGAATGCATGGGTCCCTTACTGTTCAACTGGGCAGAAGCAGTAACTATCAACATGAAAAGGAAGCTCACAAAGTGCAAACAGGGGAAACTGAAATAGTTCGGTTATGGTTCCATCTTGGTATCATTCATTCTGGAACGCTTACCAATCTTCCAGGGCCAAGGGGCCACAATGGGGAGTCTGATACCACGAGAGCCAAGAATGGCTCGTTGGGCAGCATTGATGCCCAGATCTGGAGGTGGCCAACAGATGTCCTGGAGGCCAGAGTTTTTTAGGTGGTTACGGCGCCAGCTGATTGTCGTGGAAGACTGGCCCTATTCAGGAATTGACTTTACCGGGGACCCAGATCTCCCACTACCAGAAGGAGATGACTGGGACGAGGAGCTGGGTAAGACCTCATATTTTTGATTTTATGTTTTATTGTTTTTTTTTGTTAATACACATTCGTCTTAACACAAATATATATGCATGCAGATGTAGGACCTGAGAGACCAGCCGAGATGTCTCCAATCTCCCGGAGGACCCAACTCGCCCCTGAGATTCAGGGGGAAGGCACCGGAGGAGATGAACTGATCCAGAACCTCGAGGGGATTGCCCACGGGATCCCAGACTATGCCCGGCTAGCAGACGTACCGATGGCATACCAGCGCCACACGGTGGGGGTTCCGAATCGGATCCACCGAATCCTGAGGCGCTTAGTGCGTGCAGTCACGTGCTATCATGAGCACCATGTGGATTAGTCCTTAGGATTTATACCACACCTATTTTTTGAGAGACATAGCGTCTCCGGATGTACTAAGACGATTATGTATATTTTTTGAGTTTCGTGATGCACACTGTGTAGACATTTCGACACACACATATATATATATACATACGACTATTTTGGATGGATATTTTACATGTGATGATGTTTTCTATATGTCATGCAAATGTCTAATACAGATGTAATCTAATGTATCAGTTACATAACAAACGACCCAATGCGAAATGTATTCACACAATGTATCTAATCACACATTTCATTTTTACGCAAGCTTAAAAGCACACATGAACACACACACATATGCAAACTATGCTTGAAATGAGGAAGACGGGCATGCCCCCCAGCATGGTGTCTCAATTCGAGGTGCATGCCCCCCAAGCTTTAGTTCATTGAAAATGGAGTGAAGGTTCAAAACAAAAAGTCGAATTGAACATGTTTGTGTTTCATTATTTTAACGAGGTTGACACACTTAAAAGAACTATCCTCAAAACACCTTGTTTCATGTTTTAAGGAGCTTGACACAAATGAAGGAACTATGCTCCGAGATCCTGGTTTCATTTTTTTAAAGAGCTTGACCCAGGGAGGAAACCGTGCTCTAACCAACTTACATCAAAATGAACAAGAAGGCGGTGCTTCCAAGAGTTCCACTCCTGATGGAAGGGAAACATCCTGGAAGTCAGGACCCAATGCCCCCAACACATTATGCACAACGTCATCATCACTGAGCACAGGCACGGGGTAAGTAGCCACATAGTTGACCTGCAGTGGAGCAGATACAACGGGTGGATAGAAACCAGGGGGGGGTGATGGCGGACCAGATGCCATATTAGGACCAAAGAACGAAAGCTGATCAATGGTCACGATCCGTCCTTCATGTGGAAAGCACATCACGCGAAAGAGGGAGGAGACAAGTGCTCCCATGGCATAGGTGTAATCGCGCCCCAAAAGCAGATTAAAATATAAGGGGCCTGGAACAACCATCACGTCCATATGGATGGTTCTACCTCCCAAAGTAACCGGTAACCTTGGAAGGATCCCCAATGGTTGACTCGTTCTTCTATTGAATGTCAACAGATTCTGCGTAACGGGCGCAAGCGGCGGCGAACCGAAAGCTTGCCAGGTAGTTGATGACAGAATACTAACAGAGGCACCTTCGTCTATAATGGTGCTAGGTACAACCAGACCAAGAGCCTGTACTGTGATCTCGAAAGGCACATAAGACGGAAGGTGAAATCTTGCAAATCGATTCCAGTCAAAGGAAGCGACCAAACTACTCGGAGGGGCTACCATCGACAAGCGAAGGTCTTCCCCTGATGTTACGGTAGAAGAAGCCTCCTCCATGACCTCCATCTCGAAGGCGGGAGGAATATCCTCCGTAGCCTCCATCTTGGGAGGCGGAGGAGAAACTTCTTGAAGTACAGGGACAGGAGAATCTCTCTCCAAGTCTGAAGAATCTGAAGAAACCAGAAGAACATGAGGGTTATGAGATCCACTCTCGACAGAAAAGACCTGGTGCACCGTGGACGGGGCCAGCTCAACCGATCCGACGACCAATGGTTGGTCAGGGACGGATTCGTGAATTTGAATTTCTGGGGGAGTGGGATCGACCAAGGTTGACTCTTGGCCAATCATAGGATCAGCTGGCGGAGGACTCAAAGAAAGTCGATTATAACCAGGTGGAAGGCGTGGTGTAGAACCGGCTGGGTTGTCCAAGACTTGCTTGGCTTCATCCATATAAGGACAAAGGTGAATGGCATGGTGCCCTTCACACAACTTACAGGTATTGGTGATCTTACCCTGCTTCTTAGAGTTCTTATCAACAACAGCTGAAGACGTGCCCCCAACTTGACTCCCGGAAGCCAAAGGCAACGGTGGGCGGCCGTTGGACCATACTTCGAGCACCTTGGGAATGCCAGGGCAGTCTCGAAGAAGATGGTCTCCCGTGCACAACAGGCAAGGGAAATTGACTTTCCCTGGAGGGTTGGAAGGTTTATCAAGAGGAGATATCTCGAAGACAGTAGCTGTACATTTAGCCTCTTGCTTATCAGACTTCTTCTTCTTTGTCTTCTTCTTCTTCTTAGCCACCTGGTTATTCGAATCCAGGCTTTCACCAGGCGAAGTAGAAGATGAGGACGCAGAAGCAGGCGAAGAAGGGGAGAGGTCCGCCTTGGAATCAACATGATGTTGTTCCGGCGGAGGAACTGACTGAACAGTTGTGGAGACATTCGGGACAACAGAGGTTGAGAACAACCAAACAGGCAACCCAACAGTTAACCCAGGAAGGGACAACGTCGCCATGTAAGGAGCACCAACATTTCCAAAAGGAGGAAAATGACCAGGATTCCCTTCTGAGGGGATTCCTTGGTTGGTAAACTCTAAAAAAGTTGCCATCAAAACTCAAAACCACACACGGGCTGAAAATGAGTTAAGACACACGATCAAACGGTCAACAAGCAATATCTAAGCGGGCGTGTAATCGTGGGTGATTAATTTTACCACATTGAAAAGTAAGAAACTCTATCGTTTCATATTTTAAGAGTCGAGAAACAATAGAAATATGACTCTATCTCTTTCAGATTTGATACAAGCGTGAAAGGACAAGCGCTCGACGGTCTTTTCAAGTTTAAGGAGTCAGAAAAGACCAAATGACTGCTCAGGAAAAAACTAGGCACAAAGGGTGTACCAAATATCCGTGAACTGCAATATACACCTTGGTTTCAATAATGAAACAGAAATCGACCAAGGACTTTCCGTACGTGTAGGTAGTCTCCCCGAATGCCGTGTTCGGTGCATCACGGGTATAGGGCGGCAGACTCGGCTTCCTGTGGATAAAGGATTGAAAACCTAGAGGGGTCTCCCTTTATATACGCGACGGTACGGGGAGCGCAAGTCCGTACTAGTGCTGTCTAAAGCCAACAGGCGAACGATAGCTGCTAGGTTTAATGACGCCGGAACACGTCTCTAGCCTAGACCTTCTAAATATGTTTCGTTAAGTTCCAATGCTGCCTTAGGTTAATTGAAATAAATTTTACAGTTGATCTTCAATTAAGTTTCAATTTCCAGGCCCTATCATATGTAGTGTCTCGGAAGACTCCTAAATGCAAAGCTATATGCCACAGTGCAACATTTCGTTCGATGAAAACTAGTTAGAGAAGAGTTGAGAGCTTTTACACAAACGAAATGAACGGAAGACAAAAAATGAGATCTCTAATGCAACTAATGCAATTGAAAACTTTTCATTCAAAATACTAATCACTAGCAAGATGGAAAAGATCACAATTTGCACTAATTAACAAAAGCAAAAGAGATTTTTTTTTTTGATTTTCAATGTTTAAGAGCCAATATGCACTAAACAATCTTGAAAACAAATGGAACAACTTGAGAAATGATTTCCAAGAGAGCGAAACAAACAGATTTCACTCAACAACACAAGCAATCAGATCCCCAAATCGACCAAAGTCTTTCAAAACGAAGAAAAGACTCAAAAGCTTCCAATGGACCGTGTGATCTAGGTCCAAGGCAAGACCAAACGAATTTCGAATGAAGGAATGAACAATCACCCAAAAATCGCAATAAAACAATGAACAACTACTTAGAGGATGCGGAGAATCAATCAGATAGTTGACAGGACAATCAAAACACCAAAACTTCCAAGGAGGGCTCGATACACTAAGCCACTAGATGCCCTAGGGCTTAAAACGTGAAATCGGTAGATAAGAGCAAACAACCAAAGAATAGAGGTGAATTCCCAGCCAAACAGGACTCCAACACACTCAGGCAGTCGGAAAATCAAGAAGAAAAACACTGATCAAATCCAGAGAGCTCAAAAATGAGGAAACTCAAAAAACTTACAGGGGTGGCGCGACTGTAAGTGTGAAACTGGCGCCAGAAAGCAATTGGCGTGGGCTAGACAAAGGCAACGTGCGCCAATTGGCGCGACTGTCGGGTTAAAAACCGCGCCAGTCGAGTTTCTCAGCCAAAAATTAAAAACAAGCTACTCCAGAAGCAGACCAATGCAAGCTAAGAAAACCAAGAAGCAAAAACAGTGAAAGAACCCAACCCAAAAGGTTCATCAAGCAAGGAAAAACATAAAACAATCAAAGCGAGACAACACAAATGAGACAATGAAATCCGGACGATCCCCAGCGGAGTCGCCAAATTTTTGAGGAGGTAAATCCCCTCTGCGGACAAAGGCGATCCCTACTAGCCCAGCAGGGGTCTAGCAACAATCAAACAATGTTATGACGCAAGCTCCTAGTTACGAATGGAAAGACTAGGAATAGAAGCCTACCTGGATTCCAACGCTATAATCTGAAGAAGAAGCGTCCCCGTTCTTCAGCCCCGGCAGATCACAATCCCTCCACGATCTCCGCGGATGAACACCTGCACATGGAAGAAACGAACAGATACAAGGATAGAAACTAGCATACGTAACTAAACATCAGTCAGAAAGGACGTTACTCGCATTAACATGATGGAAAACGGAGTGGAACCATAATCATAATCATTTATTAAATAATAAATGAAGAAATATTACAACCAAGTTCTGACGTCGCGATCTCCTTCGGACGGGTCTCCGGTCGTCCACGTCTCGCAAAGCTCGCCAAGGAAAGGGAAAACCTCTCCGGAGTCTCTCGACAATGGTCTCCTTACTTGAGTCGGCCTTAAGGGAAAGAGAGGATTCTTTACAGCACAAAGCCTCTTGGGAATATGGAGATACAAAGCTTAGGCACTTCAAGACTAGCTTGCCATGGATCTGAGCAGGCTTTTATAGATGGGGAAGGAGGGAGTTTGGATCCCTATTATTATGGGATTGGCCCTATCAACAAGGAAGGTTCCATGGGAGGTGTCAAAACCACTTCCCTTCCATAGAACTTCCGCAGCCAAACCTCCCAACTCAAGATAGGCAATGGTTTGTGAGTTTGTTGGAACTCAACTTCCGCCATCCTTATTTAAAAAAAAGTCCCTAAATTGGGTGGCGCGACTACTGTTCTATGACAGAGCGCCAGGTGGCGCGACCTCTTTGAAGGATTTTCCCCATTGGCGCGAGTACTAAACTGCCTGCCCGCGCCAATGCCAAAAGGGATGTTTTTCATGATTTTTGCAAGGAGATGTCTCAAAGGCAAATGAGGCTCATGCTTAGAGGAATGCATTGATGATGTTTTCAAGGCATGACAATGTTCACAGGTCACGAAATGGGTCCTCCATTATGCGGGACGGGGAATGGTAGGGACGGTGACAAATTACTGTGTAACAAAAGGGTAAAAGTCCTAAAAGAAAAATCAAAGGACTTGGAAAAAATATATACCCCAAAATAAAAATAAATAAAACATGAAAGTGTGCAAATTCAAATGCCACTAATTTTTACTTTTTTACTGATGATTATGGAAGTGTCAATAAATGCCATAATCCATGATGAGTTGAACTGTTCAATCTTGACTTGTAATGTTTCAATTTACATGTTGTGGATAGTGAATAAAGATTATTCAGACTATTTAATCCTGACTAATTAGTAGAGAGGTAGAGAATAAAGAGGAGCTCATCAGTTTAATATGAGCCCTCAAACAATATAAGGTAGATTTAAATAGTTTTTATGCTTTCAAAATAATAAAATGTTCAAGGTTGCTAGCTCAAATGCACTTGCAAAATGGAAGAAAAAATGTTAGATTAAAGTTGGGTAGGTAGAGAGAAATAGGGAAATCATTTTAATATTTGTTACCAGGAAAAAATAACTAATTTCCCCTCCCCTATAGTTATTATGCATTCTAAACTTCCAGTCAAAGAGGTTGAGATCATTTCTCTGACTTCTATTGGGACCAGACCCAAGGCTCGATGACTGTTAAGTTAAAAATGTTGAATTCCTATATTAATCCCTAATTATCATCATTTACCCTACATTCATCCATTACACTTCAATTTCATAAGTAACGACCTTTTTACTTAATGAAAAATAAAATCCCCTTTTAATTAATCTCCTTCATTCATAAAAACATAAAAAACCCTCCAAAAATATTATATTCTAGGTCAAAGTGGTCAAATTATAAATGATAAAGCTCTGCTTTTACATTATCACTTTACTTAGTCATATAATTATATTTTGGTGTTTTTCATTGTCCTTGGTCATATTAACTTCTAATTTATTTATTAAATCCCTATAAACAAACCTTATCCTATTAATATAACCCCTTTTATCTAATTATCCCTGAAAACCTACTATTATAAGCTTTTTGCCAAGGTTGATTATCCACATGTTTAAATAAAAAACCCGAATTATATCCCCTTTGGCATAAAACTAACATTATGTAAATAAACCCACCCCATATGGTTATTGGACTCCTCCATGGTCTAGAAACTATATAATAAAAATATAAATAAACTTTCAAAAAAGAATAGCTTTGCTATATCACCTATCCCGTTTTAACCCAAGGTTTATTTCGAATAAACTAAAGGTCTATAACACATTTCACATCGGTCCTTCCCAAGCATTATTTCTAAAAATATGCAATAGCCTCACGCTATGCATAGCTTAACCTATGGTTAGAGCCATATAACTTGCCTCACGCGCATTTTTGACCATATATGTAAACTTTTTTTATATATACACCACCACTTAACCCCTTTCCAAATCATGTGTTGTCCCCGTCTATACAAAAAACCTTCTTTATAACTATATAACATTTCATAAACCCGCACAATACATCAGCTCTTTGTAATAGAACTTTTATTATAAATCATATTATATAAAGTTTATTACATTGATCAATCAAATGCGCCATAGCATAAACCGCCTGGTCCTACCTCACCTTTTCCCCACATCTTCCCAACACATCCCAACCATTCACTCCCACCTCTCGAATCTAACGATGGACGATGCACTTCGTTCCAGCAAAAAAAATGATGATCCCAAGCCAAAAGCTGCGCGAAATTAGATGTTTTCATAAAACCACTCTTGTGATGTGCCGCATTCTTATTGCATTGTGTTCATTTTGCCAAAAACTACTTACAGCCCGAATCCAATGTTAAAAATACTTCCAGTTTTTTGCATTTAAAAAAAAATCTAAAACCTCTCCCGCCGATGATTTGACCAACATTTATGACATTTGTTAAAGATTTATGTATAAGAATTAAAACCTTTGTAATAAATCTTATTATTGTATTTACATCCCGATGTTAAAAAAGCTCTTCTAAGCCCTTTTAAGCTTCCCGAGCCTGATTTTAAACCTCTATGTGTCGATTTTGTGCCTGCAAGTTCTGAATTCATAGTTGAAAACACCCTTTGAAGACCATTAACACCCTCTTGGCTCCAACAACTCAAAATAAGCTCAGGTTCAACCATGAAAGCATTTCAAAGCCCGTCCAATTGTCGAAATACCTACATTTAGGGTATTCTTCCACTATTCAAGCCTACAAATCCAAAATTGAATTCCTTATGACTAAAATAAATCTGAATTAAGAGAAATTATTCATATAAATTTTCCCAAAAATGCTCAAAATTAGGGAAAACTCTCACAAAATTTCTCCAGAAACTGCTATTGTCTCAAAAGCCTTTTTTAAGTAGAATCCTCATTTTTTAACCTCTATAAATCACTTCCATGGCTTGTAAATATCTTTAAACCTATAGATTGTCTAAAAAATCTCTTTTGGAGCCCTATTCATTTAGAAAACCTATGTTTTCTGTCTTAAACCTATTGAACAGATCCCAGATTCCTAATTGCACAACAATTTCTCAAATTCCCTTTGTTTAAGAAAAATTAACTGTTGCAAACTGTGTAATATTTCTTTAGTTATTTCAAAAATGACAAAGAAACAAATGAAACCTAAAGCTGGAGGCTCTAGGCTTGTTAAACCTAGAGGATCCAAACCTCCTAAGTCTGAAGCAACAAAAGCCCCAAAATCCACCCCTACACTCACAGCAAAAACTATTGTGTCTGTCAATCCCCTTCAACCAGTAGTATCTACTACAGAAATAATCCCCTTAACTGATGTGGATATTAAAATTGCAGACCCTATGGTAGAATTCAACTTATTAGAAGTTCATAATTGGTGTTATGAAAATTTCCTAGATAAAGATGACATGCCTCTCTGGGATACAAATTTACCCAAATATGTAGTCCCAGTAACACATCCTAGTCAAGACCTGGTAAGAATGTGCCAAAATTACTATGTTCCAGACCAAAGAGCAATTGTGAATGATGATAGGGAGATTATTTTTTCTATCACTATAGAGTCTATAAATGAAATGTTGCAACTATAGTTTGACCCTAGGGCAATTCTGCTGTCCATTGAAGAATTCACTCAATTATATTTGGGATTGGATTTCCCTAAGAGATTTATGATTTTTCAGAACTTTATGCCAAGTCATGTGGACATTCCAAAGTTGAATCCTCCCTATTCCACTTCCAAGTTTCCTGAGGGTTCAAGACACGTAATTTCAATGTTATCCTTCATATTGGGCTATTTCACTGATGAATCCATCCTTGGTGTTTTGTCTACTTTATCACATGTTCAGCCTCCTTCCATGATTTTTTACTTTGCCAGGTTTATAGCTGATTCTATCCATCATCAGTTGACCAAGTTTCCCACTGAAGGGGTATTCAGATATTCTTCATATTTATTTCACTTGTTCTTATTCTCACAAGCTGATCACTTTCCAATAGCATTACAGAAAATGAATGTAGAGGGCCAACCTCTATTAGTTGTCTTTTGGACATCACTATTGAGAAAATAAGGAAGTGAATATAGCTACACAGATTTTACATATTTGTTCATTAGGCCAGCTATGAATTTGCTACATGAATCAGAATAGCCTAGGGTAAGTGAAGAAATGAAAAGGATATTGCAACTATCAGAGCAATGAAAAATGGGAGATTGGTACTTGTATGAGAAACACACTGAATTGAGAATCTTTGGAACCAATTTGCTTCCATACAAATTACCTAAGTTTTTGACTATCAGAGTCTTTTCTTTAGAGTATTTGAGATAGGTTTTGAATGCTCATGCCATCAATTTCTTGGCCTTCAAGAAGAAAACTCAATTCAAACTGAAAAATCGGGTTGGTCCTTTCATTGTGAATAACAGAGAAGCTGATAAAGAGATAGAAAAAATATTGTTAGAGCTAAAATTTCAGAAAATTTTCCCTTGTAATTATGACCCTCAAGGTCTTCTCAGTAGTACAAGTGTTAAATGTAAGCTACCTCGTTTCATACATGAACCCAAGCCTGATATTTAAAAATTTGCAAATAAGATATAATGGGTAGAGAATAGATTGATAGATACAGTCATCAATATAGAGCCAACACAAAAGATGGATACCACACTTGCCATGGTAGCATCAAAACAACCAGAATATTTAAAAAAAATAAGCAGAGATGAGGGAGCCTACACAACAGAAACAACCACAGTGACTAAATTCAGGTTGATCTACAATAAAAGGCTCAAATTTAGTTTCATAGGGAAATATAAATTGATTAAAAATGATGATACAAATGGCCAAGAAACAAATAATGATCAGCAGGTGAACAATGAGGCCACAATAATAGTTAATGAGGCTTTGACAAAGATTGAAAGGGAAAAAGCAACAGCTAAAGAACCAGATAGCCAGATGATTGAAAATAAGGTTAATATGGAAGCTTCTTCTTCTTCTAAAATAGCAGATGCAAAAGAATTGGACATTAAAGAAAGATATAAAAAAAAATAGAAGAAAGAATGAAAAGATAAAAAGTGAAATTTGCTCTCAATTTTTAAAACAGAAGCCAGGTAATCAGAACTAGTTACTTTCAAAATATGATTATGCCACCAACAATATGATGATGTCTTTCTGAAATGCTTTATTCAACAGTAGTAACAAAGGCTATGAGTGTGACAAATTTGCAGAATACCATTATCAACATGCAAGACCAAATGAAACTTGACAAATGCTCTTTGTATCCAAAAGATCTAAGGATCAAGGCCTTAGAAGATTTTATTTTACAAATAGGAGTTGACCCATCAAATGTACAAGCTACTGAAGTATTGATCAAGAAGAAAAATGATGATATTGCTGCTTTAAGGAAACAGTTGAAACTTCCTCAAACTGAGCACCCATAGAGTAAGGAGATACTTCAAGAACAGAAAGAAAAAGAGGATATGATACAATTGATCATAAAGATAACTGCCCAAATCAAAGATATGGAAACTCAAATGGATATACTTATAAAAGAAAAAGAAACTGTGAAGGAACCTGATACTGCCACCATTCCTACAGTCATACCTATTATTACTGCTGATGTTCCTTCTACACTAGGAGAAAAGTTAGCACCAAAAGTGCCACTGGCAACTGCAGTGTCAGTACAATCAGATACTACCTCCAATATAGAATTTTCAACATCACAGGTGCATCATACAGATGAAGCAGGGAACATAGTCAAAGCAATGGAGGAGATGTCTCTGAAAAATAATGAAATTACCAGTTTGAAAAAAATTATTCAGAATATGGAAATCTCCAACAAAACAACATTAATCAATTCCAACAATTATGAGCAAAGGGCCAAGAGACAAGAGCAAATAAAAAGAATTAAAAAAGACTTGAGTTTCACTACAAAAATTTCTTACATAAGAAATTACCTATGGACCAATTTAATTGAGGCTATACATCTTCAGTGGCCATCAATCCAGATCATATATGAACAGAGGGACCTACTTCTAGCTGCTCAAGGTGAAATCCAAAAGAAAAAAAAGAAGAATTAGTAGACAAACCAGCACAAGATTTGAATATTATTACTTTCTTGAATGGTAAAAATAGAGCAGAGTTAGAAGAATTGCAGATATAGGATAGGAATGAGACCATTCTACAAATAAAGAAATTTCTGACAAAAATAAATCTGATGAATAGTTTGGAGGAAAAGTGTGATGCCATGAATGTTTCAATCACTAAGTTTTTAGCAAAATACACCATGCTGAGACAAGCTGGTATTCCAGATATTCATGTATTCAATGAGAATTTGATGAACCAAAAAGAGTATGACAATAAGATAAGGGATTATGCTAAAGAACAGGTCAGCAAGTCACTGCCACAGGGATCTCCCACAAGAAAGGCCATTCTCCAATATATTGAAGACTTGTTTTTCCTTCAAAATGAAATCAAGCATTTGTTTGTCTTCAAACCAAATTTGGCTAAGGATACAGATGCTGATGAGAAATATAGGAAGCTGAAAAATATGAAGATACCAAGTGCTAAAAATTGGCAGGTGTTTACAGATTTGTTTTAGTAGCAAAGAAGAAAAAAAGTGAAAGAAAGTGTAGGTGAAATAGTCAATTTGAGAAGGAAACAATAAAACAATTATTTGATTTTGATTTTTTTTACTGTTGAGAAATCTCTTTTTACAGAAGTAAAAAGGTAAAAAGGAACAATCAAAAGTATACCAGAGTGATAAAGTGATAGTGAACTAATTTTCACCACAGTAATAATTCTTTTTACAGCAGTTAAAGGTCAAAATATCAGTTAAAAGAGTATCAGGGTGAAAGAACAGAGTCAAAGTGTATCAGAGAGAAGAGCAACAGCCATCTGATTTTGACTGCTGTAATTTCCCTTTTTACAACAGTAAAATGATAAATAAACAACGTTAAATAACATCAAGGATGAAGCTCAATGTTAAAGAGTATAAGTGGAAAGAGTATAAGTTAATTCATCTTCCAAAGAGATATTTTTTCAATGTGCTAGCAATCATGGACAGCTATTCAAAAAACAGTTTTTACTAGATAAGTTAGTTCTATATTTTCTAGATAAGAGGACAGCTTGCTAAAGTTGTTAAGTAGCTGTCCCTCTTAATGTGTAAAGATATTTTATATTTCCTAGAGTTATTCCAAGATCTCTCTAGGATATTTTTAATAAACACTTGTATAAATACTTTAGTTTGTGAAGTGTTTAGTGTGGAATAAAATTGCTAAGATTACTATCGATTTTTGCTGATACATTGGAGACCTACATGTGTTGATTTTTAAAGTAGCAGACTGGAAAAAGCTAATTGGACATCATAATTCAGGATTCTCACGATAAGTTAAAGAGTAAAGTGCATCTATCTTGTCATTGTTTATTTTCTGAAGTTCCTTTCATTTCATTATGTGTTTTTTCTTTCTTAATGAGTAACCAGGAATATTACTTCAAGATTAGCTTATGGCTCCCTCTCTTAAATATGTTACCATTTAAATGTTTTCAACTGATTTCTGGTGCTAGGAATTCTTAACTGCTCCTACTCCCATTTGACTTCTGCCTCCTTCCTCTATTGTCCAAATCAAAGGATTCTTCATTGCCCTTTGTCCCAACTGCACCATCTCATCAAAAAAACTTTTATCCAAAGGTCTGAGCATTATCTATCTTTCCCTGAATACATTTGCATCCTTTTGGCCTTGCCTTCTAGTACTGCTATCTAGACTTAGACTCCATTAGCCCAATGGTCAAGTAGATTTATCCCTAGTTTACCTTTAAGTGATTTTTTCCCACCAAACCAATTCAAAACCAAAACCAAGTGTTCTATCATAACTAGCCTAAAATATTAAACAGAAAAAAAAGTTAAATCATAAAGAGAGAGCCCTCTCTGAAATTTAGGAAGGCTAGATCCTAAATTTCCAAAGTAGGTTTGTGGTCACCCCTAGTCCTCTTTGACTAAAAACTCAAATTCCACAACTTAAGAAATTACTAGGGTGATAACATCCCAAAGGCTCAAGTCAACCATATGGCTCATCTCATAAGGAAACAAGTGATCTATTATAGAAGCCATATAATGTCCAATGCTGCCCCCAAAACATGAAGCATAAGAAGTGTGTGGAGTCTCATTCCCAATAGACACATCTAACCTATGTGTCATCCCTCCAATAATGCCCACAACAATGATAAGGACATCATCAACATATGGGATCATAATCAGGCTCATGCTAGCTACCATGTGTAATACTGGAGAAGGAAAATGGTCCCTCAACTGCAACCAGTGTATTTTGACTCCCAACTGAATCAAAATATGGCATGTTGACTGGTTTCCCAACCACTTTCTTGCTACCCCAATCTTCTCACATGCTTGGTGAAGGTGAATGATTTTTGGTGCCAATGGAGTACAGCCTAAATGATATATCATCTCCCCAAAATCTCCTAAGGAGTGGCCATGCCCATCACTGCTTATGGCCCCAAGTTGACCATGAAGTTTATAAGGAAGAGTGCACCCACCTGGAGCAATGAGTTGTACATGGATGGTAAAGGAATACTGATACTCATCTAATGAATCATTATGCACAAAAACATGATCCTTACTATATACCTTGATCAGGCTAATGGAGTGGATCATAGATGGGTCCCCTCTCATTCTAAATGAGGAAAGAGGTGGTTGTGATAACTCTATCAAAGAGTTATGTCTCTCCTCTATCTCCAAATGATCCATGCATCTCCTAATATGCTGATGTATCTCCTCTTCAAATCCTTCCCAAGTGAATCCCTCCATGATAGTATGATATGCTCTCATGGAATAAGTGTGGTTGAATATTAAATATTCATGTGATGCATGCCAAGAATTATTCTTGTTCTTGGAGGTCCAAGTCAAGAAGATCATATCCTGGTGGTAGATGTCTCCATCCACCACTCACGAATCACTGTGCAATCTATGGGAGAAAATCAACCCATACTTTCCCAAGAGTAACTAGAGAAACAATAGCTCTTGCTTCCTTTTCATATCTCCATCATATAGACCATGGAGTGAAAACATGATGATTGAAATAAAAAATTTCACATCACCTCAATGCAACCAAACTCCTTTCTTCCACATGATGCAAGTTTCATGCCATGTCCCAACCAATAATATACCCTTTAAAATAGGATATGTTATATGATGGAAAAACTCTTTCAAGTGTAGCCAGTGCAACCATGCCTCCTGCTGCCCTATGTAATAGATATGAAAGTGGCTCACCATCCTCTTTCTCATAAACATCACCCATCCAACCAATGGCGAGTTTCTACTGCCATGCTCCAAATGGGTATTCCTCTAATGAAGAATACCATCCTCCCAAATCAGATCACTATCTCTACACTTCATGGGATATTGAAGTGCAACCTCCTGGAGATCTCTATATGAAGACCACTCATCAGTGACCATGTTGAACCCATAAGGATCCAATTATGATGAAGGAAAAGTCTTCTCATTGAGCTGTGAAGTGCTCATCAATAAATATCCATCATAATAATGGGAGATAAGATGTCTCTCATCAATCATCCGTCTATCCCCTTTTACACATCTAGAATGGTCATTGGAATGATCCAATAATGGTTGGGCCCCCAAATCATCACTGTTTCTCCATGATAGTGATGCTAATCTCCATGATGGTACATATGTTGCCTCATGATTATGCACAATGTTGAACATACAGTTTTGCATTGTATTGACTAGGACAATACTCATCCTATCCTCCAAAAATATACACTCCAACCAAAAGAGTTGTGTGCAGCTCAATAATGACATACTAGGATGAATGTATATCTCCTCCTTGAACCTATCAAGGGTACTATGCACAGTGATGGTCTGTTGCTCCAAATCAGGAGTGTGTCTTGACCCTAGGTCGTGTAATGGCATGTCCCCACAACCTTCCATATGATGTGTTGAAATAATAGAAAGTGGAAACATTTTCATACCTTGGCTTATCTTGGGAACATCTTGTACTTCTATAGGAGTTCCTCCCACCAGTGTGATGACTTCCCAAAATACTAGTGATGATGTTGATTTCTCCTCTAATCTTGTTCCAATGCTGGTATAAGTCTCCTCCTCCTCATGCATCTCCTGAGTAATGCATGGGACTCTAAATGTCAAGAGAAAAACATCACTTTGAAAAGGTGCAAGTGTTCCTTCTCCTAATGTAAGTATCCTTGAAGCAAGTGGTGGTGGAAGTTTCTTTTCTTATGGTTTCTTGTTTTCAAACTTCTTGATCAACCTTTGAGTAAAATCCGTGTAAATGATCACTCTAGCATGACTTAAATGGCTGAACCACCAAATGTTTTCTTCACCCTTAAGGTGTAGCGCTGCAATATAAACAACTTCTCTTTCTACTACTGGATGTAGTAGAAAGAATGCATCTAAATTTCTCCTCCAAGCCCTTGCTGTGCATGTAGATGACCCATCAAAAGTACAAAAAAGGATTCTATTATGTTTTCTTCTTCTATTGTTGCAAGGTCCCCGTTCTTCTTTAATCTGATTAAACTGTTGGACAGTTAGGTTCTCCTTGAAATCTCTTGATTGAGACTTATATTCTGCAAGATACTCACTTAGAATCTCATGATATAAGTTCCCTCCATGTCTTTCAGCTTCCTCTTCCAATAAATTGGACATATTGTATTGCTTTGGAGCTCTATGCAATATTATTTTTATCTTCTACTGATAGGAAGTGCATGGAACTTCCTCATCTTGAAACCCTATTAAGGTTTCATTGCTCTTCTCCATTCTCCTTTGCTTGACCTCCTTGGTGAGGTCATTCATAGATTTAAAAATATATGAGACAAACCTCATTCCTCCCATCATTTCTAATCTCTTCTTCTTGTTACTCTCCTGATAGCATAATGGCTAAGATCCATAGAGTGAGCCAAGATTATGCTTTGATACCACTGTAATATTCCCAAACGGAAGCAACAATATTTGAACATAAAAATGGAAAGTAGCAGTGTAGATCAATGTACAAAGACAACAGACCAATATGGAGCCATTTTGTTAATCATATCAATAACAAATAAAAATAATACATTGGGGTACAAATCATACAATAAGAACAAACAAGCCTCCAATGAATAAACCATCTCAAAGTGAGCTACTGCTACTATACAAAAATGTCGGAGACATGCTACAAAAAAGTCATAGTGAACATAGCTACATCATGGGATCATACAATAATTAAAAATATTGATATATGCCTCAAGGGGTTCTAAACATTAATATCCAGGCTCTATATTAACCTCCCAATAGAACCCAAGAGGGTTTCTAGAAAAATACACCAAATACGAAACGTGAACCAAAGCCCTAGGGTTGAAGATTCATTGCAAATAAATAGCTAGAAATATGTGGCTAATCTGATTTAGCATAGAATGAAGCCTCCTCCGAATAGACTTTCTAGGTGAAAGGCTTATCCCTTCACTGGAAAACCATCTCCCCAAATGGTGTACTAAAACCACCCCTGCAACTCCTCCCTAAAAGAATACAATCCAAGACTGAAATTGCGTTCTAGGGGCTAATAATAACTTGGCCTGGTGCCAAATGCCACAAATAAGCTCAACGACCTTTTTTTCTAGCCTCCCAATGGAAGGAAACCTTCCTCTACTGAAAATAATCTCTGAAGTGACCCAAATGTACTATCCACTACTTCACCTTGCAGCACAACATAACCCTCTATAGAAACTGCGTTGTAGAAGAAATATGGAGCTTGGCCTGATGCCAAAATGTGGAAATGTAGCCCATGTACTTCTCCTGAGTGGGCACTCGAAGTGCCTGGAGGATGAAGGTGGGATTCCCGCTCGGGAACACCCTTTTGCTAAACAACACTGCAATCTCTACTAAATAGGTGAAGAGAGCAACATGTCATACAAACCATAACAAAATAATAATCAAATCATGCCTTCTATGGCTGACGTCCCATTCCTTATATGCTTGGTGAGCTTCCTCACCTTGTTCCCCAATCATTAAAGCCACTACTTCCATGCATGGAATCTCCCTCCAAAACTGCATTGTCCCTCAATGAATGTCCACTCCTTCATACCAGTGCTGTTGATTTGGTCAAAGTTGACCCAGTCTACATGCTCCATCCCCTTTTCACACATAAGGATGCTTAATCCAACTACTTAGAAGACCTCCCTTCATATTTGGAATGATTTTATTCCTACTAAGGAGATTTATGGGTCTCCCTACCCTCTTGTTCTTCTAACTGGGAGGAAAAATCAAAATTTAATATTCCAAATAGCTGCATCCTAATTTAGGAATATTACTTTTAATGTTACCTCTGTAGTTTTTTTTCAGCCTCAAAATTACGGGGTGCTAACAGGGCCTTCTCTTAACACTTGAATAATCAAACTATGATTTCCAATTCTTCTTCTATTTTCTTTCGAGTGCATGGCACAGTATGAAGAAACAAGCTCCCCACCTTCCTCCTTTAGCTTCCCCACTAGGCTGGACCAAGGAAAGATCCTCCTCATAGTGCATTTATTAGTAAAAATGAACAGTGAAGTCTTCCTAATATATTTTTGATTTTGAACACACCCACATAATCAAGATTTTGACTTTCAACCTTTCCACAAGCCTATCATGAGATTTTCATTCCATGAGCTAGGTATTGATGGAATAGACAATTTCAAGATTTATTTTTCCTTTCCATCAATACTTTTCAGTGGATAGAGTACCTTCTTATCATGAAAAGGTGATGCTCAAAATAGATAGCAAGTATAAAGAACAAAGAAATACCTTTGAATGATAAGAACAAAGAGATTTATCATTGAGGCATGAAGAAAATAATGGACCAAGAACAAAAGAAGATATTGCATGATCTAGAGGATTCCAGTATTGATCCAAGACCCTTTGGAGGGTTAAGATAAGAAAAATGTGGATTTTTCATGAAGTTGAAGCATAGATAATATCTTTCATGAAGATTGAACATAGAGAAGAAAAGAAAACAACTTGGGATTTCCACCTCATTGTGAATTCCATGGTATCTTTTATCATCCTGTAATTTGAAGGCTGTAGGGAAAATCATAAGAATGTAACATCAAACCACTTTGGGATGGGAATCTAGCCCTTAAAATCCCAAAGAGGGTTCTCTCTATAAAATTTATCTTTGTTTCTTGAAAATATTAGAATACTTATGATTGTACTTGGGTTTTGGGTTTTGATTTAGGTTTTGGAAGACTGGTTGTATTCAATTTAATTAGCATCTACTGGGAAATGGAGTCAAATGGTAAACTGGATGGTTGCATCATTTTTTCATAGATTAAACTTGGGGCAAGCTAGGAATATTTACTGGATCTTTCAGAATAATAAGTGGGTGATGGCAGAACGATAAAAACCTTCAGCCTAACTAAAGAGAAATTAAGAATTCTTTAGTGTGGCATTCAGTCGATCAGGAAGAACTAAAGAGAAGTTAAGAATCATTTAGTGTGGCCTTCAGTAGAAAACACTAAATTTCAAAAGCATCGAGAATAAGGTACTCAGAAGTAAATATTATTCATCACAGTTTCTGTTTTGCAATTGGAATTTAGATGATTACAGTGAAGAGATGACAATGAAACACTTTAACATAAGAAAAACATCATCAGTATTTAAGCCACAAGAATCCTGTGAATGGTCTACTTAGTATTGATGCTCCAATGCTTTGAAAAAACTTACAATGCTCCAATATATCACTATTATTTTTTATCTCAAATAATTGACTCATAATACTTCAAAAATAGAAGTATTTATACAAAATTTACAAATTGTTTACAATAAATGTTGTCTCTAACAGACAGGACATTCTTATACTATAGATGAACTAAAAAGCTCTAATTATTGCAGATTAATAGTTCTGGTGGAATGTGTTGTTGGGAAAAATACTGAGAGGGGGGGGGGGGGGGGGGGAATCAGTATTTAGAGCTGACTTAAAATTTTTTACTTTTTCTTTCTTTTAAAAACCATACGCAACTTTACTGAAACCAACTCGCATATATACACGGATATCATTAAGAAAACTTGCGTATGTCAAGAGATCTTTATTATGCATTTAGTTCTTTACTTAGATCATTGCATCATTCAATCATCAGATGTTTAGTAAGCAGTAAGCATGTGCAGTAATAACAGAATAAATGATCACACATAAGAAACACACATGAACACCAATATTTAAGGTGGAAACCCAATTTGGGAGAAAACCACCACTGTTGTCGTCTCTGTCTTCAATATTTATTATAAAGAAAACTTCTTACAATTTTGTACCGGCGCAGACTCATACCAGCACGCAGGCACCCACCTGTAGAAGGATGCAACCTTCTCTCATTCTCCACCCACTACTGGAAGGGAACTCCAACCCCCTAATCTCGTTTACCAGCCTCTCCTGGAAGGTTGCTACTACCCCCTGCTCTCATTTACCAGCTACCACTGGAAGGGAGCTACTACCCCCTGCTCTCGTTTACCAGCTACCACTGGAAGGGAGCTACAACCTCCTTACTAAAGGCTTCGACCCTCAGCACCACTGTGGACCACGTTTCATCAATTTTCATACTGGATCCAACAGCTTCCATTCAACACACCTTGTATGCCTCTTTTCATCATATTTTCAGACTGGACCCACTCTACACATTTAAGCTCAACATACATCAAACTGAAACTTATAACCCCATAAATTCATTCATTGAATCATCAACCAACCAACCAACAACTTGATCTTTAATCAACATAATCAGTAGCATAATTATATTTCAGACAACCCAGATCTGCATGAATACATTATTAATAGATAGCAGTAAAACGGAAAAAAAGATCAAACATTTCATTCCACACACTTCAGCAAAACCCTAGATTCCATACGCGCTTTTACTTCACTGAACCCGCGTATATACGCGCTTTCCTGCACACCAACCCGCGTATACTTCTGTGTATTTTATTCTTTAGAAACCCTAACTTCCATATGCGCTTTTCATTAAGAGAACCCGCGTATATATGCGCTTTTGTTGAACCCAACTAGCGTATAGATCTAGAAAAAATAAATTTTGTAGAACACACTAGATCTATAAAAAATTACCCAGATGTCTTCATTTTCTTCAGTAGACTCGCGCCATTATTCATGATTTCATCAGTAGATCAAACTAAAGATTCATCATCATCAGATCTAGAGATCTTGAACCATCATCAGATCCATGGGTGCATCATAGATTCAGATCTATCAATTCAGAACATAGTTCATTCATGCAGATATTCCTTAGAGAAATTTATTCATCAACAACCCTTACTCATGCACACTTTGCACTATGATATTCTTCTCCTTAAATAGATTTAGCTTTTACTAATACCATGAGCCAAAACCACACAACTTCCGATGGTATTCTTGGACAGAATCAAATAAACCATACAACGCTCAATACTGTGAGCCAAAACCATGGTAATGCCCATTGGTATTATAAATTTGGAGCGCAAAAGGGCATATGCGACTTGGGGCATGCTTATCTGCGTGCATACATGACTTGGCATTTACAAATTTGCGTATACATTGTGACATATTATATTTATCATTTCTCCAGCACTTACTGAAATTCTTTTTTCTGTCACATCTGAACTGAACTATAGATACATCATTCTTACAACTTTAACACATAGGTTGCTATCCAAAGACAACTTCATCAAGTAGGTTGCCATCAAGGACAACCCATTGCATCATATTGCCAACATGTGTTGTGCAAATGTTGTTGCTGTGGAAGTGGGAGTAGGTAATATGTGGACCCAAATTTGTGGTTGTGCTGGGAGATGAACTAGCAGATGCAGATTTTTCTCTTTTTATCTTAGTAATTCACTCAACTTCTTGTTGATCGTTTGACTGCCCTGCTGTTTTATTGTTCGTTAGTGTAACAAAATATTTTGGAATATATATATATATATATATATATATATATATATATATATATATATATATATAATATTTCCAAAATATTTTAAATGAAATTTATAATTAAATTTCTACAAAGCATGTGTTGCTTCCAATCCGTGGTTTTGTTTTCTCTTTCTATGAATTCACAAAACCATGTGTAGTTTTGTTTCTATTACTCCTTCCTTTGTAAATTCATTTTATCTTGATTTGTATGGTTGGGAGAGTATTCCCACTTTACTCTTTTACTTTCACCTGTACATTAATTTCATATGAAAATTTCCATTTTATTTTCTGTGATAATTTCATGGCATCTGTGAATTTTATTTCATGTGTCGTTGTAAAAAAAATTTTCATTTGAATCTCATTCCACAACCTTAGTCTCATATTGCCTATAGCTATATAATTTTACCTCAAGTATGGTTTCACCCGCAGCTCTGAAATATTACCGCATTCTCATATCTATGTATTTCACTTGAAATTAATCCACCATACATTCCTTCCACAATTTCATAAGGTTTAAAATCAAAACACTTAATGGTTTTTGCATAGGGAGTGATAGATAGTAATACCCAGTAAAAATAAAACTACCCATTTTGCACTCATTTTTGGTGTTAAATGTCAGGTGCGAAAAAAGAAATTAACAGTTCATTTATTTCTTTGAATCTCAAGGTAAATAAAATGAAGGGGGTTCAATTATTAGTGCAAGGTGGGCCATAGGTTGATTTTGCAAGGCGAAGAGGTAGTATTGGTTTGCCAGGAGAAATTAATATAAAGTCCAAAACTTTATATTAATAGGGTTTTATGAAGGGTTAAAAAAGGGTTTTACTTTTGGAAAAGGGTTTTTAGGAGGGGAAAAATATTAGGGAATGAAATGTAATGAAGGGGTAATGAATGGAATATGTAAATAAGGGGTAAGTTAGGAAACAAATAACTTAGGGAATGAGTTTGAAGCGGAAAAAAACAATGGAGATAAATTAATAAAATAGACATGTAAGGGGTTTAGTGAATGAGCTTTAATATTTATAACTAATATTACATAGAACTTTTAGGGTGAATACCTAAAGTAATATATTTAAACTTTGTGAATTTCCTCCTTCCTTGATAATTCCTCCTACACATGAAACATAGGATTTAAGCATGAGGAATGTGCATTTGAGCTAGCAACCTTATTCATTCCCAAACCTTTTACTCTTTTTCTTTAGTTTCCCTAACATTTATTGTGCCTTCTTGTTTACAGAAACTAACACCTAAAAAATTTATTTTCTTCCTTTTATGGGGTGCATTTTTTATATTCTTTTTTGATATTTTTCTTTGTTTCCTTTGATTTTTATTTTAGGAATTACCCTCTTTACATATTTTAATATGGGGAAACATTTGCAGAAAGCAAATTATGTACAATATTACAAGACTAAAACATAGTCAATTCAAAATTATGTATCCATATTATTATAGGAACCTAAATGTGGCTCCACTTGGGGATGGAATATCCTTGTGAGATGTCAAGAACAATGTTGACTAGTGTCCTAATCCATTGGGCTGATCCCAAGCCTACACATGATTTGTTATATAATCTCTGTTACTAGAAATCTCATACTAAAACCAAACCTTTTCTCCAAACTGAAATCTGAAAACACATGGAATTGAGACTGAAAATATGCTCAGAGTACTAAGATTATTTGCACTCATCTACCTACTCTTATATAATGATAATATTGTTGAATCAGGTGATACAAAAGCCAATGAAGCCAGTCAAGTAGCTGTAGAAATGAATGAATAATTTGACTCCTTGTCATCAAACTTGGAAGCATAACTTGATCATGTGTCTTCATAATCAAAGATATGATGTGTAATGGAAACTATTGATGTATTTGGTTCTAATAGAGAAAACATGTTTACAGAATTGAGCTAAAAATAATCTCCATATAATCTACTATAGGATCATCAAAAGCATGATGTATGATTTGTGCTTCTAGGCCTTAAATGATTAATTGATTTGTTGTATCCTCAATATTAAACCCTGAAACTATTTCTTCAATCTTGTAATTGAAAGCACAATCATCCTAAATGTGTAAGTTAAGAGGTAGTACAATTTTCTCTTTCTTTGAAGAAGGAAGATTTTCCAAGAATTATTTAGGATATTGGAAATTTTATAACTGAATTTGAGAATGCAAAAGTTTAATGCCATTTTAATATTTTTCAGAAAATAACTCAAGAAAACATATTTTAAGTTCAGGAGAAAATTTTCTTGATTTCAAAATAAGAAAGAAAGCTCTTACAAAATCCTCATCAAGCTGAAATTCTAATGACCCATCCTTGAATTCATTGAAAATCTCATGAGATGAAAGGTTTTCCACAAACCCTGTCATATTGTATCACCATTAATGCTTTGGAATATGAATTCTTTGATTATGGAGTCACTCTGAACTTTTAAGCTCTAGATCTTGGACAATGGAGTCGCTAGGTGAAAGGTACAACCTTCTGGTGTCTAATTGTTGTTCACTATTAACAATCAAATCTGAACTTTGATGCATTTTTCTGAGGAAGGTAAAACATTCTTCCCTAGTATGGTCGTCGTTATTTTATCACCCTATAATTTGAAGGTTGTAGGACAAATCACAAGAATGTAACATCAAACCACTTTAGGATGGGAATCTAGCCTTTCCAATCCCAGAGAGGGCTCTCTCTATAAAATTTATCTTTGTTGCTTGAAAAATTTTAGACTAGTTATGATTATACTTGGGTTTTGGGTTTTGATTTAGGTTTTGGAAGATTGATTGAATTCAATTTAATTAGCATCTCTTGGGCAATGGAGTCAAATGGTAAACTGGATGGTTGCATCAATTTTTCGCAGAGTAAACTCAAGGAAAGATAGGAATATTTACTAGATCTTTCAGAATAATAACTGGGTGATGGAAGAAAAATGAAAACCTTCAGCAGAACTAAAGAGAAATAAAGAATTATTTAGTGGGCATTCAATCGATCAGGAAGAACTAAAGAGAAGTTATGAATTCTTTAGTGTGGCCTTCAGTAGAAAACATTAAATCGCAAAAGTAGCCAGAATAAGGTAATCAAAAGTAAATCCTATTCATCCCATTTTCTATTTTTCAATTGGAATTTAGATGATTACAGTGAAGAGATGACAATGAAAAACTTTAACATAAGAAAAAAATCACCAGTATTTAAGCCACAAGAATCCTGTGAATGGTATTCTTAGTATTGATACTCCAGTGCTTTGAAAAAAACTTACAATTCTCCAATAGATCACTAATATTTCTGATCTCAAACAATCGACTGCTAATACTTCAAAAACAGAAGTATTTATACAAAATTTACAAACGATTTACAGTAAATGTTGTCTCTAACAGACATGAAATTTTTAGACTGTAGATGAACTAAAAAGCTCTAAATACTGTAGATTAATAGTTCTGGTGGAATGTGTTGTAAAAATGTTGTTGCTGTGGAAGTGGGAGCAGGTAAGATGTGGACCCAAATTTTTGGTTGTGCTGGGAGATGAACTAGCAGATGCAGATGTACCTCTTTTTCTCTTAGTAATTCACACAACTGCTTTTTGATCCTGTGATTGCCCTGTTGTTTTATTGTCCATTAGTGTCACAAAATATTTTGGAAGATATATAATAATATATATATTTGAATAATATTTCTAAAATATTTTAAATGAAATTTATAATTAAATTTATACAAAACCATGTTTTGTTTCCAATTTGTGGTTTTGTTTTCTCTTTCCATTAATTCACAAAACCATGCGTAGTTTTGTTTCTATTACTCCTTCCTCTATAAATTCATTTTAACTGCATGTAAATTCCTTTTACCCTTGTAGAATACCTGGATGGTTTTGCAAAACCATGTGTTGATTTGTATGGTTTGGAGAGTATTCTCACTTTACTCTTTTACTTTCACCTGCAAATTAATTTCATATGAAATTTTCCCTTTTATTTTCTCTGATAATTTCATGGCATCCATGAATTTTATTTCATGTGTCGCTGTAAAACCATTTTACCTTTGAATCTCTTTCTACAAGCGTAGTCTCATATTTCCTGTAGATATATAATTTTACCTCAAGTATGGTTTCACCCGTAGCTCTGAAATATTACCGCATTCTCATATCTCTGTATTTCACTTGAACTTAATCCACCCTACATTCCTGCCATAATTTCATAAGATTTAAAATCAAAACACTTAATGGTTTTCGCATGGGGATAAAGTTGTATGTGGTATTTGGAGAGGATGTGTGATAAAATGTGGGAGTGATATCTAGTAAACCTCGGTAAAAATAAAACTGCCCATTCCGCACTCATTTTTGGTGTTAAATGTCGGAGGAGCTGCGGTGCGAAAAACAATTTTAACCGTTCATTTATTTCTTCGAATATCGAGGTAAATAAAATGAAGTGGGTTTAATTCTTAGTGAAAGGTGGACCATAGGTTGACTTTGCATGGGGAAGAGGTAGTATAGGTTTGTCGAGAGAAATTAATATAAAGTCCAAAACCTTATACTAACAGGGTTTTGTGAAGTAAGGGGTAAAAAAGGGATTTACTTTTGGAAATGGGTTTTTAGGAGGGGAAAAATATTAGGGAATGAAATGTAATGAAGGGGTAATGAAGGGAATATGTAAATAAGGGGTGAGTTGGGAAATAAATAACTTAGGGAATGAGTTTGAAGGGGAAAAAAATGAATGGAGGTAAATTAAGAAAATAGACATGTAAGGGGTTTAGTGAATGAGCTTTAATATTTAGAACTAAGATTACATAGAAATTTTATGTTAAATACGTAAAGTAATATATAAACTTTGTGAATGCCCTCCTTCCTTGATAATTCCTCCTACACATGAAACATAGGATTTAAGAATGATGAAGGCGCATTTGAGCTAGCAACCTTATGCATTCCAAAACCTTTTACTCTTTTTTCTTTAGTTTCCCTAACATTTTATTGTCCCTTATTTGTTTATAGCAACTAACACCTAACATTTTATTTTCTTCTTTTATGGGGTTCATTTTTTATATTATTTTTTGATATTTTTCTTTCAGTCCTTTGATTTTTATTTCAGGACTTACCCTCTTTACATTTTTTAATATGGGAGAACATTTGTAGAAAGAAAAGTATGTACAATATTACAAGACTAAAACATAGTCAATTCAAAATTATGAATCCCTATTATTTTATGAACCTAATAGTATCATTTTCAAGTTATAACTTGTACAAGTGTCATCATAATGGTCAATGTGTGTCCATGTGATGTGTGACATCATCATGTGGAATCATAATGATATATTCTCAAGAAAATGAAAAAATCAATTTGTGGAAGTCCAAGAGTCATATGTGGAATATTAAAAGAAACTTAGTTATTAATGGACAAAAGAGTCTTAAGTAGAAATCAGAAAGTCACATAGAGAAGTCCAAAGGAAATATTAGAAGTTAAAGAGTCATGAGGGACAACCAAGAGTGAAGGGGAGATTAAAGTCCATTCCTTTTGTTATAAAATCAACCTCATAACTCAAGAAAAGTAATTTTGGAGGATTAAGCTTTGCGGAGCTAGTATTGGCTTTTATGCTTGGCATAGGAGAGAAAAATATTCTTTGGATAAGGAATAAGTGATTTAATTTTCCACTACTGGAACTAGTTCCTCATCATCGTAACTGTGTACTTGGATCTTTCACCTAATTGAAACTCAATGAGCCAACAAATTTTCATGCATATATCACAAATGTTTTATTATTGTTCTTGGGATGTTTATGTTATATGTTGTGTTCATATGTACTAGAGAAATTGAACTATTTTAGTGGCTTTGATACTCATATTTTTGAATGTGTGTTGTACTCGCTTTAACAATCGTTATGTGAACTATTTTTCTAACGAATATTTTCATTTTCTCATGTGTCTCTTTTAGGGTAGTACTATTAATTCCTTCCATAGACTCACTCACATATCCCACTCATGAAGGTATCCAATCAATGTTTCACAATGTCAACTTACTTTCTCATTCAAGCGTTATGTATATAATCAATTATGTTATCTTTTGAAACCAAGGAAAACCTTTGTATTATGGTGGTTGGGATGAGACTCTGGATGGCATAAATGATGATGTCTTCGTATAGCATGAGATGAAGCACATTTTTTAGCTAAAACCAACATTCATGAAGTACACAGAGAACAATGAAGTATAAAGGAAGCTGAACAGGACAAAGATCCCTACTCTAGAGAGTTGGGAAAATATATGCAGGCTGCAGGAAGGATGACAACTTAGTTCAGTGATGAAACTTGCAGCTCACTGAATTCTCAGTGTCAGCACATCCATTGTATCACACCCTGCAGCATAGCAGGCTACCACGATGTCAGATCACGGCCACACAAGAACATCGGGCACCTGCCTCAGGTCCATTACAAGAAAGGAACACTTCCACCACTACTTCAGACATCTATCTAGAAAAAGTCATCATGCATCCATGCATGAGACGTGAAAACCCATTTTTAGTTACTCTTAGAGTACACGAACCGATTTCCCTTTTGATAATGACAAGCTGGTGCAAATAGTTTAAATACAAGTTTTCATTTTGTAACAATGGTTGGACCCTGGTTTTGTAAACACTTTTCATTGCAATTATTCATACTTTCTAAAGTTGGATCATCAATAAAGAGATCATTCTGCAAGATTCATGTGTTGTGTGTCTTGCTGATGTTTTTTCCCTCATTCATGTTTAATGTTTCTCTCACTGTAATATCTTCATGTGTTCATTTATAAATGTATTTGTAAAGCAGGAAGGTTAGATTAAGATTTGTTGTTTTAGAGTACCTAAATTGTGATTGTATTTACAATTACAATGTTTTCTTTGATTTATGATTTAAGAATTCTTAATTTCTCTTAATTCATTACTGAAATCACTTTCTCCACCCCACAACTCCATGTAGTTATAGGCACCAATATTCGCAGCTAGCTTGGATTGCATTTAGCTCTGGGATTTGCTGTGTACACCAAGCCTATTTTTACTCCATAGCCCAATGGAAACTGTTTAAGAGAAGACCTCTTTATCCAACCGAGAAAAATTAAACAAACGACCTTTGCAATCAATTTTGCTAGCCTAACATTAGTAAGCTCAAACAAATCTAGATCAAATAGAGAGATCCATCTCTGAGTCTAGGAGGGCTAGATCTATGCTTCAAGCGGTTTTGATGTTCTGCTTTGTAGTTTAGTCCTGCCAATCTTCTAAATTATAGAATGATAAAATATTGACAAACATACTGGGGATAACAAAAGTTATCTTCCCCAGAAATTATAGTTCATATCTAATTACTCATGGTGGATAGTAACCAAACACAAGAAGGCTGCATCATTCACTTGGCGACTCCATGATTCAAAGAACCCAAATTTTGAGCATTCATGGTGACTCCACAACATCTTGACCAGATTTCCTACTCAGAAAGGTTACAATTCATATAATTTTCGAGATCCTAAAGAATTCTTTGAAAATATTCCTTCCCCTAATAAAAAGGAAATTGTACTACCTCTTGACTTACATATTGAGGATGATTTTGCTTTCAAGTCGCAGACTGAAGATGTGGTTTTAGGGTTTAATATTGGGGATAAAACTGATCAACTAGTCATTGAAGGCCTAGAAGCGGGTATTATACATCATTCTTTAATCGATCCTATAGCAAAGTATCATGCTTTAATTGATCCTATAGTAGAGTATATGAAGGTTCTTTTTAGTTCAAGTTTTCAATCATGTATTCTCTATAAATATCAAATACATCAGCAGTTTCCATTACATAATATAACTTTGGATATGAGGACACATAATCAAGTTATATTGCTGATTGTCCTGACAAAGAGTCAAGTTGTCCATCTATTTCTGTTGCTACTTGACTGGTTGCACTGGCATTATTGTATCATTTAGAACAATAGCAATTTCAATAGAGTAGGGTAGGTAGGTTTGCAAATAAGCTCGGTACTCTGAGCATCTTTCCAGTTCTAGTTTCAGATTTCTTCCCAGTTTTCAGTGCAAGTATTTTATAGACTTCAGTTTGTAGAGAGTGTTGATTTTGAACTAAGCTTCCTTAGCCACAGAGGTTTTAGTAGAAGATTAAGTTGCATATTTGGGATCAGTCTAATGGATCAGGCCACTAGTCTATGGTGTTCTTGAAACCTCCTGAAGGAGCTACCTTCCCCAACAGGAGCCACTGTTAGAGTCATGTAATTTACAGTATCACAAGGTGACTGATTATTGCTTATATTTTTTACTGAAAATAATGTTTCATGACTATCGTTTATTTTCAGAGAAAGAAAGGGAACTCCTGATTGTAAATAGCTTCAAAGGAATCAATCTACCTTTTTGTCTAGTAGAAGGAAGGAAGTGTTGCTGATAAGGTGTGATGAGGATCAAAATTCATTTCTGCACTTGTTCGATTTCATTTCGTTAACCCTCTTTGCCCCCCCCCCCCCCCCCATTTCCTCCATATTCTGAAATGCTCTGAATCCCATTCAAACCCCAAAAACCACAAGCATAACCTTTGGGACTTATTTCTTTATAAACCATCTTATATTAAAGTTGGAAATACTATTTTCATGGCTCTGCCCACCCACTAGCAACCGTGTTTCAACACATAAACCTTACTTTTCCACTTTTTCACTTTATTTTTCTACCTTACCTTTTCCCATCACATATCACTGGTTTCGTTTACCATCCACTTCCTTATTACTTGATTGTGGGACCATCCCTCCATGTCACCCTTTCTTCCCCACCCTCCATCGAAGATCACATATTATAGACCTTTCACATCGCAACTAAGGCTTAAAAACCACGATTGTTGACTTGGGAAGTATCACATCGCATTTGTTTCAAATTACCTTTGAAATGCACACAATATATTTGGTTTAACTTGCGATGTGGTGGTTGGCCCACCATAGCAGCTTCACCCCCCACTCCACAGTAGTTTCCAATACATATCACATATCAGATACAACATCATAAAACTTTTCCTTATCACATAAAACATTCACCGATTAATCAACCTCACTGATTTTAGTGGAATCCACTTCTCCCTAACACATCATCCTCAAATCAACACAAATCACACTTCTCATTTTTAAGCATTTACCTTATTTCTAAAATGCTAAATTTTTTGATGAGAGATGCTGGTGGGTCCCTCTCCCTGCACTTCGCAAGTTTTAGATTTTAAACCCCCGTGCTTATAACTTAAAATTAAAGTTTGCGATTTGCGATGCAGTCTGGTCCCACCTTCCCTTGATTTCATCTCTCACTTTGTATTGCATATCCGATTACATTGTTTAAAAATTTAACTCTAAATATTGTGAGGTGCATGGATACGATGTGACTTCTGAAGTAAGGTCTATAATATTTCAAGTTTGGGTAACTGGTTTTTTACGCTATTTCGTTCGAAAAAGGGTTAGATGAAAAAACAAAGGACTTAGATAGCAAAAGGGTTGAATTCAAACCCAACTTACTTGCCATGTATTTTCCTTCTCCTCATCACCCTTCACCTCTCCTCCATCTCCATTCAAGCCCTTCTCATCTGATGACCTGCATTGCATTTCAGACCCCCCTAGCTTTTGAACTTTAACCATGGGGGGGGGTTCCGAAATGGGTGCTATCGCTTCCCCCCTCCCCACTATGTGTCATCATTCCACTATTTCGCACCCCCTTCTATATTACCGCTTACCACCTAAGACCCCCTCCGAAAAGTTGTTTTTGCTCGCCTGCAAACTACTGCCACATTCATTTGACCAATGTCACTGCTTCTATGCCACATCCACTATCATCCCCTCAGGTCTGAGCTTCTACGGTTTTCACGATGTTTTATGAAGAAAAAGGGCTAAAAACACAGTGTAAAGGACTTGTAATAGACTCAGCCCCGAAAAAGGAGAAAAATGCGAAGCGAGGTTGATGCCACGAAGAAACAGGAAAAACAGGGTAAGTCAGGCTTTGGTGCAGAGATATAACAACAGAAACCAAAGGGGCATCAAAAAACACATCACCATAGGCACTAATCAATGAAAATAGCCAACGCTATACCAAACTTAATTTCCCAATGCCAATTTTCCGAGGAGCATAGCCAAATGTCAGGAATACCTTATTTGTTGCCTCTTCAGCATTACTTGTGCCAGTTTATAACCAATATTTAATTAATAATAGACTACCAAAAGCCACCGTTGGAAGCTAGGCTTGTCTCATCACCACTTGCGTGTTTCCACTTGTCTAGTTTTTCTTGAATGTAATTACTACGATAGACATATTAGTCAAATTACTATGATAGACATATTAGTCAACTTAAGTTTTCTATAAATACTATATGCATTAGCAGTATGAAGGAGGCCCATAAGGGAAAAGCCATTGTAATAGAATCATTCTATTGTAAGAACTCTGTTTTGGATGAATGCAGGATTGCGTAGTTTTCCAGATTCTTGTGTTATTCTCTATGGTGAAGTATTTTCCCATGTAATTTTTTATTCTCCTATTTTCTCATACTGTTTTCTTTTCTTAACTATGGATAGAAAATTTTATGTAGGATTTACCATAGGGTACCTTGCATAGTCTTGAAAAAATTCATTATGTTTTATTTTGAGCCCAGAATGTAGAATTTAGAGATGTTCTGATCTGCATTCCTTTTTAACCTTAATCTCCTCCTCTATTCCATTTCACAAGTTTCTAAGATCCATTGACATGGCTAGCTTGCCTAGTTGCACATGACCTCATTTATTCATCCATCTAAATTTGTTCACACTTGTGCGAATCCATATCCCAATGACCCTCTTCTATTGCCTCAACCAAACATCTTCATACAAACCTATGCACTAATAGCTAGTCTAAAAGTCCCCTGTAAAATAAGTTATATCTAACACAGAGACCCCTCTCTGAGTCAAGAAAGGCTAGGTCCTGGATTCCAAAGTTGGTTTGATGTTTCCCTCCATAGTTCTATATTCAGCCTTTAGAATTACAAATTTATAACACAACCTAGATGATAATTATTATGAGAAATAATTATTAATTGGGTTTATTATAAATAGATCACATGAAAATACATTCCATGCATGCTCGCCACTTTCCAACGAGTGAATGGGTTATTTAAGGGAAGTGAAGTGGGCTACTATTTTCTAGGAGTTTTCTCGCATGCAACAAGAAATCACATGCATGATTTCTTAAGTGGATCTTGTCTTCATACCAAAGGATTTTGCTCGAGGGTGCACTGGTTTAGCATGGAGTGCACTCCACTAGGGCACAATTGTTCAGCCCAAAGGAGTGCGATCAACAACAGAGAAACTCTTCGTGATCTTGAAGTGCACATTTTCTTTAAAAATGATTTTTCTTTATTTTGTTTGTTTTTTTTACTTTTGATTGATTTTGTATGGTGAATAAGGTGAATTTGTAAGCCAAGAAAAACTATAACTTCACCTACCCTTGGACAAGATAACGCAAGTGCGTCTATAGTTTACTTGTTAATACTTAGAAAGAATTGACTTAGGAAGATGAGACACTTAGGGAAGACTCAAGAATAAAAAATAAAAAAATGTAATGAAACTAAGTAGCTTTGAATGACATTTCACCTAGGCCCAAAAATTGAGTTAGGAAAAAAACTTGGAGGGTAATTTTCGTACTGAAAACACCTTCAAAACTCCACTATAATTCAATATTTTCAGCCTACCTAACTGTCACATCAAGTGTCACCTTGGTTATTAATTATTGTTTCAATTCATTCTATATGTTTCAAATATTATTAATTATTTTTAGGTGTTGCTTCATTGATTAGAAAATATCTGATACATTTCAAGGGCATAACACCTTTGTTTGTTGGAAAATGACACTTTTGGTTGTAGACTGTAGTCGCACACATTTTATCCATTGTACCTGGTGAGTGTTTCTAAGTTGGAATTTTGATGTACTTTTATTTTATTTTTTAAGCCTTTCTAAGTCTTATTTATGAGTTGGTATGTGTCGCACTTGATTTCATCTCTAAACTCATTGTGTTCACCCTTTGTTCTATCTTCAAGACTTCGAAAATTTTTGGTTGCACAAGTGAGCCCATTAAGGCAAGGAGTGCCAAAGTGTAGTCTTAAGCCTTCATCATAAATCCTTTGTTATTTGTAAGTGTGCCTTGTTCCCTTCAAGAGCGCATAATGCACTACTAAGCCTCATTACCCTTCCTTGTTCCAAATTTCACCCTCAAAAAATTTCTTCCTCCTTGTTCAATGCATCACACATCATAAAAACATGAATCCCAACTCCTTCAGCATTCAACAATGTGCCCTGTGCCCTCCATGATCCTCTTGAACACGTGATCAAAGCTCAAAGCCTTGAACCCTAATCCTTCAACCTTCAGCCTTGCGCCCTTCACCCTTTCTAACCTCATTGAGGACATGAGCACACTGTCAACTGTCAAAGCCTAACCCTTCAACATTTCACACTATGCCCTGTGCCTTCATTGTCTCCCTTGAGTGTATAGTGTGCATAGGAAGATACAGTTTTCTTCCTTAATCATTCAAACCTATGCCCTATTCCCTCCCTTGAGCTCTATCTCTTCTCTTGAGTGCACGAGCACACCCTAAAGCCTTAAGGATTCCCTTCAACCTTTCACAATGTGCCCTTAAGTCTAGAGGTTTTCTTTGTTCTTCCAGAGTGCATTGTTAAGTCATGGATAGAAAATTTGCATAAAACATCTTAGGATAGGATATTTTTCAAGTTTATTTTTTATTTCCATGAGTGATTTTAATATAATATATTTTAAGAGCAACATGGCTAGGATGCATGAAGAAACTGGGAAAAGAGAGCAGTCAAAGGAAGCATTCAAGAAAAAAAAACACATAAAATCTTGATGATTGAAGAAACTTAATGACCCCATTTGATAAAATACCCTTTTGAGGGTGAATATATTAATGACATAGACAACGCGTGCAAGATCGATAACACAAGTGGCTGTTGATGGGCCTCTAAATTAGACATAAATTAAGGCCCATCTAACCTTTAATAGGCCCATCTACCTTCCTTATGCACATGAAAATATATATTAAATCTCTCCTTCTACACTTAATAATGTTTTATTATGCTTTAATATGTTCTTAGGAATGATTAAAGGTAATTTCATATTTGTGCCTAACATTGGTTATTCCATCCCATGCCATTCTTTTCCATTCTATTAAGATTTTTTCTGTTTAAGACCTTCGGGATGTAATAAGACTATCTTTTTGTAATGCGATGAGTAGTCAGATGTTTTTTTACTGATCTAGTTTCACAGAGCGAGGCTCGTGGGTTAGGGTCCAATCCATGTGCCTCAGCTTCTCTAATGTTTTCATTCTTTTCTTTCTTTCATTTAGCTAGTTTTATTTATGATATTTTCATTGTTGTCAAATTTTGTTATTGTAGATTTAATCTTCTTATATGCATTGTAGAATATTTGATGAACTCCATAAAACTGTGAGGCAACCTTCCCCTCTCATCTTTTTTGATAGATCTTGAGGAGGGTAGACCTTCCTGTAGACCAAAAATGCTTTATGTTTATGATTCGCTGCTTCTCATATTAGAGTAGAGTGCAATAACAGTTTTAGTCTTTCTTCCACTGTGTTATCCCACATTTTTTATATTTTTCCATGCATGAATCCATAGGTTTGTTTGGAGGAATCAGTATTAAAGTTCCAGATAAGTTCGCCTTCTCCTTCTCACTTCATTTTCCATCTTTGTCTTCATGCTTCCAAACACCTCTGTTACGCTCTATTTCCTCCTTATTTTATGTGGACCTCCACCTTTTCTCCTCAAATCTACCGCTACCATACTTTGCTCATCGCATTTCGCACTTCAGAAATTTCAGCCTTATCGCAATCACATTGCCGCACCTTCCCATATCACACTTTGCACTTCACAACCTTTTCCTTCAAAATAATTTCCGCAATTCAATTCATATCGCATTTCACACTTCGCAACCTTTTCCTAAACAACACTTTCTCTACCCCTCCAGCTTTGAGATATTGCGAATCGCAATATCGCATTTTTCATTTCACAGTTTTTATCCCATCACATTTCTTATCCTTTTCCCTTTCTCCTTTTAAGACTTACCGCAATCGCAAATCACATTTTCATGTGGTTCCCATTAATACTTACCGCTCCCGATGCCAATTGCGATATTTTCATTACACTCTGCCACCAATCCTATCGCCACGTCACCAAAATAATATCACATTTCAAAAATTTCAGCCTTATCGCAATCACATTTTCATCACCTTCCCATATCTTATTTCGCATTTCGCATCTACCTCCTGAAAAACACTTCCGTCACTTCGACCAATTTGCAATATTTTGATTGTGATTTTGCATATCGCATATGGAATTTATATCCGCCAATTATAACTCTTCCATCGCATATTTCAAGCCTTCCACTCCAAATCATATTTGAGATATCATAAGGAATAATGAAGTCTAAACCCATTTTTCCACCTCCAAGCCTTGTCCCGTGTGTTAAGCCTTCCATTATCATCTTTCCCCTTCTCTCTCCAAGCTGCAAATCAACAATTTTTCAATTAGAATTAATTCATTGATAACTTAGCTACATGGATATAATCATGGTAGATAGATCATAAGATAAGTAGGGTGTGTTTAGCCGATTGGCCAAGTTAAGTGTGGTTTAAATTCGTTTCTTTTCTACCATTTGTTTTCAGCAAGTTAAATTAGTTTCCTTTCCCCTCATTTATTTCCAGTAATTTAATTTAGTTTCCTTTCTGTAATTTATTTTAGTTTCATTGAAGTGTGATAGACTTCACCGAGAAACCCTAAAAGTAGCACCCTTTCATAGAGAAGAAGAGGATGACATGAGTAGAATGCATCTGTCATCTATATAGCACTGTCACCTCTAAGTTTGTATGAACCCTGGGTTGATAAAGTAAAGTAGGTCAGCCTCTGGGATTTGAAGCACTCTTGGTGCAATACCAAGGTTTGCAACTTTTTGGCACCGTTGCCGAGGAGGTGTCTAGTAGATGCTTTGATTATGTTTTACCATTATTTTTTGCTTTCCTTTTTCATTTTTTTTCCAAAATATTGAAAAATACAAAAAAAAACTGATTTTCATGCCTCATAGGAGTAGGGATACTCAGAATTTAAAAAAAAAATACTTCTCCAATACCAACCCCCTCACTTGACCAGGTGGTGTAGTAAGAACCACATCACCATACACTTTTGAAGGTAAAAAAGATGGATGGATATGATGACAATGAAGAAGACCTTGTTTTGTTTCCCATTCAAGGTATGGACATTAGTGTACATATGAAGAACATCCCTCCATATTTCCTTCCCAACTTTCATGGTATGAGGACAGAGGATCCAGAAGCATTTGTTTTTGAATTTGAGATACTTTTTAGATCTTATGGCTACTTATCACACACTCAAAAACTAATATTGTTTCGTGCAACATTGAAGGAAAAAGCTCTTAAATGGTTCATGAGTCTAGGCACTAATTGAATAAGATCATGGAATGATATGCAAAAGATATTTCTAGAAAAATATGAAGATCATGATCTTAAGGAATAAATTTTTAGAATGAATAAAAAAGAGGATGAGAGCATTGAGGATCTTATAGCTAGGTTCATGTTTAATGTTAAGAGGGAAAAATTTCATCACTTAGGATTTGACACGCTAAAAACCCTCTTACTTAGAACAATTAGGGATAAGTGGATTGTTCTCCTTAATCTCATGAGTAGAGGAGATGCATACCAATTTTCATTTGAAGAAATTTTTGAAACATGCAAGCACATATCAAAAGGAAGGGAAAGAGTAAGTAAGTCAACATCAACATTGTTAAGGCAAGATGAACTTGGAAATTTGCTTGATAACTTTAAAACAGAAATTCCTAACAATATAAGTGAAAAAAGTAGAAATGTTGAGAATGAAAAATGAGCAAAAAGAAGATGCTGATATTTTTGTTATCGATGAAAAATCTTATGCTACTAAATGTTGTTCATCATTCCCCAGGTTTAAAGAAGTTTACCAAGAAGACAATGGAGCAAGGCAATCACCAAAGAAGTTATGTAGCTCCAAGGAGACCTGGCATCCTAGTCAAACTGATATGGCGCAATGATCCACTTCACAATTTCAAGCTTATCCACATCCATCTCAAACTAATTGGGACACACTCCCTCCCTAGCAACCTTGGCCATCTCAACCCCAAAACCAATCTTGGAAACATGGTTGGCAAGGTCCTTAATGGGAAAATCCTCAAAACCCTCAATATTTCCCTCAATTTCCTTCGTACCCAACTCCATTCTATCGCTAACATCCACCTCAACCACAACCACAGCCTCAAACACATCCATCTCATATATCCAACCCCACTCAACTACCATTTCCAAACCCACACCATGAAGTATCTCAACCCACTTACAATTATGAGGTACAATACTACCAAACATATCCTCTTGATCTAGATGGTATTCATCTTAGCTTAAGAAAGGTATTGCAAAGAAGATATTTTCTTAATGTCATTGAAGGAAAACATAAAAAAGAATAAGATCCAAATGAGGAGATCAAAATATCAAAGGCTGCACTGGATGAAGAGCTGGCATCAGAATCAGATGTTGTGAAATTTTCCTCATGTTTACCAGCATTTCCTCCATGTGTTCAAGAGAAAATCAGCAAAAAGAGAAAGATTTGAATGTCATAATAGAAGAGGACATCCAAGGTGATCCAAATCATCAAGTGGACAAGGGGAATCACAACTATATTGACATATGGTTCCAAACAATCATTAAGTTGTAGCAACACACTCTTCTTCAACAGTACTTGATACAATCCTAGTCAAAGAAATTAATCTCTCATATTCAGGTACATTTCAGAGCATGTATTCCAAGTGTGCACATGATTTTATCTGTCATATTGATATGTACATGGTTGCATTGGAAGTATTCCTATACTTGAAAAAGGTTTTGTTTTTTCAAGTAGAGTAGGAAAGTGAAAAAAATAAAAAAGGGAACAAATAAAATCTTAGATGAAGACCTATTTTAGGCATCTGAGATTGGCTCACTAATGGAAAACCTCCATGAGGCATTCATTGGGTGGAAAAAATAAAAATAAAAATAAAATATCCTAGGTGAAAACCTCCTTTGAGGTTCCTAGGCAGACCTACTAGTGAAAAACCTCATTGAGGTAGCTAGTAGGCCTTAAAAAAAAAATATGCATTTCTCCATGTATCTCTCTCTAATTAATTCAGGTGATCTCCAACCTTTCCAAGCAGAAAAATAGCAAGTTGGCACAAAAATAGAATTCGGTCAACACACTGGTTAAAGGTAGTCAAACTTGGACTTCCTCCTCCTGTGATCAGAAGCTCCAAAAGGACCTAAAGTAGATTATCACATGCAACTTTAGAATCAACGAAGACAACTTCAAAAACCATATCTGCAGCTTCAATATCACTTGCAAAAACAAATCAATTGTAAGGCTCAAGTATGCAATCGTATAACCCTTTCTTCAAATCTATTTTAGCTTAATAAAACATTAAAAAGTGTGAGAAGGAAAGTTTTTTTATAGAGCCAAAATCAGTAGTGGAGAAACCTCAGCCTTATCTGGCAACTAGCCTAACTTTTCCCACCAAGAGGAGGAACAAGCCAAAAGTAAAAAGGACTTCAGAAAGTGGGTAGTAAGAAGTTCATTATAACGAAAGACAAGGAATACCAAGGGGTAACCATGCATGAACTTAGTTCATATAAAAAAGAACTGTGAGTTTATTCTGCATGCAGTTAAGGAAAAGGTGGATCCACCACCTCTTGGCATGCAAAATAGATTTTCTTAAGGCATTAAGGACCTCCATGAAGCACCTACGAGAAGAAATGTAAGAAAAAAAGAAAAAATATTAGCAGGAGGAGTAGCACATGGGCCAATAAACAGAAAATAAAATCAGCCAACATGCAGGAAGAACCAGAAGGTAGGAAGGATGAATAGGTTGCTCAGAGGACAAGAAATAGTTTAGTAGGGGGGTGATGATGAGCCTTTAAATTAGACATAAATTAAGGCCCATATAACCTTTCTTAGGCCCATCTACCTTCCTTATTCAAATGAAAAGACATAATAAATCTCTCCTTCTGCACTTAATAATGTTTCTTATGGTTTAACATGTTCTTAGGAAATATTAAAGGTAATTTCATATTTGTGCCTAATATTGGTTATTTTTGTAGAATATTGCGAGAATATTGGGCTAATTATGCAGATTTAGAGAAGGAGATGACTTAGGGACTTTCTCCCTGCCACTGGAAGATCAAGATTGAAGAATAAATGAGCACAATATCAGGAAATTATTGAGAAATATTGGAGAGATTCAAGGGGTTTGTCTACCCTCCTTAACTATCAAAGGCAACCAAGCAAACGAAAGACAATGTGCACTCAATATATGGTTTACTTGGAGTCAAAGTGGACTCAATCACTATTTTCTAGGGAGTTGTTGGTAGTTGCCCTTGAGGATAAATAAAGTTAATAAAGGGATAATTAGGGTCGATTATGGGGATTCCGGTTGATTCTTGTCCATTTGATGCCATTCCATTTGCATTCGATTCCATCCCATGCCATTATTTTTCATTCTATTAGGATTTTTCCTGTTTAATACCTTCGAGATGTAATAAGACTATATTTTTGTAATGCAATGAGTAGTCAGATGTTGTTTTACTAATCTAGTTTCAAGGAGCGAGGGTTGTGGGTTAGGGCCCAATCCATGTGCCTCAGCTTCTCTGTTTCTTTCATTCTTTTCTTTCTGTCATTTAGATAGTTTTATTTCTGATATTTTCATTGTTGTTATATTTTTCTCCTATAGATTTAATATTCTTATATGCATTGTAGAATAGTTTACGAACTCCATAAAAATATGAAGCAACATTCCCCTCTCATTTCTGCCAACAGAGCTCGAGGAGGGTAGACCTTGTCGCAGACCAAAAAATATTTCTATTTATGATTCACTTCTTCTCAGATTAGAGTAGAGTGCAATAACAATTTTAGTCTTTCTTCCACTATGTTATCACACATTTTATCTATTTTTCCATGCATGAATCCACAGGTTTGTTTGTAGTAATCAGTATTAAAGTTCTAGAGAAGTTCACCATCGTCTTCTCACTTCATTTTCCATCTTTGTTTTCATGCTACCAAATATCTTTGTTACGCTCTATTCGCTCATTCTTATTTTATTGCAGTTGTCGCCCTTTTTATTCACAAAATTCGTGAAAAACCATCAAAGTGGACCACTGCCTTTTCTCCCCGAGTCTCCCACTATCGTAGTTCGCTCATCGCAAATCACATTTTCAATTGGTTTTCACTAATACTTCCACCTATGAACCTCGATTTCGATATTACTGTAGTACTCTACCACGTCACCCATCACAATTTTCACTTCCCAAATTTTGTCATTATCGCAATCGCATCACTGCACCTTCCCGTATCACATTTCGCACTTCGCAACCTTTTCCTTTTCTTTCCTTTAAAATACTTACTGCACTTCGATTCTTATCGCATTTCTCACTTCACAACCTTTTCCTAAACAAGAATTTCACTACCCCTCCAACTTTGCGATATTGCGAATTGATATATAGCATTTCACATTTCGCAGTTTTTATCCCATCGCATTTTTCAACATTTTCCATTTTTCGTTTTAATACTTACCGCAATCGCAAATTGCATTTTAATGTGGTTCTTGTTAATAATTACTGCTACCATCACCGATTGCGATATTTTCATCGCACTCTGCCATTGGTCCTACCGCCACTTCACCCATTGCATTTCGCATTTCACATTTCGCATCCACCTCCCAAACAACACTTTCTTCACTTAGCCCGATTTTCGATATGGTGATTGCGATTTCGCATATCGCATATTGCATTTCTATCTGCCAATTAAAAATCTGCCATCACATATTTGAAGCCTCCCACTCCAAAGTATATTTGCGATACCATAAGGTTTAATGAAGTCTAAACCCATCTTTCCACCTCCAAGCCTTGTCCCATGTGTTAATCCTTCCATTAGCATCTTTAGCCCTTTTCTCTCCAAGTTGCAAATCAACACTTTTTCAATTGTAATTAAGTCATGATTAGCTTAACTACATGGATAGAAGTATGGTAGATAGAGCATAAGATAAGTAGGGTGTGTTTAGCTGATGGGCCAAGTTAAGTATGGTTTAAATTAGTTTATTTTCTTCCATTTCTTTTCAGCAAGTTAAATTAGTTTCCTTTCCTCTCATTTCTTTTCAGTAATTTAATTTAGTTTCATTTTTTTCATTTCCTTTCTGAAATTTATTTAGTTTGATTCAAGTGTGACAAAATTCACCGATAAACCATAGAAGTAGCACCCTTTCATAAAGCGGAAGAGGATGACATGAGTAGAATGCATCTGATGTGTATATAGCACTGTCACCTCCAATTTTGTACGAACCCTAGGTTGATAAAGTAAAGTAGGGCAGCCCCTGGGAGTTGTAGCACTCTTGATGCAATATCAGGGTTCACCAACAGTCATGTCACCTATTGAATAAATTCCATGTCATCAGTCACTATGAGTCTCAGTCATCAACGATAGTGACTTTCCATGTCCTCACCACACGATGATGTGCAATTTATGATGTAATGATCTAATTATCGTAAATACAAATAAGTGGAAGTCCAAGAGTCATCTATGGATGAAAGAGCCATGTATATAAGTTGAAAAGACATGTAATTCCAAGATTCATATGTAATTTCAGAAGTAATTGGAAGTCCAAGGGTTGTGGAAGTCTAAAGGTCATTAGAAGTTGGAAAGTCAAGGGTCATGAGGATATCAAAGGTCATGCCTCAAGTTATAAAAGTATCCTCATGACTCAAACAAAGGAATTTTAACCTTGTCTTCTCGCACAAGGCATTGGAGAGATAGAGATAGTACTTTTTGGGAGAAAATAGTGGCTCTAATGCTCCACTATTAAAACTAGTGATGTTCTTTGTACTTACTTGTCTTGGAAATTTTTCTTAATACGTGAAGTAATTCGGTGGAAAAATTTTCATGCATGAATCATGGATGTTTTTAGACTATTATTTTGATGTTTGCAATTTATGTTGGCTTTCACTGTACTAAACTAAATGAATTATTTCGGTGACTTTCATGCTAAACTTGCCAAAAATGTATTGTGGTGATTTAACAATATTTGCATATATTTGAATACTTATATTTATGCTTAACGATTCTTTCTTGTTTATGTGGATGTGTCTCCACTATATTAGAACTATTAATTTTCTTTTAAAGACTCACTTTCTCTCCCCTACAGTGAAAGAAATTTGATACATCTACAATCAAACATTTCACAAGGCACACTTCCTTGCTCATTCAAAAGCACATATGTGCTTCTCTCTCATGCTAATTTATTAAGCCAAGGAAAATATTTAAGTAAGTGGAATTCACACCATATTTTAGGATGGGACTTCTACACCAAACGGTGTGATGTCTTATGGGGACCTTGTATCAAGGACACCCCCTATATGTTGGCAGTATCTAGCACCATCAACAAACATGTATTTTCATTTTATCCAATCATGTTAAACCTTTTGAGACCAAAATTATCATAATTAAGAGGCATGATTCAAGTGAATTACTCACAAAGGAATTTTTTTCTTTTCAAGGAATTTTATGTTTAGGTATATTGCTCAAATTCTAGGTATGATATTATATTATTTATTAAAACCTTGGGTGAAATATTACTTTTGTGTCTTCACAAGTTCTATGCATGTATACATTGAAATTACAGAGAATTATAGATAAGTTGAATGGAGATTTTTAAACTTCTAGAGATCTATAAATTGAAAACTTTGGAAAAATATAGGAAGATTGAGAACCTGAGGCCTTAGGATAAAGAGGTGTTCATGAGCTTGTCCATGGGAAATGAGGGTGATCATGTAGCGAAGTTACATAGTTAAAGAGTAACAATACACAAAATTTATAATATAAAGTGTATGTTTTCCATTCCTGGCAATTCCTTAGTATTTAAAGAGTCAAAAGAAAATTGTTTATTACTTATTCTTAGATGGATTTTCAAGTTGAAATATTTGTCTTTTTTATTTATGTGTGAATTGAAATAATTTGTATTTATAACAAAATTAGAGTTTTACATTTAGTACATCGCAATTATCGTCGGGTTCCCATAAGTACTAGAGAAACAACAATCATTAATCACTCATATTTAAACTATTGACAAAGAAATGCTCATTAGTAGACCATTTACCAAATATTCAACCCATATAGCGATTGTAATCAAGACTACAAAAACTATCTTCAAGCCCTCTACATTAGAGTTGAAATATTTTTGTTATTACTATACCTATGATTTGGTTTCTTAAATATTATTTTAAATAATTAATTATCATGTATAAATATTATACGATTAAAACTAAGTCACAATTAAAGAGATAATTGAACAAGTTTGGGAATCATTTAACTTTTAGAGTAAATATAATCTAATAAAAGAAAGATAGAGTTCAATAATTGAGATAAAAAAATGAAATGGTTTGAAATATTGAGAAATTTTTTCTATATTAAAAATTAAAGTTTAGAACATTAATGAAATAGAGAAAGATAAAGGAACACTAAGAATTTAAACTTAATAACAAATGAAGTATATCAAATTCTCCATGAAAAACAAGAGCCGTTGCAGAGGCAGTAAGTCCGTGCCAATCTGTTCAAGTGCAGGGCCCTTCGTTTAGTCTCTTCTAAAGTTAATAGATATAAAAAATACAGTACAGGTAATGCAGATTGATCCATTGTTTATTTAGTCACAACTTGATATAGTAGCTTACAATGCCACACTATATCTCAAGCAAGGTCACGCGATTGTTTTCGTGACCGATTTCTGTAAAAGATTTTAACATAATATGAAATAAATTATTTTTGGCTCGAGTGTAACAACATGCTTAATATGATGTAAGTTGAGCCCAACCAAATTTTCATTATATGTAACATGGAGGGTGAAACCGTCTTCCTTGCCTTTTACTTTGTACTTTTCTATGTTTGTAATGAGAGCGATGTTTTCTTTATGATTTAGGTGATGCTTTCTAAAATGCCATAGTGTTGTCATTATTTATTTTTTGAAGAGCGACATTAATATATGAAGGTTTTGTAAGACTTAGTCATATGATTGGTAACATAAAATTTTGTAAGAGTTGGTCATATAATTGGTAATATAAAAATTGAATTAATCTTTTAAATTAGCAAGTTTAATAAATAAATTTCTCTTATATGCGTCAACATTTAGCTTAACGAAAATTATTGAAATGCTTAATAATGGTAGATCACCAAGTGATCATTGAAGGATGGATTCTCTCTAATTCTAAGTCTAATAAGGATTTAATACTTTGTATACCCGTCATTAATTAGTATACTTAGGCATCACTGAATTCTTTTATCGCTACGCATCCATTATTTGTCTTCAACTTCCCAGCTCGAGCACCTGCATGGGGATGTTTATGTCACAACCACGAAGACAAGTGAAATTTGTAAGTAAATTCTCGACATTACATGGAGAAAAAAAAAACCAAATGCTTTTAGCGTTTCTTACCATTCGACTGAATTTAGTTTTAGCCGGGATCAATTGGAGTAATTTGGGTAGTTGCGCTTATCTTTGTACTTTGGGAAGGTTGAAAAGAATGAAAACCAAGAGAGAAAGACATGCATAATTTATTCATATATGTTAGATGTGTGACATCTCAATTTTATTGCGGGAAGAACAATCGAGGACAGGATATTTTGAAAGAAGTTACACAACAATATTATTTAGGATACACCTAGAATTACTATATTCTTTTGATTTACATATTGAGTTTTTAGGATTCTGCCAAACATAGACACCAATAGAAATGGATCACCCTGGATTTTTAGGACATACAATCCCTTCAAATAATTTTGTGCAGGGTTATACCCCACCCACGAAGGAATAATTAGAACCAGTGAGTGTTAGTTTTTTTCATAAAGGTACTATGTGAGGGTGTTGCTTTTGGTACAAAATAACCCTTTGGAAGAAAATGAGGGATATTTTTTGGCCTCGCCTAAGTGCATTTTAGTACAAGCTAGCCATTGGTACAATTCTCCTTGCTCCTTTTTCCTTCTTTTACTAAAGGTATTCATGTAGATCTTTGCACATTTTGTTAAAATCTTGTGATATTTTCCGAAATTCTGTTTCTAATATTGTAGGTGGATGAGACCCTCTAGTGTCTAGGGTATATATTCAAAACTCCCCTATAAAATAATACAATGTTATTTGTTAAAGGAAAGTATTTGTGTGTTTATTTTTTCTGTATTTTTTATCTTGTTGTACTCTTAAAAGGATGGATGTACACACATTTTGTAAACATATGCAGGAATTCACTTGTTATACACTTAAAAGGATGGATGTATACATATTATCTATATCCGTGCATATACGTATTATCTATATCCGTGCATAAATTCATTTTTATGATAATATAATTTATCCCCATTTGATTTTATTCATTGTTTAGGTCTCTTTACTCGATTTTCCAAATCTTCACATTGTGCTCTTATTCACCCCGTTGACATTAATTCAATTTCAGGTCTTCATTAACAAATTGCCAATTTTCTTTAGGGTCACAACAATCAAATTCTTTGGTCAGTTCATTATTTAATATGGGTAGGAATATTAGCAAAATATCATGGCCAGCTTAGATATGTAGCCACAACGGTGGTGAGAGGGGGGAAACATGTGGCCTTCTTGTAGGGTTTTCCCTTCTTGAGGCGAAGAGAAGAATGTCGACATTTCAAAAAAAATGGGGTTTGAATTGTTGTATCGTCGGGGAGACTCTGAGTATTTTTATCAAGAGTTTTCAATATGAATAGTTTGGCCCAAGTTTATATAAGTGGATTGGGTCGTCACGTAGGAACTTCGTTAGAAGCGAGGTTTGGACTACCATACACCTTTGCATTTCCATGCAAATTTCTGGGGTTGTGGCAGAATAATTTTTCAGCTTCAGATGTAACTCCTTGTTGCTTAATAGGTAGTTATGTTGGTATTTTGTATGGTACGTGGAGCTTCATTCACTAAATAATTTTTTTGGCTTGATAAAATTGTTTAAAGCTAAATAAACATAATAAAAATTCATTCATTTGCCACTTTTTGGTGTTATTTTTCCATTAGGTATGGAAAAATAACCTTTAATCATTTATAGAAATAATTGACCCTATAGATATGACCTTATATCTATGCTTGATATTATCTTTTCATCACAACGATCATTAGTAAAATAAAATATTAGAAACAATGGAAAGTAGGACACTACTTAGAGTTGGGGTGATTAGTAGTGTGGCCGAATTATACAATTCTTCACAAATAACACTTTTCAATCACTTTAACAATTATTCATGGATCAAAAACACTACTTAATCATGTAAACATAAAATCATAAACATATTAGCAACATATACAAAATACACCAATCTTTAATTTATTACAAGCTTCAACCTGATTACATCAATGCCCCACAAGCTACTAATTGTAGGTTTATCAGCTTCTACTGAAAGGAACTTTTGTCCCTGATCGTTTATCAGCTACTACTGAAAAGGACTATTTCCTCTCTCTTTTTTTAATCTCTGCTGAAAGGGACTCTTTCCCCCTGTTGGTTTATCAGTCTGTTGAAAGAGACTCTTTCCCCCACTCGTTTATCAATCTCTATTGAAAGGGAATCTTTCCCCCACCTATTTATGAGTCTCTATTGAAAGGAACTCCTACCCCCAAACATTTAGTAGTATCCACTGGAAGGATCTCCAACCCCTGATCTACAAGCTACCATTTGTTGGCCCTATTGATACATCTTTCATCAATTTTCAAACTAGAACCAATAGACCTCTTATGTCATAAACAAATAAATATTCCTCATTGCAACTACTCACCAAATCCACCATACAAACACCTTAAAAAATCTTTGATTACTAATGCAAAAATATTCAATAATTTTTTATTATTGATATAAATGATGCTCTAAACTATATGCACCAACAACAATCTATTCATGAATCACCAATGCACTTCTTTGCATCTAAAACACCTTTCTAGACCTTTTTAGATACCTAGATTAGTATCTGATTCACCCTTGATACATACCCACACAATTATACATCACATCGCACCAACAACTCCTACCCACACACTTTCTCATGCAATCCTTAAACTCTCTTGCTCGAATTCTTCTTATAAATATTTTGGACTCATATTTTTTCCTCCAATATTTGTTTAACTTATTATTTGATATAGTGCATGGTTTTCTTATTTTTTCCTTTTTCCTTTTAAATTTATTATTTTTTATATGCTCTTAACTTCTAAACCTTTAATTTGCATTTCTCGTCTCAATCTATGAATTTTTCTGCTTCATTTTAGCAATTCTAGCCTTTCACGGGTTTTAGGAGTGCCCCTTATATTTTTATTTGTTGTTTAATTTGGATGAACCATTACACTACCTACCAAACTAGGAGTTCCGCCTTTTTGAGGTTAATCCCTTTTTCTTTGCTCCTTTACCGACTTTTCTGCGATAGGACGAGGTCCCTATGACCATTGGCTAGTCCTTTGGGTGCTAAGCCCTTTTAAACCCTTAAGGAGCCAAATTCCTTTGTTAACACTCTGCGTTGTTGATCTTATTTCTATATGAAATGACCACATTTTGGGGCTAATGCCATAGCTCCCTATCCCAACACTTTTTATTTATTTCACTTATTATTCCACCACACCCCTGGTATATTTCTACGCGAAATTACCAAGGGTCGAGGCTTATCCCATAGTCCTTCTATCCCGATGCATTACCTTGTTCCCTGTTTATAAACTGTTGGGGTCTATATGTAGGGTTGAGATGTTCCATGGGGACCACTCATCTGTGCTTTAATTTGTGTCACCTTCCAGTCTGGATATCCTCCATGTCCCGATGCCCACTTCCTTGCAATTTTTCTTACATGGAACTAATAACCCGCCATGCTCTCCTTGTCAAGCCAAGCTGTAAAGTGGGCTCCTCCACTAGCTTTGCATTGGACAATGCTTTGTTGCGGTGTTCTAGGACCCATTGCCTGGTGTTTTCACTTTGTCTGTCGTTTTTAAATATGCCATGGTCTCTTTATGGGATGCGTTGTCCTGTGGGGTCCTCTTTTTGCATCGAAAGCCAATAGAAAATATCTATGGGATGAGTTGCTCTAACAGGCCCATGTCATCCTGACACCCAATCATCCTGCTAATATTTTGTGTGTTGCTCCACAATTTTCCAGGATCTAAACCCTAGTATAATGTCACACTAACATCACTTGTACCACATGTCATCCTCTGAGTGGTGACATGTGTCACTCAAATATGGTCCAATTGGATGCCAAAAAACACCAAATATGCATGTCACGTGTCCACCTCCGATTGGCCCAGATCATGTTGAAATCATCAACTACCATCATCTCCTGAGAACTAATAATATGCTACCACTTGTTCTTTATTAAAGAGGACAGAGAAGGGTCTTGAGGTTGCTTCTCTGAGAAATTTCCTTTATAAAATTTTTTAAGGGTTCTCGACCATTTCTTTTGTTTTCCTTCAAAATACTCTAGGCCGAATCTCCTTCACTTGCAACTTAATTATACCTTTGGGCTAGCCCTCAGTGAGTTGAGCTATCAGAGTGGGGACCTCCACCTAACCTTTTGTTGGTTTGTGTTATGTTTCTATGTACCAACGCCTATCTCTCGGTGCTTCGCTTTTTGCGCTCTTTTAAACTCTTCAAGGTGCACCCTATGGGCTCCCTCTGTTGAGATGGCATCACCTCCTATCATCATTCCACTTTTGTGTTTGAGTATAGTTTTAATTTTTCAGGCATATCTGTGAGGGTAAATTTGTCAAATGGGCTCCAACTGAGCCAATAGGAACACTCCTCATTGCTTTTCTCATTTGCCACATCTACCCGATCCACCTTTTTGTTTCTCAGATAACCTTTTTGGTGGGTTTTATTGCTTTTACAAACTTGGATACATGCCAAAAGTGTCTGCAACCTCCTATAACTCTGCTATTTGACTTTGAGGATCCTGCAACTTTGGCTAGCTTTATCTCACAAACCAAGAGACTATTTCTAGACTTACACATATCACTGGAAATAATTTTCCATGATCTTTCCTTCTAAGTGGGTTTGACATGTATGTTAGGGGATTTGTTGCTGCAGAACAACCTCCAAATATCAAAACCATTATGTTGTTATGTTTCTCCTTAAGTATGCTTCATGAGACCTTATGTCGCACCTCTACCACCTATTTACATCAATAGATACTTTTTTTCCATCACATTTTTTCGATCAATGACAACACCATTTATAGTTCTTTGCAATTTCCATGCTTCTATTTACCACCTTTGTTACTTTTTCCTTTTCCACCAATGATTTCCATGCTTGCCTTTGTCAATCCTTTCCATTGCCCTTACTTTTGTATTTTCCATTAATTACAACATATTTACTAATGCAATTTCCTTTTCCAAACTTTTCCAATTCCTTTTCCTTTCAATTTTCTTTTTATTTTTCTTTTATTTGGATTTTACACCTTTTCCATTTCCTTTTCCATCAATGACAACATGTTTCGAATAATATTTCCCTTTGGAATTCATGGAAACACCAATATCAGACAACACATCATTACCAATGATCAATAATTTTATCTCATACTTCTCCTTATACCTTTCCAATGATCATTTACCATCTTTTTTTTGATCAATTATACTTCTCCCCCTTTTAAATAAATGGAAAATATACTAACATGTTCCCCTTGTAAAAAAACTCCCTCTATCTTCTGATCATGTGGACCTATCAATTGATTCTTCTTAAGCTACAAAAAAAAATCGCATATATCTAATCTAACCCAAGAAACTTCCTCTCTATCCTATGAAGAATATTGAGTTGAAGGGAAAGGAATAATTACTCCCAATATATGCCTCAAGTAGGCAATATGTATCTCTTGCTAAAAAAACATGTTCTTGTGCAACTATGTCATGAGAAAATGATTCGTGTTGGTCTTATTATCAGCTAGGATTAATAATATTGCCTACTTAGACACATACACCTGACCTCTAGCAACAAGAACAACCTTTCCTATGCATGATAGCGTCAAAGTACAACACTTTTGACAAACATATAGGGAATCTCACCAATTCATACTTAGAAAACTCATATTTGACTTGGCAGAATTCCAATGGAAACAATCTCACCATGATACGTTTGACTCATCAAGAACTAGTCATATAAATCAGGAATTTCCTACTAATGCTTGGACTTAAAATCTCATATTGGAAGCATGAACACCATACTTTGACAAGGAGTCTAATGACTGAAAATACCTTTGATACTGAGTGTTGAACTTACGCAAATTGTTGAATTAATGCTAGTGATAGAAATTGTTGATCACTTGGGAACAAAGTGTTCTCATCCTTTGATCATGCTTCTTTCACCAACAAATACGATTCCTGATGCAAATTAACAATATTATAACACCAATCCATTTATAGAAAACACCATTTTCTTATGTCTTGCAAGAACCAGTTGATACCAATTAATGATAGGAACTATGAATGAATAATTTTTTTACTCAAATCTCGTATTTAGCATACTCCCCCTCTAGCCAGCTCCTTCTTTGTGTTAGGAATCTGTAACCAATACTTTCTAAAGAAACTTCAATAGTAAAAATATCATCACCATCTACACATACTCATACTACCAATTTATTTGAAAACAACAATCAATCAACCACACTACTCAGTAATCAACATAAAATGGCATACTTCCCTTTATCCTTCAGATTCATTCATTGGCATGTTACTCTCTTCTCCTTGCATATGACATTTATGGATTCCCTTGAAGCCAACCTTTTCTCTTAAATGAAGAGGAAAAAGGGATATACTGCCCCTGAGTAGACTATATTCCTTTTTCTTCCACGCCTATATATGAGTTGATTTCTTGTGCTGGTTTTCCTGAATGGGTAAATTTCTGCCAATGCCTGAGCATACATACCTCTCTTTCTCTACTTTATAACTATATTCCTTTGGAGATATTTCAGGACTGATGTTGCTTCTTTTAACTGAATGAATTCACTTCTTAGTATTGGTTATATAGGATAGACCAACTATGGGAATTTTAGAGTCTGATATATTAAACCTCTATTGATTATCTTCCAAATCAAACATTTTTTTATGTTGCCTCCATGTACCATTTGATATGTATTTCTTATAAGTGCTGAAATAGCTCCTGCAAAGTTATGTTTTCTTGATCTTATCATAATCGATGCCTCTAATTGCAAAATTTTGAAATGAGGATTTCTTGCTCAATATGCATGTGGCTATTTTATGCCCAAACTTCTTACACTTGTATCATTCAACATTATTCATTAAGGGGGAAAAGGAATTATTTATCTTACCAAAGATTTCAGTTTTCCAACATCTGGGACTAATAATTGTTCTCTTTCTATTATTTGGCCGCTATTCATATTGCATTTAAGGGGTAAATGCTCTATCTTCTTGGTTGTTTGAATTTCTTTCAGAAACTCATGGTTGTGGTTGAAATGGAGCATTCCACCTATGTTACTGCACCTTATTTTTCCTTTCTAGACACTTGGAGGACAACTTCCCTCCATTTTTACAATAAAAATATATAAGGGGATGCATACCTTTTATTTTATATATGGAAGTATTCCAACCTTCTTATGGATGTGTTGAATTCTATGCTATAATAATATTGTTAGTTATATCTTTAAAAAGGTTGGTCGGTCCCTTCAATGCCATTCTTGATTAAATTTCACCATTGTCTATTGTCTAGGCCTGAGGGGAACAATGGCTAGTCTAAATCTCCTTCAATGCTTCAGAATTTCTTCCATGCTTTTGAGGATTCAATAATTTCTCTTTTAATATTATATTCTCCATTTCTAGTTTCAAATTGATGGCCATGATATTTTTAATCTCCACAAGGGATAAAATGAGCTACCTTTTCAAATATATATTTTGTTAAATATATTGCAACTTAAATAAGGAGCCACTATATTCACAACTAGTGTTTATTTCACGCTCAAAAGTGTGTTCCCTTGATGAATCTAGGGATTATTTTGCTAATACATGAGAATTATTTTCTTCCTATTCACCAAACGTGGACCCATTGTCTTCCTGACAAATTTCCATATCTTTATTTCTATCAAGGTAGCTCCTTCTTCACTATAACTAGATGAGAAACTCTCACTTTCACCAGTACTTGTGGCTGGAAAGTTTGATGATAAATGGTCTATTGTTCTAAAATAAAACCAAAACAAAAACTTACTTTAAAATTTTATCTTCTCTAGGTGTTTATCATCGACTTGGCCTATCGATACAGAATAATAATCATATGATTCATGATCTTCCACGCTATTTGAATCTTTGACTGTTTCATCCTCCAGGGAAAGTCTCTTAACATCACATGGAGCTTGCATCTCTACTTCATTGATGGACTGCAATTTTTCCCATTTATCCTTGGTAGTCTTAAAATATATTACTTTTTCATTACCTAACTTAGACAAACCTCTCATGACTTACTTCCTAACTTGTTTATCAAAATTATCATTTATTACTCCATACTCCACAAATATTCATACATCCAAAGCGAGAGCTTGCAAGTAGATTCTCATCCATAAATTCCAGGTTGTATAGTTTGAGCCATTCAAAAAACGGAACTCCATCTGAGGTAATCCAATTATGGTTTTTGATAATCCCTGATCTTCTTTCCATTTGTAAAAATGATCTTGAAGGAACCGATTCTGATACCAATTGTTAGAAACAAAGGAAACTGGGACCATACGAAGAGGGGGGTTTGAATCAATAGTGTGGATAAATTACACAGTTCTTCAGAAATTACACTTTTCAATCACTTTAATAGTTATTCATGGATTGTCAACACTACTTTATCATCTAAAAATAACACTATAAACATATGAGCAACATATACACAAGACAACAATATATAAATTATTACAATATTGAACCTGATTACATCAATGCCCCACAAGCTACTACTTATAGGTTTATCAACTAATACTGAAAGGAACTTCTATCCCTACTCAATTATCAAATACCACTTAAAGGGAATGTTACCCTGCTCATTTATCTATCTTTGCTGAAAGGGACTCTTTTCCCTAGTTGTTTATTAGTCTCTCATGAAAGGGAATCTTAACCCAACTCATTTATTAGTCTCTGTTGAAAGGGACTCTTGCCCCCAAACATTTACCAGCACCCACTAGAAGGAGCTCCAACCCCTAATCTACATGCTACCACTTCATGGCCCTATTGATCCATATTTCATCCATATTTAAACTAGAATAAATAGACCTATTATTTCATAAACGAATAAATATTTCTCATTGCAACTACTCACTGAAGCCACATTAAAAACACCTTCAATAATCTCTTATTATTGATGCAAAAATCCTTAGCAATATCTTATTACTTATACAAATAATGCACCAAAAAATATGCACCAACAACAATCTATTCACCAATCACCAATGCACATCTTTGCATCTAAAACACCTTTCAGATACTAATATTGGTCTCTTATTCACTCTTGATGCATACCCAAAATATTATGCATCACACTACACCAAAATCTCTTACCCACACACTCTCTTATGCAACCTTAAAACTGTTTTTTGCTTGAATTCTGCTTATAATTTTTTTTGGACTGATATTTTTGGAGCCATCAATCTTTAGTTAACTTGTTCTTTGATCTACTGCATTTTTTTTCCTTTTTCCTACTCAATTTAGTCTTGTCTATGTGCTCTTAACTTCTCAATATTTGGTATGAAATTTTGGGCTCAATCTGTGACTTTTTCTCCTTAATTTTAGCAGTGCCTCTTCTATTTTTATATGTTGTTTACTTTGGCTTAACTACTAAATTAACTACCAGACTGATAGTTATTCCTTTTTGACCTTAGGCCCCTTTTTCATTTTCTTCTTTACCTTATTTTATGCCATAAGGCCAGGTATCTGTAACTAATGTCTAGGCATTTGGGATTTAATCCCTTTTAAGCCCTTCACAAGCCAAATTCATTTGTTAACACTCTGCACTATTGGTCCCATTTCCACAGGAAATGACCACGGGATGGCGCTAAGGCTAGATCTCCTTATATCAGTGACTTTTTTTGTGCCTCTTATTATTCCACAATGCCCTTGGTCAAGGAACTTTTGTTTGAGTGCAACTTTAAATCTGTTGGATATATCTGCTAGGTGCGCTCCACCTCAACCTGTGGAAACACTCCCCACTTCTTTGTTGTTGGCGATATCTTCCTCATCCACCTTTTGGTTTCTATAATAAATTTTTCCTTAGGTTTTCCTTATTTTCCAAGCATGACTAGGCACCAAAAGTGTCTCCAACCACATCTGTCTTTTCTATTTGACTTTAGGGATATTACAACTATGACTGGTTTTATCTCACAAACCATAAGGCCATTTTCAGACTTACACATATCACTCGAAATAATCTTTTAGGCTCTTTCCATCTAAGTGGGTTTGAGCTGTATGTGAAGGGACCTGCTACTACAAAACAAACTCCAAATATCAACACCATTTTGTTGCCATGTTTCCATGCTTCTCCTTAAGTTTTCTTCCTCAGAACTTCTTTGACACCTATGCCACCTATTGACATCAATGTTCACTTTGTTGAAATAAATATACTACCATTAGTGACAACACCATTTATAGTGCTTTGTAATTTCCATACTTAACTTTTCCATCTTTATAACTTTTGCATTTTCCACCAATTATTTCCATGATTGTCTTTTCCAATCTTTGTCATTGCTTTTACATTTTCCTTTTCCATCAATGCCAACATATTTACTAATGCAGTTTCCTTTTCCTTTTCCTTTTTCTTTGCATTTTATTTTCCCTTTCTTTTCCTTTGCCACCTTTTCCATTTCATTTTCCATTAATGACAATACATTTCCAACATAACAAAATTTTCATGCTCACTCTTTCTAATGGAGAGATAGGTGAGGAGGTGATTTGGAGATTTTCCGCAACAATTGTGAATCAAAATTCAAAGTAAATAACCTCCCAACTCAAGACAAAAGAATGCTTGTTTGGTAAAATTTTCAACTCAAAAATTTGGAATCTATAAAAGTAACTCTGGAATGTAATTTTGTTGGGTCACAACCTCTTAAAAAATAATATATATATATATATATATATATATATATATATATATATATATATATATAGTTTTTTTATTAGTGATTTAAAATATAGTGTGTTTATTAGTGATTTGAAATGTTTTGGAGTAACTTCTTACTTGTGCTCTAAGAAATGAAATTATTTAAAGATGAATCTTAGAGATGAATGGAATAATGGTTGGTTAAAACTGAATGATGAGTTTGACATAGCTATTATCATCGATAGGCAAGTAAATACGTATTTTTGGAGGTTTAGAATGAATTATTCGGATATTCAAATGACAAACAAATAGAAGACCAATGCCCAACATGCATAAGAGGAAGAATAGGCATTATTTTCACATATTTTTGTGGAAACTTTTGCTAGTTACATTCATATTATCACTCTATGGAAGATTTTTAATACTTTATATAAACACCAGTAATATTTTAATATAAGTCTTTGCTTCTAGAGTAGCGATATGGTACTATTCATTCCTGTGTTTTAGATATTTAATTGAGGAGGTTTGATATTATGTAATTTTTGTTATATATTTAAAAACCTACATATTAAAATATTTTAAAGTACCAAAAAAAAAACATAGTAAGATTCTAAGGTATTGAAAAAATAATAGTAAGTTTACATGTATATGGGGATGGATATAATGCTAAGCAGGAGGATGCATACTAAGATGAGGAGGAGGTTTCAAAGATAGCTGAGGAGGATGCAGACTGACTTGAGGAATGAGAATAAAATCTACTACATATGGCGTAGGAGGAATTAGAATGAAAATATACTTCACAAATTTTGGTAGCTCGCAAAACCAATAGAGCTATATTTGCAAACGCAAGTAGTGGTATCGAAATCTAGACAAAGGCCAACAATAGTAGTTTTTTCCAACAGTGGTATGTAGAGATGCATGGGATCTCCTCATACACTATCTAAGGTTTCTCCTCGCTATCACTAGGTGTGTTGGAGAAGAGGAATTATGTTTCTCCACGGAGTGAATTGGAGTAGAGGAATTTCGTCCCTACACATAGAGAAGAAAATAAATAGGTGTAGTGGAGAAGAGGAAATATATTTCTCCATAGAGCGAACTGGGAAAGAGGAATTTTGTCCTGCACATGTTGTAATCCTTCGTGATTATTGTATATAATTATGATTACTTATGATTAGGAAATAGATTAGGTATTTTCAGTATTTTTAGTTATGGATACATAACTATCTCTTTCGAATATGATTGTATAAATATGTGCTTAACTGTTTAATAAAATCATCATAGAATATTGTATTTTTCTCATGGAATTATCCATCCAATTGTAATAGTGGTATCAGAGCCAGGTTTCGGAAAAAAATTGAAGCGTTTGGATTGAACTCCATTGTTGCAGAAGTTGCAACTTGTCTTTAAACCAACAATGCTCATCATGAAACCATGTGACTTGAAGAAATGCTCATCCTGACCTGGTGGATTGGATGAGACCTGACACCAAAACGAAGTTGAAAAACTAGCTTGGAATAATGGACGAGACTCGATACCACTGCCTCTGGTTTTGAAAACTGATTATGTGCTCCTGTATTCAATCACAACTACAAGTTTAAGCACTGAATAGTTTTTTAAAAATGTCATTATGGACCAATGCCTACATGAAAGTTGGGCACATGAAGTGACTCTAGGTCCTATTGAATGTTTGGAAGTGGCACTCATTTTCTGGAACTTTCAAAAGAGATAAGTTCGGAGGAAGTATTAACACCACTCTACATGTCATTGATTTATATCACGTGACTGTCAATAATATCATTGGATGTTGCTCCTAGTGTTGTTGACTACTGACGGTCTTAACCATGCCGACTAGATGTCAGATGGATGTAGATTGGCTGTTGATTTCCCTAATCTTGAATTTTGGTTCTCCTTGCCTTTCATCGGTCGTAAGTCATTGGATATGGTTGTGGAATGTTGTACAGTTGATTATTTTTGGTCTGTAGTTTTTAATAAATTTTGGGCCCAGTCGGAACAATTTTTTTATTTATTAAAAGGAGTTTTGTATAATCAGGGTTTCCAATGTCTATTTTATCTGTAAAAATGAATTATTCGGTACCTTTATTTGGAATTGTTATGTTTAGAAAAGAAAATTACTAGGATTTGTACAGGAAAATAAAAAATACACTTATTTTCAATGGTCTGTGAGATGGAGTCTGTGAAGGAAAAGGATTTAATGCACCAGAACTGTTTGATGAGGAAAAACAATTAGCAATCTAGGTGAGTAAGGACAAAAAGGCATGTGCTTTAATTTCCACTTCAGGCTCAGAAGAGGTAAGAAAATACATAATTCAAATTAAAACAACATATTATGCAATAGAAAAAGTGAAAGAGATTTATAGTTCACATTCTGAAATGAAAGTTAATGATCTATTAAAAATATATTCTGAAATTAAAAGAGTCAAACATGAAATTGAATTCAGAGGATTCAATGTTGATCTAAAGCTTATTGACTTTATAAAATCTCTTTACCCTGGTAATTCACACTACCTGGAATATATTCAAACTAGTGGGCAATTAAAAGATTTAGATTTTGACAAATCACTAGGGAAAATTGGAGAAAGAGGGAAGGATTTTGGAAAGTAAGAATCATTACATAATTCCAATATTTAAACATTGTGTATTTCTCACAAAGACCAAAAACCTAAAGAAGGATTTGTCAGAAATACTAAGGGTAACAGAGGATGTGGTAAGAGGAATTATAGAGGCAGTGAGGGAAAAAATATTCAGGGAGATAGACAATAGAATGATAAACAAAGAAATTTTTATGATAAAACAACTGTAAAATGCTTAAGATGTCGTAAAATTTGACATACTGCTAAAAATTGTAGAATTCTCTGGCAGAAAATTAATGAAAGGAGAGAACAAATGATTGAAAATAAAGATGAACTAATTCCAGAAAAAGGACAGTCTTCTGAGAATGCACATTATGTTGTCACACACGGTAATTTTATTATCGAAGATATCTTTAGTACCTCATTTTATTCATGGCATGAAATTTGAATTTTAGACACAGGTGGCACTTTCCATATGACCTTTTGAAGATATTTTTTTTTTTAAATTCAACGAGAATATTGATGGATAGTGTATTTTGTTAATAAATCTCAAATCAAACCATCATAGATTGGTTCTATTTATTTAGTTGAAAATTCTTGGACTTAAAAATTATACTTTTAATGATTTTCTTTACATTCCATAGTTCCAAAGGAATTTATTATCTCTTGTACAAATAAGACAACAAGGACATACCAGTCACATATTTGATGGTAAAGTGAAAATAGAACTGTAATAACGGGTATAGAAGAAGATATATTGTTGAAGTCGAAAGGTATGTCATATGTTGCATTAAATACTAATTATTTAGTTAAAAAAAATTATACCATGTCATCATCTTTATTGTTGAATTCATGCTTTGGTCATATTAATTATGAACTTATTATAATTAGGAGACAAAAAGGAATTAAGGGACTTCTAATCGTTCCAAGAAAATTGACTCGATGTAATTCTTTTATATTATGGAAGCATCACAAATACTCTTTTCAGAACTCTACTTCTAGAGCTACAAGGAAATTAAGTCTCATACACTCAGATTTGTGTGGACGTATTCCAATACGAACTCCTAATGGAAATAAATACACATTGACTTTTATTGATGATTATTCAAGGATTTTTTGGGTTTATATGCTTATGGAAAAGTCACAAACTTTTGATATGTTCAAAAAATTTCCTCTCTTAATTACAAATGAAGCTCAACTTAATATTGGTAATATAAGAACTGATTATTGGGGAGAATATGCCTCACATGTTTTTTAAATATATTTTCAAGAGAATGGCATCAAACGCCAAACCATAATACTTAATCCACAACAAAATCGCATCACAGAATGAATGAACATCACATTTATTAATATGGTTAGATCAATGATGCTTTTCAAAAATGTAAAATTGATTTTTTGGGGAGAAGCAGTGCTCTATGTAGCCTATATTATAAATTTGTGTCCTTGCATTATCATCAAAAACAAAACTCCAGATGAAATATGGTATAATCATCTTCCTATTATTCAACATTTTAGAATTTTTGATTCTCAATTTTATGCTTTGATTCCTAGACAAAAAATAAATATGTTGAGTGAAATAAGAATAAAATGTATATTTTTGGGGTATTCTATGACTTCTAAGGCATAGAGATAGTATGATAAATAGAAAAAGAACTTCATTTTCTCAAGAGATGTAGTTTTTCTTGAATTTGATTAATATACACACTGTTAATAGAAAACTTAATCAAATAGGGAAATTTGTGCTTAGTAAATTTTATTATGAATCATATAATATTATTCCACATCCTAAAGGGGGGATTCCTATATTACATGAGTCTATATATTTTCCTTCTCTCAATGATGATAATAATTCTACTGTTGAAGAGAAATCGGTTGATGCAAGTGTTTCTACAGGGACAACATGACAACAAAATTGGGATGCAGGCGCTAAGGAGAGCTGTACACTCTACTCTGTCTCAATATTTCCTTTAACCCAAGGAATATACTTCAAAGTTTTGTTCTCATTTCATTACCAAATTCGTAGAATTTGATTAATGAAATAACATTTTCCACTTTTATATAAACGTTTAATTAATATAATCCTTGGTCTTTTTAAATAAAACACACATAACCATATCTCACATTAAAGCGCTCCACCTTAAAACCCTTTAACTATTCCTTTGTAATCCGCTCTTAATATCGTATTTGAAACAACATTTAAAATCTTTTATAATTATTACCCAAGTCTTAAACTTAATACATTTAAACTCATTAAGCTTCTACCACGAACACAAATCAATGATTTATTTCTTTCAGGCCCACACAACCAAACTTTAATAAACAACCATTAATTCAATGAACGTTGGGCCATACCTCATGTTAAACCCCATGCATCTTGCTGTTGTGATAGCCCTTGGATCTTCCTCCTCCATATCGAACAGTTCAGATAGCTCTCGTGTTTTTTCACAGGCATAAATTTTGCGCTAAAAAAAATGTGAAATGGGCTGTATTAGCTTGGTGATGTGTCGGATTCTAACTGGATCGGTTTTTTTTTTCAAGAACCACCCCGGGCCCAAAATTAGTGCGAAATTGGTAGTATGGGTTCCCAAAATCACCCAGCTGCCAAATCCCGGCAATTGAATAGTCTTTGACTTGGAACTCCACTGAAATATCTCTCTTCTTTAACACTATGTTTCGCCTTTAACAAAGAAAACTTCTCCACTTAATACTTTGAACGACTTCACTGATATCGGTCAACCAAACAAAAAAACAATGTATTCACTTCAACATATAGAGGTTAACATTCCTTCGATAAAAAAATCATGATCATGGGTTGGCTCTTCCAATAGAACTCAACAATTAGATTTTCCTTGACTCCTTTACACATCATACATGCTCTCTATTCACACACCGAGGACATGATTCCCATACAGACTAAACACATTCAATTTATTCACAGAGAATATGAATTCGAAGATATACAGAGAGAAACAAGGGAGATTCACACATAACTGATTCCTTTCAAACCTAGGCTCAAAATCCCAAAGTCAAAGGAGTGAATCCTTCGAGAAATTACCAATAACACACAGAAACCAAAAATTCCACACTTTTATTAAAAAAGAGAGAAAAAAACTCTTGACTCAGTCTTATCTGCAAAATCCCCCCCCCCCCCCCTTTACTCTGTATCGGGGGTGTACATTTATAGATTATTACATGACTGTTCGGCTCCTCCTCGAGGACCGTTTTATTCTTAACATAAAAATCCTAATTACATAATATCACCATAATTATATGAACATAAACTTAACAGATAGACATGAATCAAAATATTCGACTTCTTCACTTATTAGACTAATCCTATCTACTCTAAGTGTAACTGACAGCTAAGGTGTGGCCACCTTTTCTGTTACATTTCCTTCAATAATTTTGAACTCTTCTAGCCACAACATGTGGATAATTCTCTCACATTGCTGGCTAGTGTCCAATGCCCCTACATCAGACTCTTGAGGGAAATTTTCTTCATGGACTCCTGTCCATGAGCTTTTTCACAGAACTCCCTAGCTTCTGCAACATATATTCTGTCATCCAAGTAGCATCTTCATCTGGATGATCCTTCCACTTGATCAAATACTATAAATACTCTTGTCCTATAGTTCTTTTGAACACCTTCTTTTCCAAGATCTTCTCTGGCTGCAATGGCTACGCTGGAGGTAACTATTTTACCCACTCAATCTTCTCTTTATCTGCTAGTCCTTCATCTGTGCCACCATATTCATACATGTACAAATCTGCAACATTAAATATGGGATATATCCCAACATCAGGAGGAGATTCAATTTCATAAGCATTAGCAGAAAATTTTCTCAGTCTCTTGCATGGTCCAATCTTCTTGAACTTCAATTTATTATACTCCTTCTTTGGAAATATTTCCTTCCTCAAGTGTGCCAAAACCAAATCTCCAACTTGAAAATTGACTTCTCTTCTGCTCAAATCTGCTCTGCCCTTGTATTTGATGTTGCTACCTTGTAGCTTCTGTTTTACCTGTTCATGTATTGCTTGAATCTCTGAAGCAAATTCTTCTCCATCAGCACTCCTCAAATTTGTCTTTCCCAAGTTTCTCAATTCAGATATTCCTCTGGGGTGCATTCCATAGACAATATGGAATGGACTCTGTCATGTACTTCTGTTTGGTGAATCATTGTATGCATATTCTGCCTGTGGAAAAATATGGTCCCACTGTTTGGGATGCTCTCCTGCAAGACTCCTCAAAAGGTTACCCAGACTTCTATTTACTACCTCAGTTTTCCCATCAGTCTGAGGATGATAAGCTAAGCTGAAACTTAGTTTAATACCAATTTTATTCCACAATTTCCTCCAAAAATGGCCCACAAATATAGTATCTCTATCAAAAACAATACTCTTGGGAAAACCATGTAATCTAAAAACTTCTTTGAAAAACAGATTAGCAACATGAGTAGCATCACTGGTTTTATAACATGGAATAAAATGTGCCATCCTGGAAAATCTGTGAACTACAAAAAAAATTGCATCATTCCCTCTATGTGTCTTGGGCAATCCTAAAACAAAATCCATACTCACCATATCACAAGGCCTATCTGGAATAGGCAATGGAATGTACAATCCTGCATTCTGGCTTCTCCCCTTTGCATATTGACAAAATTTACAATTCTTCACAAACGTTTGCACTTCAGTTCTCATCTTTGGCCAATAATAAAAATGACTCAGGTGCTCATAAGTTTTATCAGTACCAAAATTTCCAGCAAGTCCACCAATGTGCTTTTCTTTGATTAAATTATCCCTCATGGAACAATTTGGTACACATAATTCATTTCTTCTAAACAATAAGCCCTCTTGCAAGAAATAATCCAACCACTGACTCCTATCTGTCAAAACAGGATTACAAAATTCTTCAAATGATTCTTTGAAATCTGAATCTATCTTATAAATTTCCTTAAGAAAATCAAATCCTACCACTTCAAATTGTTTTTCTTGAACAAGCATGTTTCTCCTACTCAAAGCATCAGCTACCTTATTTGCTTGGCCACTTATATGCTTCAAAACAAAATTAAAACTCTGGATATATTCAATCCATTTGGCATGTTTATGATTAAATTTAGGCTGCTGCATAATGTATTGTAAAGCATGATTATCTTAGTATAACACAAATTCCTTAGACATTAAATAATGCCTCCACTTCTTCAATGCCTGCACAATTGTATAAAATTATTTTTCATAAGAGGAATACTTTCTTCTCGTCTCATTCAGTTTCTCATTGAAGTATGCTATAAGCCTATCATCTTGACACAACACAGCTCCAATAGCTTCTCCACTGGCATCACACTTCACTTGAAATGGCTTGTTAAAATCAGGAAAAACTAGGACATGCTTTCCAGTTATCTTATGTTTCAAAAGCTTAAAATTCTTCTCTACTTTAGCAGTCCATTTGAATGGTTTTTTGTCCTTATTTATAGTTTCAATGATGGGTGCATTAGTCTTGCTGAAATTTCTTATGAATTTTCTGTAAAAACTAGCAATTCCATGCAAAATTCTTACCTCAAAAACACTTCTTGGTGAAGACCACTCCGCAATTGCCTTGACCTTTTCTACATCCATCTTCAGTCCTTCAGCAAAAAAAACAAAACCCATATATACCAGCTCTTCTTTCATGAACGAACACTTCTTTAAATTTATCAGCAAATTCTCTTGATGTAATTTCTTCAAGACATAATTAAGATGCCTTAATTGTTCTTCCTTTGTTTTGCTGAAAACTAATATGTCATCCAGATATACTATTACAAATTTACCAATAAATTACTTTAACACTTCATTCATGAGCCTCATAAAAGTACTAGGTGCATTTGATAACCCAAAAGGTATTACCAACCACTCATACAATCCTTCATTTGTTTTAAAGGTTGTTTTCCATTCATCACCCTCCTTTATCCTAATCTGATGATATCCACTTTTCAAATATAATTTTGAAAAATATTTTGCTCCACTGAAACAGTCGATTAAATCTTCAATCCTAGGTAAAGGAAATCTATACCTGATTGTTATCTTCTTGATGGCTCTTGAATCAGTGCACATTCTCCAACCTCCATCTTTATTTGGGCTCAGCACTGCAGGTACTGCACATGGACTCAAGCTTTCTCTAATTAGACCTTTGTCAACCATGTCCTGCACTTGCTTTATGATTTCTTCATTCTCTGTGGGAGTCATTCTATAGGTTGCTTTGTTTGGAAGATTTGAACCTGAAATCAAATCTATATGATGGCTTGTTTTTCTTACAGGTGGCAATTCATCAGGCAAATCATCCACAACAATATCACAATAATTTTCCAGCATTTCTTGGATTTCAATTGGTAAATCAGAATTTTTTTTGGAAGTAAGCACTACTTTAGGTTTGCAAACTAAAGCAAAATTTACCTCTTCCTCTTCAATCTACTGTAAGTACTCTTTTCCACTCAGCAATAAAGTCTTTGGATTAGACTTTTTGCTTGATGGTTCTCCTTCCTCCATAGGTATCAATGTGTGATGCACTCAATCCTTAAATAACTCGTAAATGTTCTTCTTACCATCATGTACTACTGCTCTGTCATACTGCCACGGTCGACCTACCAGTATGTGACACACATCCATAGGCATCACATCACACATGACCTTGTCCTTGTAGCTACCCATCTACAATTCTATCTCACATTGCTCCTTCACAATCAGCTGGTGCCCTTTATGAAGCCATGAAACCTTGTAGGGAGTTAGGTGTTCCCTTGTCTTCAACATTAATTTCTCTATCACCTCTGTAGAGACCAAATTGTCTATGCTGCCACTATCAATGACCAACTGACAACATTTCCCTTGGACTTTGTACACACTCTTGAACAAAGTCTTTCTTTGTGTTGGTTCAACAACTTATTTTTTTTTCTTTAGAAAAACTTTATTGACCACCAAAGACTCTCCCTTCTCTGGCATAATTGCTTCTTCTGTTTTAGATAGTCTTGCTCCCTCCTCTCCATCCTGAGCAATAATTTCATTTCTCTGACCAGTACACATATTCTCTGGGCACTCATAGTGTTTATGTCCTAATTGGTTACATCTGTAACACCTTACTTCTCTTCCTCTGCCTCTGCCTCCTCTTCCTCTGTAGGAACTCCCTCTGCCCCTTGCATCACCCTCTGTGGATGTTTTCTGAGGTGAGCTGCTGCTAGCTCCATCCCTTGGTGCTGTAGACCTTCCTCTACCACCTTGACTTCCCTTTCCTCGAAAAGTACCTCTTCCTTTGGCAGACTACTTTCTCAGGAGTTTCTCTTCAGCCTTCAAGGCCATTTGATAAGCCTCTTCTACTGTCTTAGGATATATAATACCTATCTCATCTTGGATCTCCAACTTGAGACCATTCACACACCTGGAAGCCTTCTCTGCTCTGTCCTGGAATTATCCAGCTCTTATACTTACTTTATAAAACTCTTCTGTGTATTATTTCACTCTAATCAATCTTTGTCTAAGGTTCTGCATTTGTCTGAACAATGTAAGCTGATAATCACTAGGCAGAAACTTACCTCTTAGTTTTTCCACCATTCTATTCCAACTCTTGATTGTTTGTTTACCAACTCTCCTTCTCCCTTCTTGCACTCCATCCCACCAAAGTGCTGCATGTCCCTTCAACTTTTTCATTGCAAAATTGACTCTTTTGTCTTCACCCATCTCTTCATAATCAAAGCACTTGTTCATCTCGTTGATCCATTCTATCAATTATTCTAGATTCAATCCTCCTACAAAGCTTGACACTTCAAGTCTAGACTTGGTTGTAGACCCCAAAACTGATTTAAGGAGTCTCAGCTCAGGAGGGATCTCAACATTCTCTCCTGCCTCTTCTTCAGTTTCAAGTTCACTGACATCTCCAGGATCTCTTGGGTGTCCTAATTCCAGTGTTTCTAATCTATCTTCGACCCGCTACAAGGTCTCCAATACTTCTGCATTGGCAACTGGCCTGCCTCTTCTCCTAGAAACACCTCTGGCAACTCGAAAAAACATGCTGGAATTCTTGTTTTGGCTTTCGAAGTCAGTTTAGTCTCTACAAAATGTCTTAAAATCTGCTCTGATACCACAAATGACAACAAAATTTGGATGCAGGAGCCAAGGAGAGTTGTACACTCTACTCTGTCTCAATATTTCCTTTAACCCAAGGAGTCTACTTCAAAGTCTTGTTCTCATTTCATTACCAAATTCATAGAATTTGATTAATGAAATAACATAGTCTGCTTTTATATAAATGTTCAATTAATATAATCCTTGGTCTTCTTAAATAAAACACACATAACCATATCTCACTTTAAAGCGCTCCACCTTAAAATTCTTTAATTATTCCTTTGTAATCCGTTTGCAATATCTTATTTGAAACAACTTTTCAAATCTTTTATAATTATTACCCAAGTCTTAAACTTAATACATTTAAACTCATTAAGCTTCCACCACAAGCAAAAATCAATGCTTTATTTCTTTCGGGCCCACACAACCAACCTTTAATAAACAACCATTAATTCAATGAACATTGGGTCATACCTCATGTTAAACCTCGTGCAGCTTGTTGTTGCAATAGCCCTTGGATCTTCCTCCTCCAGATCGAACGGTTCGGGTAGCTCTCGCGTGTTTTCAAGGGTAGAACTTTTGCACTAAAAAAAAACGCAAAATGGGCGGTATTAGCTTAGTGATGTTCCGGATTCTAACAGGATCAGGTTTTTTTTCAGAAACTACCCCGGCCCCAAAAGCGGTGCAAAATTGGTAGTATGGGTTCCCAAAACCACCCAGCTGCCAAATCCTGGTAATTGAACAGTGTTTGACTTGGAACTCTGCCGAAATGTCTTTCTCTTCATTAACACCATGTTTCTCCTTTAACAAAGAAAACTTCCCCGCTTAATACTTTGAACGACTTCACTGATATCGTTCAACCAAACAACAAAACAATGTATTCGCTTCAATAGACAGAGGTTAACATTCCTTGGATAAACAGAGCATGATCATGGGTTCGCTCTTCCAATAGAACTCAACAATTAGATTTTCCTTGACTCCTTTACACAACATACATACTCTCTATTCACACACCGAGGACATGATTCCCATGCAGATTAAACACATTCAATTTATTCACAGAGAATATGAATTCGAAGATAGATAGAGAGAAGCAAGGGATATTCACACAAAACTGATTCCTTTCAAACCTAGGCTGAAAATCCCAAAGTCGAAGGAGTGAATCCTTCGGGAAATTACCAATAACACGCAAAGACCAAAAATTCCACACTTTTATTAAAACAAAAAGCAAAAACCTCTCGACTCAGTCTTCTTTGCAAAATCCCCCCCCCCCCCCTTTTACTCTGTATCAGGGGTGTACATTTATAGATTATTACATGATTGTTCGGCTCCTCATTGAGGACCATTTTATTCTTGAAATAGAAAGCCTAATTACATAATATCACCATAATTCTATGAACATAAACTGAACAGATAGACACGAATCAAACTATTTGACTTCTTCACTTATTAGACTAATCGTATCTACTCTAAGTGTAACTGATAGCTAAGGTGTCGCCAGCTTTGCTGTTACATTTCCTTGAATAATTTTGAACTCTTCTAGCCATAACATGTGGACAATTCTCTCACATTGCCGGCTAGTGTCCAACGCCCCTGCATCACAACAGGACATAGACAACAAGAACAGAGAATGGGAAAAAATGTAATGAACAGTCTATTTCACAAAATGAGCAACTTCCTTCACAACCTCTACAAATATCAAATCGTATTATAATATTTCCAAGGAAATATGATGAGTTTGTGACAGGGAGTTCTTCAGGCAAATATTCTCATTGTGAATTTAATTTTTCTATTGATGGTCAACCTACTTGTTTTGAAGAAGCTACTAGTTATGATTAGTGGAAATGTGCAATGGAAACAGAATATGATGCTCTCATTAAAAATGGCACATTGAAGCTGGTTTATCCTCCTGTTGGAAACAAGTGTATTGGATTAAAATGGGTTTATAAAACCAAGTATAAAGATGATGGTTCACTTGATAAGCACTATGCAAGACTTGTAGCAAAGGGATATGCACAAAAACAGGGTGTTGAATAGACATATACATTTGCTGATACAGCTAAATGGGGCACTATTAGATTTTTTTTTCTATTGCAACTCAGAAAGAGTTGAAAAATCATCATATGAATGTTAAAAATTCTTTTTTAAATGGGGATTTGAAAGCATATGTTTACATGCTTAAGTCGGAATGTTTTTCTGTTAAACGGAAAGAAAAAAAGATATGAAAATTAATGAATTATGTGTATGACTTGAAACAAGGGCCATGTGCATGGTATGAGAAATTAATTGAACATCTTATTAAGTTAAATTATAAGCATTTAGACCTAGATGATGAAACTCTTTTTGTTATGAAAGTTGGAATATTAGGTGTATATCTAGTTGCCTATGTTGATGATTTGATGATAACAGGGAATAATGATGAATCAATATCATTTATTAAGAAGGAATTGGAAAAGGTATTTGATATGGTAGATTTAGGTTTACTTAATTTTTATATTGGAATTGAAGTTGATAAAAAAAACCAACATATTTTATATCTGAAAAGAAATACGTTGAAAAGTTATTGAAAAATCTCTTATGATGGATTGTAATCCTATTGCTACACCAATGGAAAAGAATTTGAAACTAACTTCAGATGAAGGAAAACCTTTTGAAAATAAAACAAAGTACATGCAAATTTTTTGAAGTTTGATTTATTTATCTATTTCTTGTCCTGATATAGCTTTTACAGTTGGAATAATTTCCATATTTATTCATCATCCTTCTGAGGGGAATTAAGTAGCAACAAAAAGGGTTCTTAAATATTTAAAAGGAACCCAAACTTAAAGCATCAAATATTCCAAATTTTTAGACTTCCATCTTCTTGGTTATTCGGATTCTGATTTTGATGGAGATAGGGAGAATGTATTCTCTACTTTTGGTTATTTGATGAATGCTGGATCGAAAAAAAATATTTGTATATCATGTAAGAAATCTATTATTGGTTCCAAAATATATTATGTGATTTCCCAGAAGATTTATAATTAAAATATATTATTGTTGAATCTACCATCGAAGACGAATATGTTGCAGTAGCCCAAGCTACTAAATAAATAATTTGGCTTCAAAAAATACTTGACGATTTGTAGGAGAAACAAAATATTCAACTCCTATATTTGTCGACAACTCTTTTTCAATTCAATTGGCCAAGAATCCAAAGTTTCATGATCCGAAAAAAATATGTGAACGCCAAGTATAATTTCATTTAACGTCAAGTAAATTCTAAAACAATTCATCTGACACATTGTCCAACTTCAGAACAAATTGCCAATATTTCGCAAATGCATTGGGGCATGAAAAGTTTGAAAAGTTTAGATATTTACATGGTATGTGTTTTAGCATTCAACAAACCCCTTTTTTATACTTAGTTTTCAATAAAATGAGGACCCTTTAATTTTTATATTTTATTTCCTTTTGTTAAAGTTTTTGGTTTTGGAAATAAAGAACAAATTCGAGTTTCTTATAATTATTTTAATAAACTTTGGGTTTTCCCCTTATTGGAACTTATCATATTAGAGTTGTAATTAAAATGCGTTAAAAAGGCACAAGGCTCTAATAGTCCCTATTCTTAAAAGACAAGTATTATCAGAATATCACATATCATAACTTCTTTTCATCATAAAATTATTTTAAAATGAGTTATGATTAAACTTGTCCCTGATAAGTTACACCCCGATTCTTACATTATTCAAAAATCATTCACAAAATGTTTATTTTGGTTTATTCTTTTTTTTCGTAAACATTATTATAATACTCCCATCGACCCCACAATTTATTCGAAATGGCGAATCTCATATTAGAATTCCATTTTATCATAACTTTATTTTGGAATTGGTTACGATATCCAACACCTTCGATATCAATCACCTATGATATCACCCACCTCTAATGCCCTTTTAAGAACATTTTAATATCTATATCATAACTCTTCCATCGAAGCTTTACAGTCTGAGGAATCCCTCGTGATTGTTATGTTATCAAAATTTCATTATATCAAAGATTTGGTTTATCGTAACTCTTCTACATAAAACCTATGCTATAATCCCTCTAATGAACTAACATGATTTTCCCACGTGGTTCCTCACTTTCAAAATGATTGATAATGTGGGTATAATGGTTCTCGAGATTCTTAATGCTTTCATTTAATTCACCTCAATTGTAAATATTTTCTTAAGGGGAAAGAATTATTTTTTCTAAATTGCATTGTTCGTGCTAAGTCTCAGCTATGGAAATTATATCGCTCATCTCTGTGTCTTTGTTACATGTGCACCCTAATTCTTGTATTAGTAAATAAATTTCAAATGCAAGAAAGGGAAAAAGGAAATTTCTATTAAATCAACAACCTGCTACTCCCATGGTTAAAAATAAATATGATTATGCCCCTTTTTAGTATTATTCTATAAGACAATTTGTACAAGGGATTTTGGACACTCTTCATGGGAAGCAATGTATAATTAAAACCCAGGGTTACTAATAGAATAGTGATTGCTGATGATACTTCGGAAGTTTCAGAGACTACTTTCAGTGATGTGACAAATTCCTTTCTGCACTTAATTGTAGCCCGACCCAAAATTATTCCTTATACCGATATCGTCCAGTCGATTGTGGATAATTTAAGTTCTTCTTATAGGTAGATTGTTACAGGCAAAGGCATAGTCATTAGGTTTTTCGCTAGTGAAAATTTAGAAAAAAAATGTATCATTTGTTCGAACCACAATTGAAATATGACAAAGCATATGTTGAGGCATTTGTTAAGGAACATGGACATGCATCAGAGCGAAGTAGAGGTTGGAGGAAAGATTTAAACAATCACAAAAGACAAGAAGCTAGTAATTATGTTGTTTATTCTCTCGTTGAACCTTATTTCCAAATTGTTGCTATGATGAAAGGTTCAAACAGTCGCAAAAGAAAAGAAACTAGTAAGTATGTTGTTTATTCTCTCATTGAACCTTATTTCAAAATTGTTGCTATGATGTGTAGAATATATGCTATGCCATATTTACAAAAGAAATAAGATTAATGGGTACCTCTAGTGGGCAGGGCTTCAAAAGGGTTTATATTTTATTGGGAAAATATAATTTCTAAAATTTTAGCTACTCATGTATTTTCTTTTATAATTAATCGTAGAGTTTTTGAAAATATAATCCCTGCTTTCTATATCAATGCCTAGATCATGGACGCTTTATGTTTTTCTATGGTTTTTCATTTATGGGTTGGAAATGGAGTCTACAAGACCCAACTCCCATCTATGTTTATCATGATGTTTTATGGGATTCAGAATATCATCAAAATTTATATAATATCTGCCACAGGGTCATGTTACCAATATATTATGTCATATTAGATACCAAAGCACCCTGAATATCTCCAAAGGCTGAAAGTTATCTTTTACAAGTAGGAATATGGTTTGGTGAAGATTCATTTACATATATCAGGATATACAGATATTTAGCAAACTCTCATGCTTTTCTATTGTTCATCGCAAATAAAATTTTGTGTAGGGAAATATCTTATCAAACTATGGGTAATGGTATTTATAAAGTCCTTAAAGATGATAACAAAAATATGTGGCCTTATTTCCCAACGAAATTTGGAATGTATTCTTTGGACATTTTAAAAATTCACTGATTGAAATAAAGGCTATTCAAGCCCTAAATTTTCATACTATACCTAATAGGAAATATGATCCTCATCTTGTTGTCAAGAAGATCACAACTACACAAAGTATTACATATATCATGCATGAACCCAACAAATTTTATGATCTAATTGAAAAGGCTTCTTCTTATTCAATGGTGACACGATATGAAAAGTAACAATTAACTCTTGAAGACATAAATGAGTTAATGCAATACAGGGCCTCTCGGTTGTGAAAAATTCCTATGGATTCGTTGTAGGTTCCTCAACATAAAATGGTTAATGATGATATTAATGATCTCACACAATCAACCGATTCTTCTGAACCAGAAGTAGCAATTACCTCTTCCTTTTCTCAAATAGATGAAATTGTGTCTCATACTAAGTTAGAATAAACGTGGAAATAATATTGTAAGGCTTTAAATTCTAGGAGTGATGAGTCTCAAGGTGTTGAGACTATTCCACAAATGAATATTTAGGATACCTTAAGGAATCCTAAAAAAACAAAAGCTACTAAAACAATGAAGGATGCTAAAGAACCTTTAGAGTATAATGGTACAGAAATCATACCATCATTTCCCTCCTCTAAGGTGGCTTTGAAGACTCAGGAAATTCCTCCATTTGATATTTTCTACAGTCCTTAGCACAAGGCTGTAGTAAAAAGGGAAAGAAAGAAAAGAAAGCTTGATTAGTTCTAGGAATTAGTCCCAGGTAATGCATCTTTTGAAGTATTATGGAAAGTCTCCTCAACTACCCCAATAGAAGAATTGTGTCGACTTACCCAATTTACAGGTGTTTATGCCTCGCCTACCATTGATAAAGCAACAAAAGTACAATAACAAATTAGGGAAAAAGAGGAATGAACTACACTATTAGAACAAAGTGTTGACGCATAAAAGAAGAATATTATAGAGCACTGGAAATCCCAGATGAAATAGCTTCAACAAATATTTGATTCTCTCAAGATTCAACATGATGTAGATATAAATACCATAGATGCACATATTCAATAACTATAGAAAAGAATTGAAAATTTAAGTACCAACGTAGAATTGGATGAGTTCAATAAAGAGGGTAAATATTTGAATACTCTTCCTGTCCAACCACACATAGTATTTTTCCATAAATTTTCAATTATTCATGATCAATGCAAGACAATAGACTGCCTAGTCAATTAGATTTCTGATATAAAAAGTTACTTAGAGGAAATAAAGTAAAATATTTCTGGTTTCCTAATATGGCAAGAAAGTGAGGAATGTAGATCAACCAATATTCCTATTCAATAAACTCATAAAGAAATCATTTTCAAGGAATGGGAGATTCACATAAAGCAAACAAAAGTGACAATTTATGAGGCTCGATAAATCTTAAACATTATCACTGACGAAATCAATCACAATTTACTAGAGTCCAATCTCATCCTGAGTTGCTATGAGGGCACCATTCCTCACATCATATTATTGACAAATATGTGTCAAGAATGTTCCAAGAAAAGAGTCGATATTATTGATCAGTTGACCAAGATCGACTTAAAGCTTCATTGGCAATTCTTGGTAAAATTGCACAATCAATGGTTAACGATTATGTGTCTATTCAACACCACCATACATAGGCAACTAGCATTAAGGGATGCCATATTCACCAGCTAAATGTGGTTTCAACTGAAGTCTCCACCAGAAGTGACAAATCTGATTGATAGCTTTGATTTGTGACAACACACCAGAGAACATTCTTCCTCCTAAGAATAGGAAATTGTTAAATCTATTTTCTAATTTGCTCCTTTATAGTTTCTTCTTTTGAAAAAACTTTGAAGGATTGTTTTATTTTATATCTATATATTTTTTTTCAAGATACTATAAATTGTCTCAAAATGATAGAGACTGGGTTCTGAGTTTTTGTAAAAAGGAAGCTTAAGCTTCATTATTGTAACTAAGTTTTTCTTAATATGAAGTTGAACCAACGCCTTTCTATGATGAGAATATCCATGGTTTATTGGGTACTAGTATCATTTATCTATTTATTTTTATAGATTAGAATGGAATTTTTTTATTATTTATAACATATGTGTTAAATAAATCTTTCATTATCACTATTGATGTGTCTGATTGAAATCTGTTAATTATATGTGAATAACATCTTAATATGTGTGACGATTAAATAACTAATTTAATTAACTATTTAATTAAATTGGTTGTATTACTTTGAGTTAAATTCATGATTACATGATGATCTATATTGTTATGATAATTGTGAGATCTTTCTAAACACATATACCATCAACTTTCTTGGGATAGATAAAAGTATATTAATTTATATTTTAGTTTTTAGTTTTGTTTTCCACAGGAAAAATCTAAACAGATCAACCAAAAAGGATCTGCCCATCGGAAAAAAATAAGGGCCTAACCCCAAAGGCATCAAGTATATTTTACCTTGTGACATGTGAACTAACGAGGTACTTAGTGATGGTAACCTGGACAATTGAGCTAACCCTCGAGGATTTTTCAGTTTCTAGTTATATTATAGCACTATATCTTTATTTTATTCATTTCACATTAACTTATAGAAATAGAAACTAGTCCCATAACTCCAGTTTGGGCAATCATCCCAAATGGAAAAGGATTTTCTCTAAGGTCCCAACCTAGTGGTTATCCCCAATGTTGATGTATTCATTTAGGACCATCAACATTTTTGGTTGTAGAAGGAGGGTCATATAACTATGAATGGAAAACCAGTCTCATCCTAAAACTAAAGGTCATTCTAAGAGACGTTCTCCCTCAAAATCCCCATAAACTTCAATATGGATTCAAATATTGGAAGGAATTTCCATTTTCGAAGAAAAAGTTTCTCATCCCAATTCATCTGAAGGAGGTCTTACTTCATATTTTCAATCTTTTGGAGTGTTAACTAGATCTCATAGTGAAAATATTGGATTCAAGCCTTTTGAATTTCCATTTCTCACTCATAGGAGTGTTGAAGCCTAGAAAATCTCTACTTCAAACATTGGGGAAAACCACCCGGTCGGGACCTTAGGACAGCTCCTTTTCCGTTTGGTATGGTGGCTTCGACTGGATTTAAAGGACCAGTTTCCTTATAACTAAATGGGTTGGTGATGGGTTGATTTGCATGAGTGGAAATGGGACTAAATTGACTGAAATAAAACTATCTAATTAAACTAAATGCTGATAAAGAAATTCTAACACTGACCCAGGTAATTATATGTGACTACAACTTAAGATTGTTTCAATTTAACAATAACCATGAAAATGTATTATTATTTAAATTGAAATGTGCAGAAAAGAATAAAGATAACTCTGTTTAAGAAATTAAACAGAGTTATATTAGCATATTGCATTCATCATTGTATACCATCTATATATGCTTATGAAAGATAACATTTAAATTATATTCAGAAATGATATATAAAAAGAAACGTTATGAGAACCAAATATATATAAATGATAGAAAATTTTAAAGCAAATATCATAAGACAAAGGAAATCAACAGTGAACAGATAGAAATACCTCATTCATCTTGAAGACTTTCAAATGAAATCTGATACTCTAATCCAATAACTCTGATGTAAAATCAAATCCAAAGGTACAAAAATGCAACACTTCAATGATAATTTTAGCACAAAATCACCAGATGTGATCCTTTATAAAATATAAGAGGCAACGGAGTACAAAAATGTAAGCTCCAAGTCAAAAATATTACAACTCCGGATCCCTTCTCTAAATGCATGAGAGGGATTTAAATAAGAAATTACATTAAAAACAGAAATACTATCTTAAAAATGAAACAGAAATACTTTCTTAAAAATGAAACTGATTCATTGCTTTTCTTTCTCGCTTGATGTAGCCAAGTTGCAAATTTTCAGCATATCTTGGAGCCTCAGTGGATGACTCATCTCGGAATGTAACTTTCCAGCATATGTGGCATCGGAAAATTCTGGAATTAAACAGTCAACATCATTTGAAAGGAATTTAATAGCCATTTGTTGATTGTTTGGCTTAATTAAATAATTCCACATATTGTCCCAAGATATTGCTTGAAGTTTGTTGATCTGTTGACTTTTATTCATCATTTCTTCTTTCCATCTGTTTTCAGTTTCTTTCACTTTAGGCAAGCCGCCAGGAACACAATCTAAAATGAGATTAATTGAATACAAGCTGTCATTGATAAATTGTGTTATATTACTCATCATGCTCCTAGCTCTTGATATTGCTCTCTCGGCTTTCATTATCTGATGTTCCCATTCTGTAAACAAGATTTCTTTATGTCTTTCTTCTATCCTAGGAAGATTAGCTTCTCTTCCTTTTTTTGTATCTTGCCAAGTAAGAAATTCAGAAATCTTTTCATCAGCATCATCAATTTCTTGCCTGAGAGTAATAATGTTCTGGATCAAGGATGATGTAATATCACAAAATGGTTCTGCCTGTGATAATTTTGCACAAAATTCATTTAATTGCTGAGACAGAAGTTTATTAATTTCAAGAGTTTCCGATTTGAATTCACTTAATTTAGGGAAATCTTTGAACCTCTCTAAAGCTGCTTGAAATTCTTTTTCCTGTATGATCTTCGCATTCTTCTCATTTTGCAACAAATCTTGTAACTTGTAAATTTCTTGATTCAATTGTTGTTGTTTTCCTAGAACTTGCTCATCAACTTTCTTCTTTTTTGTGGCAAGCTGTTCTTCTAACTCTTTAGATCTGAGTTCTTGATCCTGTAATAATTGTTCCAATTGAGCAATCTTTTGCTGACTTTAATTAGCTTGTTCTTCAAGTAAATCTATATGGAGATATTTTTGTGTCATTAGCTAAGAAACTTCTGCAGCTTTATCTATTGTTGCAGCACTATATGCTCCTACATATTGGGACAACTTAGTGAGATCCTCAGATGGATTCACTTCAGTATTCTTGTAGACAATATTCATGAACTCCTCCTGTGGAGTGGAAAGCATGTCCTGATCCATCTTCCTTCTTTTTCTTTGTTTTCTAACAACAGCCTTATGTTTAGGGCTATAAACTACATCCAAAGGAGGGATCTCCTCAATCTTCAATACAATCTACCCTGTAGGATGTTCAGGAATGGTTTCGACGTCCTGATCTTCTTGCTCTTTATCTTTATCCTGCAGTCCTAATTGCTGAGCGAATTGATCATATTGTTTTAACAATTGAGAAGAAACATTAAGATCAGCAGAGTCTATAATTTTCTCAGTAGTTTCTTTTCCTTCCAATTGTGTATCTGTTTTCTCTCTATTTGTTCCCTGCTCAATGGTTTTGCTATCTGATCCTCCTTTTTTATTATGCACATTAGTATCAGTACTAGTGCATTTTTCTTTTGTTTGAGCTATGGACTTCTGATCAGTATTTCCATCGGATTTGCCATCAGTATTCCATTTCTGAGCATCATGTTTGCCATCAGTGCTCACCTTTTCAGTATGTACAGTTGGCTGGTTAATAACTGATTGTGTAATGACTTTACCGGCAGATGTTTCTCCTGGTGTTTTTCCAGATGTACCCTCTGTCTCTGACCCTTGTATAGGAATTATTAGTTGGTCTAGAGGAACTCTCAACAATCTTTGACTTCCGAATAACAAAAATTTATTCATTTCTTCCTTCTGGAATTTAGACTTGGCTAAATCATAAACTTGAGGAAAATTATTCAACGAAACAAATAAATCATCAAACTCATCTGGTTCATGCTCAAATCGAGCAATCGAAACTGAAGCAGTAACATTAAAAGCTATATGTCGTGGATCATACTGTCTCCCCGGAATGGTCGCAAATTTACAACCCTTTATTTTGGCGACTTCCTTTTCTGCATGTTTGAAGTCATTCAAAGTAAACTGACCACAATTGAATGGGAATGGAGGCCACATTCTTTTCTTACTATTGTTTAGAGCTCTGGATATTCCTTCAACTGTCAATTGATAGGAGATTTCCTGGGCAAGAAGTTTGTCTGGAACAAAAAGAGGGAGAACATGGGGTTCCACGATACTCCCAAAAATCTTGATGTATGTGAAATTTTCTTCTCCAAACCAATATCCTATTGAGGATAAGTCAACTTTAGCTTTGTCTGAGAATCTAGGAGGGAAGCGATTGAAAATGGTTTGAAAGATAGGGATAAGGAAACCATGACATATTCTATACACATTATCTTGGAAATGAACTTTCCAAAGAAGTTTATGATATATATGAATCGGGGTGGGATCTTTGGGAGTCCATTTCCATCCTAACAAGGGAAACTCAGAATTAAAACAAAGGGCTTCTAGAATATAAGCACAAAAGAAAAAAGGAGTGGAATTTCCAGCGGTTTTATCTTGTCTGTACTCGAGTATTCTATTAGCCATTCTATCAGAGAGAATAACAGCCCAATCCATAATGTCGGAATTGACAGTAGCTAAGATTAATGGGACCATTTTTTTAGAAAACTTAGTAGAATTGTCATTACCAAATAATCTACACATCATGGAAGCGGCATAGCAATACGGAGGTAAGAGGGAATCTACTGAATACATACCGGATGCTTCATTTCTATGCTTCTTAGGATTTTTCCTCTAATCTTTGATAGGATCAGATTGAACTTTATTATTATCAGCAAACTCTTTGATAAATTCTTCGTTATAAACCTTCTGCAGATCCGGAATATGATACATTGCCTTAATTTCTTATGCTTTAAACGACCCAAAAGACACTCCAGAAGCTGAAACAAACATTCTGTCCTTTATTTTCACACTATCGATGACCCATCGAATCACATCACAATAAGGCATGATGCTTGCTCTGGCTGCAATTCGATGTATAAATGAATTTGCAAGTGATTTTTCAGTAATCTCAGAGTCGAAATCTGAGCTATCTTCATCTGGAACTGATGCCTTTTCCACTGTGACTTTGGGGTTTTCTTTCTCCAATAGATTATAAACTCCTTCCCACGTCATTCTTCCGAGCCTTTGGCATGATGTATCTGTAACTAATCTCAGTTTTGTTGGCTTTTCTTTTGAGACTGTAGGAGTATCAACAAACTTTAAGGGAACAACAATCTTGGTTCTCCTCGCTCTCTTTGACATTTCTGTGTTTGATACTATTTCCCTTTGTCTGTGAACGAAAGGGTTCAGTGTTCCTTGATTCTGCAAGACAATAAACTTTCAGTCGTGACAAACAAGCAACTTGAACGGAACGATTATGAACTCATGATTCATTATTTATTGGTCTCGTATAACACGTAAATGTTCTTGTTGGGTCACACTCATGTATTTAAAACCGAATCATCAACCAATATTCATTTGATTTGCTATTGAATACCAACGTACAATTGGAGATTTGACGCTTTGTGAGATATTATAATATTTACCTATCTTGAATTCTTCGAACGTAATAAATATCATGTATCAATCGCATCAAAAGTTTTCAAATGGTACATAAATATCATAATACAGATTTCTCGATTTGCCGATTGCGATTGCAAACTTTTCCGATTTCTGATTAGATGGTTTTAGATCGCAATCGGGGAGTTTCAATCGAAAAGAATTGTTAATGGCTTTCTCCGATTTCCGATGGTGGGGTCTACCATATAAACGTTTTTCTCATTTAAATGAAGAAATGTTTGTTTTCCTTTTAAAAAGCGTTTTTTTTATAATAACGTGCGCCGCATCAGAGAATTTGAAATTGACCGCAAAGAATTCATTAAAATATGTTCCGATCATGCAATTGCGATTGGTCGCATCGCATCAGAGGTATGTAAATATATAACTTAAACCCTTTGCGATTGAAGTTTTGTGATTGAACTAATCGCATCAGAGAATTTGAGTTTCTATGTTAAATTTTCCTCTAAGGATTTTCTCCGATCTCCGATTGCAATTATTATTCATTGGACTTTTACACTTGACTCGTTTTTTATGATAAGGTCTTTTATATTTGATCGGGTCGGAAGTTTTGAATGTTGTATTTGGTTTGTATACAAACGAAGATGAGATTTTTCAAAGCAATGAATCTTTATTTCTAATTCTTTTATTTCTATAAAAAGAAAAAGGGACCCTATTTCTAAATGAATTTTATTCTAAAATTTAGAAAAAGGGAGGGTTGTTGTATAGTACAACAATTGGTGATTCATTGAAAGAACCAGTTATCTTTGAAAAAATAAAATGAATACTATATTTTTAGTAAGTAAATATTTTTGAAGATAATGAAAACTATCCTAGGATAATAAAAAATAAAATCTAACTTATGAAAAAGAATAAAAATTATTTACAATTTCTTTCTAGTTTCTTGAGAATAAAAACATTTTTGGGTTATCTCAAGCTTTGATTGGTATTAATAATGAAGTAAGTGGATTTCTTCAAGTTTGGTTTTATAATATACTCTATTGTCATAGGTATTGCCTCTGCTGCCCGCAAACGTTCATAGTTTCGACATGGTTACCTTTTAAACATTAACTATTCATTGTCCCATCCAACTAAGATTATGACTTTTTAGAAGATAAATTCATAAGACATATTATCTCATGTTTTTTGTCTTTTATTTATTTTTATTTTTTATTTTTTAAGAGCCATTGTTCTGGTTTGGTATCCAGTTAATAACAATGCCATTCACTAGTTGTAATTAAACTGAACAAGCTGGCTTGTGATGAGAACCCTTGTCTTATATTTATAAGCCATTACCCTGTTTTGATGTGCAGTATTGGTAATGTCAGTTTCATTACTTCTTATGAATATGGTAAGTCGGCTCATGATGAGACCTCTTATCTCTTAAAATTTTTACATAATTTCTTAGAATTACATTCTAAAAAATCACAACCTAAATGGATGGGGTGAAATAGTTTTATCCTTAAGAATCAATGGATGACAATTTTCAGAGTTTTTTGAGTACCAAGACTTGAATAATATTTACTTTTATAGATAACCCTTCTCTGCTTAATAAACTTATAATGATTTACATTTCCCTCAAGTTTTCAAAAGATCATGCAAATAATTGGAATAATCTTTCAAAGTTTAACAACTTATTTAAAACTATCAAAAGACTATGATCATTTCTTTAAAAATTCTTATTTACATAAAATAAATATTTATAATATTCTTCCTAAGAATTTTTCTAACAAGTAAACAGTCAATTAGAGACTCATTAACAACCTTTATTTGTAAAAATAATGAAAAACTTTGCAGAAAGGAATATGTACAGTTTAAGAAGGGGTTACCTCCTTATGAAAAGAATTTCTTCAAGATAAGCCCATTTACAGGAAGAGATTCTCTCTTACCTATTAGATCTTGGAGAATGAATGTATTTGAGCATATCTTTTCAATGATATGAAATGGTCCAAGCCACATTTTCTGAAACTTGGTATGCTTACCTTTTTCTTCATGTGCTTTATCTTATTTCAGAACAAGATCACCAATTGACAAAAATTTTGAGCCGGTAGAACTTGCAACAAAAGAAGATTTTACAAGCTGTTGATGTTTTTCATGAATAATTTTAGCTTTATCTCTATCTTATTCTAGTTTAAGGATTTGATCATATCTCAATTGAATGGATGAAGAAGGATTTTCTTCAATAAATTGCACTAGGGCTAATGATGGAAGAGTTAAATTTGATGGTATCACAGCTTCTTTTCCATAAACTAAATTGAAATATGAAGTTCCTATTGAAGCTTTTTCAGTGATAGGATCAGCCCATAATGCAAAGGTTAAATACTTGTGCCAATTCTTTTGATTTTGATCAATAGTCCTTTTAATGATTTTGATGAGATTTTTGTTAGTGGATTCAGCCAAACCATTACCTTGTGGATAATAATGTGCTGAATATTTTAGTTTAAAACCTCTTTTGACTGCAAACTCTATTAAACTATTTCCGAAAAAATAAGATGCATTATCAAAGACAAGAGCTTGAGGTACACCAAACCTGGTTATGATGAATTGATCTATGAAATCAATAATTGCATCAGAATTGGCTACCTTCAAAGGGATTTCTTCTACCCATTTCGTAAAGTAATCAGTTGCAGTAAGGATGTACTTGTGCTGTTTGGAAGAATGAGGTACTATCTCACCAATAATGTCAAGCCCCCATTGTTCAAAAGGTTGCTCAATACTCACTGGTTGCAAAGGAAAAGCTGGTTTCCTTTGTCTTCCACTTGCAGTTTGGCAAATTTTGCATTTACTTACGTAGTCATGTGTATCTTTAAAAAGGGTAGGCTAGTAATAACCAGCACGAATTATTTTGTGAGCTGTGGTATCACCTCCAAAATGACCTCCTGCTGGTCCATCATGCAATTCCTGCAAAACCTTTTCGGCTTCAGTCTTTTCAAGACATCTTAATAAGATTGAATCATAATTTTTTCTGAATAACACATTATCAATGATCTCATATTTAATAGCCTTTAACCTTAAAGCACGCTTTCTCTTATAGCTGAGATTAGAAGGAGCATACCCATTTTTCAAGTAATAGATGAGATCAGCATACTGAGATTCAGAATCTATAACACTTATCTAACTTACTTGAATATCTTGATTTGAATCTTGATTTTCTGGTATGTTATGAGCTCCTGCCAATAGTCTGTAAAAACCTTGTCCTCTAACAATCTTAGCTAGTTTAATATCAACATCATATTCTTGCAAAGCTGTTAACCAGTTAGCTCTTTTTTCTCCTACTTCTCTCTGAATTAATAATTGCCTCACTGCAGAGAATGGGACAATGATTTTTGTATGAGTTTTCAAGAGAAAAGGTCTAAAATGCTTGATTGATTTGAACACGGCAAAGGCTTGTTTTTCAACATCGGAATAATTCAGCTCAGATCCTTGCAGATTTGAGCTAAAGAAATAAACTGTTGCTTCAATTTTCTGATCATTGAGCTATGTTAAAACAGCTGCATAGGATGTCTCGGTGGCTAACGTATACAAAATGAAATCTTTAGAAAAATCTGGGGTATTCAATGCTGGTGCATTAATGATCACTTGTTTGATCGCCTTAAAGGCTTCTTTCTCTTTATGCCCCCATTTGAATACTGAATTCTTCTTGATCATATTTTTCATAGGTAAAACAATTAAAGAAAAATCAGGAATGAATCTTTTAACAAAATTGATCTGTCCTAGAAATGATTGCATGGATTTTTTGTTATGAGGTAAAGAAATATCAGAAATTTCTTTTACTCTATCTGGATCAATGTATATACCATCTTTTGACACAACAAATCCTAAGAGTTTTCCTTCATCGAAAGAAAAGAAATATTTCTTTGGATTTAAGGAAATACCAAACCTTCTACATCTTTCAAATATTTGCTTTAAATCATGTAGATGATTGGTTCTTTTTTTTGAAAATACTGTTATGTTATCAAGATAAAAAACAACTGAATTATTGATCAGACCTTTAAACGCTATGTCCATGGCTCTTTGGAAATTTTCTCCTGCATTTATTAAACCAAAAGGCATTTTTCGATAAGCATAAGTTCCCCATTTTGTTCTGAAAGTTGTTTTCAATCTATCATCTGGATGAAATAAGACTTGATTATAGCCTGAAAATCCATCAAGAAAGGACAGAAGTTCAGAACCAGCTACCTTTTGAAGTATCTGTTCCATGGTTGGCAATGGGAAATTGTCTTTTAAACATGCCTTGTTTAAATTTCTGAAATCAATACAGATTCTTATATGACCATTCTTCTTCCTTACAGGTACCATATTTGAAACCCAATTGGAATGTCTGACAGGAAAAATGATTTTGGCTTTTAAAAGCTTATTAAGTTCTGATTTGATTTGTCCTTCAAGATTTGGATGAACCTTCCTTAGCTTTTGTTGAACAGGTTTAATATCAGGAAGCATTGGAATTGTGTGTTGAATAACTGAAGTATCATACATTTTTAAATCATCATAATTCCAAGCAAAAACGTTTTTATATTTGTTTAAGAGTTTAATGAAAGAATTCCTTTCCTCTGGTGTTAAATTGAGTCCTAAATTAACATTTTGAGGTTTGGAATCAGAATCAATATTTACTAATTCAAACTTCAAAGTGGAACTTTGAAGTTTGGCATTAGTGACTTTCTTGAATCTGTCCTTAATATCATATAAGTCCTCCAATTTAACAACAGATTTCGGAATGGGATTCTCATTACCTTTTGAAACAATTTGTAAATCATGATCATCCTCATCAATAATTTGTTCATCATATGATTTCTCTGAAGTCATGAAATTTAAAATATCTTGATCATGATATAATACTCTCCAATTTGTGACATTATCTGGGACAGATGGGCGAAAAATCAATTCTACAGAAAACCTATCAGGACTGCAATCTTTAGCAGGTGGGAGTTTGGATGCAACATTAGCTAACAAGTCAGCTGATGTATTTTGATTCCTAGGAATAGGATAAATATTGAATGCTAAAAATGAGTGGTAAGATCTTGTACTAGGGTTTGATAGTGTTTAAAATGTCCTGAAACGCAATGAATAGTATTCCTAACTTTTTTTATGACAATTTCAGAATCACCAAAGACTGTCAAGTATTTAACATTCAACCCTATAGTTTTATAAAGTCCTACAATTGAATTAAGAAGCCTATATTCTCATAGCATTATTAGTACACTCAAATTCTAGCCTACATGACAGCATGGTTTTCTCTCCATCTGGATCAATTAAAATGCATCCCGCTCCAGCTCCATCACTAGACTTTGATCCATCAAAATATAACGTCCAAAATAAAGATTTATCTATTGACTTATCTACAATTACATCAGAAGTATTTACAATTCTGGAAGAATCGGATTGTGAAAATTTTTCTATTTGAGAACAAAAGTATTTACAGAAAGGTGATTAAAAGCCAGCCCAAGAAATGAAGCGTTATAATAACCTCCAAGAATATTGTTGTTGAATGCCACAGGCTCATTAGGTTGTTCGAATTCAGTGACAGTGTGTGTCATATGTTTTTCTCGTTCAATTTTGATTTGATTTGGTTTCGCTTTGTAGGGAAGCCACATATGCGAATAATCAGTTGAGATATAACCATTAAGTTTCGCAGACCAGTCCCTGCTTAAGATTAATCCATAGAATTCAGGAATATCAGCAATCAAAATATCAATTTTTTGGACAATCCTAGGATCAGAAGCTAATCTGATAGTAACTGAATTGATTTATCCTACAACTTGAACTTTAAAGCGATCCAATTGAACGATATGAATTGCTGATTTTTGTGGTTCGATATTCAATTTGGCATAGACAGAAGTAGGCATTATATTGGAGGAGGCTCCAGAATCAATCAAACAATTATGCAGATTCTTATTGTACATTTCATAAGTCAAAAGAAAAGGAGGAGTTTGAGAATTTGATTTTTCTCCAATGAGCACTGTATTAGTAGCATCTACCTTATCTGGTGGCTTACCAGATCCTTTAGCTGCTTTCGCAACTACACCACTTGGTAAAGGAGCGATTGGTGTAGCGTTTAATTCTTTCAATAGCAAATTTTTCTGGTGTTTTAGTTTGCTGAGTTCATGTAAGGAAATATTAGCTTTGATCTTTTTCATGTCCTCGACAATGTTGCATTCCATAGGATCTGACACTACCAAAGTCTTTGTTGTTGATGTAGGAAGATTAGAAGAGGATGGCTGATTTTGATTAGGTAATGGAGAAGTTTTCTTTACAGGGGATTTGTCTTTGGTACTTGGAGTTGTAATTTTATTTTTAGGAACTGTTTGCACTGGTTCCGCTATGGATTTACTCCTAGTACTTACAGGCATAACTTCTTCACTATCAGAATTAGGGAGAATAAAATCCCACATCCCATTCAATTCAACTATTTCTTCATTTTCGTCTTCCTGATTTGATACTACAGATGCGTCATCTTCTTCTTCTTCTTCCTATGATTCTGCATTAGAGATTGCATTAGGAGGTTTAGATTCAACTTGGTTTATTCTGAAATTTCGGAATGGTTTCTTAGTAGAAGTTTCAGCTACTTGTTTTTTGATTTCAATCATTTCATTTTACAAGGTTTTAAGAACTTTCTGTAAACCTTCCATGTCATATGGATCTTTGGCCTTTTTCTTTGAATCGTCTTTGAAGCTGACCTTCGTTGATTTCCTTTCTTCAAGAGCATTTTTCTTTTCCAGAGAAATACCCGTTTTTTCATCGCAATAGCCTCTTCATATTCTCGCTAACGTAGTGTTCTCATGTACCTATCTACAAAAATTGCTATGTTTGAGGGTAAAGTGGTTATGTACCATTCACTTCTGACCTGTTCACTAGGCCTTGAATCTGTGTGAATTTTGTTCAAGAGTTTGTTGAATCTAGCGTTGAAATCTTTAATGGGATCCTTGGGTTTTGTCTTCAAATTTGAGAGATCATTGATTAAAGTAGCTATTGATCCGTCATCTCCAAATTTGGTCAAAAAATGATCTGCAAAAATGGCCCAACTTGTTATGGATCCTGAAGGTAATGAAAAGTACCAGGATCCTGCTGCCCCTTGAAGAGTATAAGGGAATAGTCTGACTACAACATCTTTAGCTGTGACCTTCATTCAAATTTATACGTACAAAGTTATTGACACAGTTCTTCACCTTGAATGTTAAGATCCTGACCGAAATTTTGGAAGTCAGCTTTTCTGTGATTGTCCGGTAAATCATGGTGGTTATGCGTACATGTTGACTACCTCTGGAGGGTTCGTTATTCAGTCATTATTGGAACGACTATTGGAGGAGTAGTAGAAACTGGTGGTGTTTGAATAGAAGTTGTTGGAATAGATGATGTTGAGATTGATGATGACTGAGCAGATGATGATTGAGGAGATGTTGAAGAAACAACTGCACTTTGTTGAGTCGGGATTTCTAATGGTAATTGAACATATATCGCTCGATTCCGATTGAATTCTTTTTTATCTTGCCCTTACTAGGTAACAAATTCCTTATGAGTATCATCAATTTTTTCACTTGCACCCCAAGAGGTTTTCAAGGAACAATTTTGAGCTTGCACTACTTTCGTATATTTTTACCTTTCAAGAGATAATGAGAATCCTTTCAATTTATGGATTAAATCGTACCAGGAGACTCCAGAGACTGCTTGTCCAATGTTTTGAGATTTTGGCGTTGGTGTAAGGAATATTAACTCAATTTCTTCTCCGTGACTATTATGACTTAAATTTCAGAAGAAATTGAAGAAGTTGATGAGGTTGTTTTGCTCTCAGAATGGCTTGTAGGTAAATATTTACTTGCCATTCATAGCTCATGCCCTCCTTCTAGTGCCAAAAATGTTAAAGCCTAGAAAATCTCTGCTTCAAACATTGGGGAAAACCACCTTAAGCCAGACCTTAGGACAGCTCCTTTTCCGTTTGGTATGGTGGCTCCGACTGGATTTAAAGGACCAGTTTCCTTATAACTAAATGGGTTGGTGATGGGTTGATTTGGATGAGTGGAAGTGGGACTAAATTTACTGAAAATGAAACTATCTAATTAAACTAAATGCTGATAAAGAAATTCTAACGCTAACCCGGGTAATTATATGTGAATACAACTTAAGATTGTTCCAATTTAACAATAACCATGAAAATGTATTATTATTTAAATTCAAATGTGCAGAAACGAATAAAGATAACTCTGTTTAAGAAATTAAATAGAGTTATATTAGCATATTGCATTCATCATTGTATACCATCTATATATGTTTATGAAAGATAACATTTCAATTATACTCTGAAATGATATATAAAAAGAAACGTTATGAAAACCAAATATATATAAATGATAGCAAATTTTAAACTGAATATCATATGACAAAGGAAATCAATAGTGAACAGATAGAAATACCTCATTCATCTTGAAGACTTTCAAATGAAATATGATACTCTAATCCAATAACTCTGATGTAAAATCAAATCCAAAGGTACATAAATGCAACGCTTCAAAGATAATTTCAGCACAAAATCACCAGATGTGATCTTTTATAAAATATAAGAGGCAATGGAGTACAGAAATGTAAGCTCCTTGTCAAAAATATTACAACTCCAGATCCCCTTCTCTAAATGCATGAGAGGGATTTAAATAATAAATTACATAAAAACAGAATCCTACTACTACTGCTACAATCTATCAAATTAAAAACAGAAATACTATCTTAAAAATGAAACTGATTCATTGCTTTTCTTTCTCGCTTGATGTAACCAAGTTGCAAATTTTCAGCATATCTTGGAGCCTCGGTGGATGACTCATCTCGGAATGTAACTGTCCAGCATATGTGGCATCGGAAAATTCTAGAATTAAACAATCAACATCATTTTGAAGGGAATTTAATAGCCATTTGTTGATTGTTCGGCTTAATTAAATAAGTCCACATATTATCCCAAGATATTGCTTGGAGTTTGTTGATCTGTTGACTTTTATTCATCATTTCTTCTTTCCATCTGTTTTCAGTTTCTTTCACTTTGGGAAAACTACCTGGAACACAATCTGAAATGAGATTAATTGAACAAGCACGCCGTCATTGACAATTGTGTTACATTATCTACTGCGTTCCCAGTTTTGAATGCTTCTCCTCACCATTATCTGATGTTCCCATTCTGTAAACAAGATTTCTTTATGTCTTTCTTCTATCCTAGGAAGATTAGATTCTCTTCCTTTTTCTGTATCTTGCCAAGTAAGAAATTTAGAAATCTTTTCATCAGCATCATCAATTTCTTGCCTGAGAGAAATAATGTTTTGGATCAAGGATGATGTGATATCACAAAATGGTTCTGCTCGTGATAATTTTGCACAAAATTCATTCAATTGCTGAGACAATAGTTTATTAACTTCAAGAGCTTCCGATTTGAATTCGATTAATTTAGGGAAATCTTTGAACCTCTCTAAAGCTGCTTGAAATTCTTTTTCCTGTACGATTTTTGCATTTTTCTCATTTTGCAACAAATCTTGTAACTTGGAAATTTCTTGATTCAATTGTTGTTGTTTGCCTAAAACTTTCTCATCAACCTTATTCTTTTCTTTAGTAAGCTGTTCTTCTAACTCTTTAGATTTGAGTTCTTGATCCTGTAATCGTTGTTCCAATTGAGCAATCTTTTGCTGAATTTCATTGGCTTGTTCTTCAAGAAAAGCTATATGGAGATCTTTTTGTGTCATCAACTGAGAGACTTCTGCAGCTTTATCTATTATTGCAGCACTATATTCTCCTGCGTATTGAGACAACTTAGTGAGATCCTTAGATGGTTTCACTTCAGTATTCTTGTAGACAATATTCATGAACTCCTCCTGTGGAGTGGAAAACATGTCCTGATCTATCTTCCTTCTTTTTCTCTGTTTTCTAACAACAACTTTATGTTTAGGGCTATAAAATACATCCAAAGAAGGGATATCCTCAATCTTCAATACAATATGCCCTGTAGGATGTTCAGTAATGATTTCGACATCCTGCTCTACTTGCTCTTTATCTTTATCCTGCAGTCCTAATTGCTGAGCAAATTGATCATATTGTTTCAACAATTGAGAAGAAACATTAAGATCAGCAGAGTCTATAATTTTCTCAGTATTTGCTTTTCCTTCCAATTGTGTATCTGTTTTCTCTGTATTTCTTCCCTGCTCAATGGTTTTGCTATCTGATCCTCCTTTTTGATTATGCACATTAGTATCAGTACTTGTGCATTTTTCTGTTGTTTGAGCTGTGGACTGCTGATCAGTATTTCGATCGGATTTGCCATCAGTGTTCTCTTTCTGAGCATCAGGTTTGCCATCAGTGCTCACCTTTTCAGTATGTACAGTTGGCTGGTTAATAACCGATTGTGTAATGACTTTACCGGCAGATGTTTCTCCTGGTGTTTTAACAGATGTATCCTCTGTCGCTGACCCTTGTATAGGAATTCTTAGTTGGTCTAGAGGAACTCTCAACAATCTTTGACTTCTGAATAACAAAAATTTGTTCATTTCTTCCTTCTAGAATTTAGACTTGGCTAAATCATAAACTTGAGGAAAATCATTCAACGAAACAAACAAATCATCAAACTCATCTGGTTCATGCTCAAATCGATCAATTAAAACTGAAGCAGTAACATTAAAAGCTTTCTGTCGTGGATCATACTGTCTCCCTGGAATGGTTGCAAATTTACAACCCTTTATTTTGGCAACTTCCTTTTCTGCATGTTTGAATTCATTCAAAGTAAACTGACCACAATTGAATGGGAATGGAGGCCACATTCTTTTCTTACTATTGTTTAGAGCTTTGGATATTCCATCAACTGTTAATTGATAGGAGATTTCCTGGGCGAGAAGTTTGTCTGGAACAATAAGAGGAAGAACATGGGGTTCCACAATACTCCCAAAAATCCTGATGTATGTGAATTTCTCTTCTCCAAACCAATCTCCTATTGAGGATAAGTTAGCTTTAGCTTTGTCCTAGTAGTCTAGGAGGGAAGTATTGAAAATGGTTTGAAAAGATAGTATATGAAAACCATGATATATTCTATACATATTATCTTCGAAATGAACTTTCCAAGAAGTTTATGATATATATGAACTTGTGATATTTGGGAGTCCATTTCCATCCTAACAAGGGAATGACACCACGTGAACAAAGGGCGTTCAGAATATATTGGGAAAAGAAAAGGAGGAATTTTACAGCTTTATATTCAATCGTACTTATATTCTATTAGCTATTCTATCAGTAGAGAATAACACCAGTCCATATAATGTCAAAACCGGGGACAGACAAGTATTTAATGTATTCATTTAAAGGAAAACCTAGCGGAATTGTCATTACCAAATAATCTACACATCATGGCAGCGGCATAGCAATACGGAGGTAAGAGGGAATCTACAGAATACATACCGAATGCTTCATTTCTGTGCTTCCCAGGATTTTTCCTCCAATCTTTGATAGGATCAGATTGAACTTTATTATTATTAGCAAACTCTTCGATAAATTCTTTGTTATAAACCTTCTGCGGATCAGGAAGATGATACATTGCCTTAATGTCTTCTGCTTTAAACGACCCAAAAGACACTTCAGAAGCTGAAACAAACGTTCTGTCCTTTATTTTCACACTATCGATGACCCATCGAATCACATCATAATAAGGCATGATGCTTGCTCTGGCTGCAATTCGATGTAGAAATGAATTTGCAAGTGATTTTTCAGTAATCTCAGAGTCGGAATCTGAGCTATCTTCATCTGGAACTGATTCCTTTTCTATTGTGACTTTGGGGTTTTCTTTCTCCAATAGATTTTAAACTCCTTCCCACGTCATTCTTCCGAGCCCTTGGCATGATGTATCTGTAACTAATCTCAGTTTTGTTGGATTCTCTTTTGAGACTATAGGAGTCTCAACAAACTTAACGGGAACAGCAGTCTTGGCTCTCCTCACTCTCTTCGACATTTCTGTGTTTGATACTATTTCCCTTTGTTTGTGAACGAAAGGGTTCAGCGTTCCTTGATTCTGCAAGACAATAAACTTTCAGTCGTGACAAACAAGCAACTTGAAAGGAACAATTATGAACGCATGATTCATTATTTATTGGTTTCGTATAGCGCGTAAATTTTCTCTTTGGGTCACACTCATGTATTTAAAACCGAATCATCAACCAATATTCATTTGATTTTCTATTGAATACCAACGTACAATTTGAGATTTGACGCCTTGTGAAATATTATAATATTTACCTATCTTGAATTCTTCGAACGTAATAAATATCATGTATCAATCGCATCGAAATTTTTCAAATGGTACATAAATATCATAATACAGATTTCTCGATTTGCCGATTGCGATTGCAAACTTTTCCGATTTCCGATTAGATGGTTTTAAATCGCAATCGGGGAGTTTCAATCGAAAAGAATTGTTAATGGCTTTCTCCGATTTCCGATGGTGGGGTCTACCATATAAAAGGTTTTCTCATTTAAATGAACAAATGTTTGTTTTCCTTTTGAAAAGCGTTTTTTTATAATAACGTGCGTTGCATCGGAGAATTTGAAATTGACCGCAAAGAATTCATTAAAATATGTTCCGATCATGCGATTGCGATTGGTCACATCGCATCGGAGGTATGTAAATATATAACTTAAACCCTTTGTGATTGAAATTTTGCGATTGAACTAATTGCATCGGAGAATTTGAGTTTCTATGTTCAATTTTCCTCTAAGGATTTTCTCCGATCTCTGATTGTGATTATTATTCATTGGACTTTTACACTTGACTTGTTTTTTATGATAAGGTCTTTTATATTTGATCGGGTCGGAAGTTTTGAATGTTGAATTTGGTTTGTATACAAACAAAGATGAGCTTTTTCAAAACAATGAATCTTTATTTCTAATTCTTTTATTTCTATAAAAAGAAAAAGGGACCCTATTTCTGAATGAATTTTATTCTAAAATTAAGAAAAAGGGAGGGTTGTTGTATAATACAACAAGGAGAAAGAAACATACTTCGAAGACTAAACCTTTAGCTAGTGGGATAATATCATCTTCTCAACTTCATACTCTTTCTGTCAACCCTGCTTCTTCTCATTCTCCTTTTCCTTCTTCCTACCATCCTTTATCCCCTTCTTCCATTCACATTCCTCTTTCATAATCAACTAGTATTATTATAATCAATAATACTATAGGGGAAACTTCTTCAACTATCAATTTCTCTACAGCCTATTCATCAAGTTCAAATTCTTTCGTACTTAATACTCTCATAATGGAAAATCAACCCAACAGACCATGGAATAGCCCAGGAGTAGTTGTAATGACACCACGTTTACATCAACTTCCTAAGAATCAAAAAATATGGTTGCCTAAATATAATTGAGATGATTGTTTATATGCAGAGGAAAAACTTCATAATTTTATGTTGACAATCAATCTTAATGGGGTTTTAGAGGAAGATGTATTTTGAATACTATTCTCATAAAAATTTGAAGGATCTGTAGGGTCCTGGTACTTCTCTTTACCAGCTAGATCAATCACAGACTGGGACACATTTAAAGAATATTTTTTTCAAAAGTTTGGGGATGATCAAACAATTTTTACCTTAATTAGTGATTTATCAATTCTTAAAACTACCCCAAATAAGAAAATCAAATAATTTAATTCAAGATTCAATAAATTATTGAATAAAATTATAACTGCCTCCAGACTTGGTGCAAATGTTCGAATTGAATGGTATATGAGTGCCCTTCATTAAAATATTTTCATGTTTCTAGATAGGGTTTATAAAATAATACTCTTAGATAACATGAAAGAAGCTCTATCTGTTGAGAAAAGAGTTCTAGCTCTTGAAACGAAGTATTCCATTGAGGAAGGAAAACATACCAAGAAGTTAATATTTAAAGATGAGTCTAAGAAAAAGGCTTCTAAAGACCCTTTTGACTTGGGAGGACTATAGAAATGCTTAAGAAAATGTGAAACGATATGGTTGAAATTAAAAAATAATTTGTTTAATTATCAACGAGATCTTATAGACCTTTTAAAAGGAATCAACCTTCACAATATCAAACACCCATTGAAATATCAAATGAAAAAATTGATGATTATGATGAAGAGGATAAAGCATCTTCGTCTGTCGATGAAACACAAGAATAAGAAATAGTTGAATCTCATGGATTATGGGACGTTATGCTAACTGTTTCATTAAATAAAGTAGAAGAGGAAGCTTTCCGAGTGAGTACTAGAGGCAATGACCTTTGATACTACTTCATCCAGAAAAAGTCAAAAAACTGTTACTCCCTCAACTAAAGAGAAAGGAACATCTAAAAATACTCCTTCTCAATCTTCTTATGCTTCTTCAAGTACTTCTAAGTCTCCTTCATTTTCACCTACATCATCAAAAACATTGATAGTTTCTTATAGCATTGAATGTAATATTGTAGAAGACATGGAGAAGACTAAAGATAATATTTCCTTATATGAGGTCAGTAAAAGAGAACAGTAGCAAAATTTGATACTTATTGAGTTGAATATTGTTCCTATGTCTAAATTTCCTTCATCATTTGTCACTTAAAAAGCCTCAAAATAAAAATATAAACCCACAAATTTCCCTATCGACAAAATCGACCCTTCTGATACAATGTTGATTGGAGATAGATATAACTGCCACACCCCTCCCTTTTTATTTACTTTTGAAATCTTCAACAAAAATGTTCACAATTTTTTAGTTTATTCAGGTGCCTCTTCCAATATGATGCCCTATTCACTATGTATGAAATTGAATGTTACACCTCAAAAGTCTATTGTGAAAATTTTCCAATTAGACCGAACAAAAGTGAAACTGTTACCTGAAATAGATGTTTTCTAATAAGAATATCCTTAAACTCAAAGGTTTGTCAAATAATTGATATATTGGTTGTTGATACCCTTGAGTTTTATGATCTTATATTAAGTATAGATTGGTCTCAGAAACTCCATGGTTATTTTGCAATATTTTGGTCACATCTATGGCTCCCTTATAATGGAATACCCAATCAAATTCATGTGGATTCTTCTGAATCCTTCTTTGGTAGTTTCCATGCTTTGAATTCCCCTTTTTTTATTGATTATTTTTCATCACAAATACAAAATTTCTCACAAATAGATTCATAAAGATGTATTAATATTGTAGATGATACTAAATAATAGGGATGAATTATTTTGGATTCTTTATTTTGATGGATCAAAGTCTAGTGATGGTGCAAGTGTCACATGCATTTTAACTAATATGAATGGAAATAAAACCATGTTAGCAGGTAGACTTGAATTTTATTGTACTAAAAACATTTTTGAATATGAAAGACTAGTTTAGGGATTACAAAAAGCTATCAATCTTGATGTCAAATATCTTAAATTTTATGTTGATTCATAAATTGTTATCAAACATGTAAGGAATAACACTCATTGTGTTTTCGATCATATAAAGCATTATCAAACCTTGATTCAGGATTTGATTACTCATTTCATACCATTCAATATAATTCCAATTCCCATATTACAAAATTCTATTGTTAATCTCTTAGCTAGTGTTGCTTCAAAGCTCATTCTTTTAGAAGTTTTAGTCCTCATAGGTTTTAAATTGAATTTATTTTTCACCCCTCGATTCCTAATAACATCACTAATTGGTGAGTATTCAATGATGATAATGACATTCTAATTTTTTTAAATTCTGAAGGTTTTTATTCAAATCAAATTATTGGTGAAGATGAACATGATAGCAACTTAATATGTCCTCTAAAGAAAATTATTTTCCAAAACCTATGGTAAAATTGGAAGACTTATATGATTTGAAGGATAGATTCAAGAAAGTCACCAACTGTAACCTCCATAGAAATACCTTAATATTTGAATTGGTTAATCTAGGGTCTAATGAAAAACCTCAAAATATCAATCTAGACAATAGACTTTAACCTAATGAAACATATGCCTTCATACATTTGTTAACAAGATACAAAGACATTCAATATTCATAATTCTCTTGTATAGTGGGGGTTGGATATTATAGGTGAGATTTTTCCACATTCTTCTAGTCAACACAAATATATTTTAACTGCTATAGATTTGTTGAACCTCACAATTGTCCTTTCTCTGACATCCTTTCTCATCCTTTTTCCTTACTTTCTCATAAGTTCATACACTAGAATCAATAATAAATGTCATGTCTTATATCAAGGAATGCATTTAATGATTTCTATGATATATTCTGATGTTCTTGTTATTTGAATGAATTTTTGTAATTTGGCTACAGAACGCAGCCTATTCTGCAGCTAATCGTTGGTTCTGTAGCTACTTTCATGATTTGACAGGTTCCAAGGAAAAAATAGAGAAATGAGCCACATGGGCATCTCTAGAATGATTCACATATGGATTTCATCCTATCTACTTGATCGAAATCAACAGAAAAGGATGCATGAGATCGAGGTCAAAGTAAATTCAAAGGACGTAAGCCAAGAGCGAAGAACTCTTTATTTGATCTGACGTAGAAAATCAAGAGTTAACTAGTCAAAATCCAATTCTATGTTCTGGTTAAGATAGCCACTTGTAGGCATAATTAGCTCATCATGGTTATGTTTTGTTTTATTTAAATACTGTTTATGCAAAAACCGAATGGTAATTGTAATTGCTGAAACACTGTGTATTGTTTTAAACTATGTTGTGTAACCAGCTCCAAAAATATAAGAAAAGAGATATCCACGCCTTAGAAATAAGCCACTTCGAGGGGGCAACCTCCAATACATTACATAAATGAACAATTCTTGGATGATACAATTCACAAAACCTCCTTTCTATATATAGGAGTCCATGTGGCCATAATGTAATCCTAGTGGGCCACAATGTAATCCTAGCCGACCTAACAATAATAATTTAAGGGCACAATAATAACAAAAAGGGGTTTACACTAACAATAATAAGGGGCTATACTAGTGATATAGGGACCTAACATGCCCCTCTCCTTCAAAAAAAGTGTTGTCCTCAACACTTGAGTAGCTCCGGGTGCTTCTATATAATATTCTCATCCTCCCATGTAGAATCTTCAATGGGTAAGTTCTTCCACTTGATGAGATACTCTGAAATTGATCGATTCCGTAGTTGTCGAGTTCTTTTTTTTCCATGACTGCTTCAGGTTCCAATATGATTTTCCCTTCCCCATCAAGTTCTGGCAATACTGTTTGAACTGGAAGATTTTCACCTATAACCTTCTTTAAGCATGATTCTGTTGTGTAACCAACTCAAAAAGAGAAGAAAAGAGATATAAACGCCTTAGAAATGAGCCACTTCGAGGGGGCAACCTCCAATACATTACATAAATGAACAATTCTTGGATGATACAATTCACAAAACCTCCTTTCTATATATAGGAGTCCATGGGGCCATAATGTAATCCTAGTGGGCCACAAAGTAATCCTAGCCGACCTAACAATAATAATTTAAGGGCACAATAATAACAAAATGGGGGTTACAAGGGTACAATAATAACAATAAGGGGTTTACACTAACAATAATAAGGGGATATACTAGTGATATAGGGACCTAACATGCCCCTCTCCTTCAAAAAAGTGTTGTCCTCAACACTTGAGTAGCTCCGGGTGCTTCTGTATAAAATTCTCATCCTCCCATGTAGAATCTTCAGTGGGTAAGTTCTTCCACTTGATGAGATACTCTGAAAGTGATCGATTCCGTAGTTGTCGAGTTCTTTTTTCCATGACTGCTTCAGGTTCCAATATGATTTTCCCTTCCCCATCAAGTTCTGGCAATACTGTTTGAACTGGAAGATTTTCACCTATAACCTTCTTTAAGCATGAAACATGGAAAACTGGATGTACTCGCGAAGAAGCCGGAAGCTCCAATTTGTATGCCATAGAACCAATCTTTTGCAACACCTTGTAAGGACCATAGTACTTTGGTGATAATTTATTATCCTTCTTAGCTTGCTTGAGGGACATTTGTTTGTATGGTTGTAGCCGTAAAAATACCCAATCTCCTACATCAAAACTTCTCTCGCTGCGATATTGATCTGCTTGTTGTTTCATTCGATTTTGTGCCAAATTCGGGTTATCCTTTAAGAGTTGGAGAACTTCTTGCTGATGCTCGATGTGATCTTCCACTGCTTGAACCTTCGAATTTTCCCTTAAAGATGATGTGATGGATGGTGGATGATATCCATAAAGTGCCATAAATGGGCTCATTTTTGCTGCAGTATGGAAGGAAGTGTTATACCACCATTCGGCAAGAGGTAACCACTTGACCCATTGTGTTTGTTTATCAGATACAAAACAACGAAGATATCCTTCCAAACATTTATTTACTATCTCGGTTTGACCATCAGATTGAGGATGATAAGATGAGCTATGAGCTAATTGAGTACCCAAACAAGAAAATAACTCCATCCAAAAATTTCCAGTAAAAATGGGATCTCTGACGCTCACAATAACCCTTGGGCTTCCATGTAGCTTTTGAATTCTATCCATAAATGTAGTAGCAACTGTACTTGCTTTAAATGGATGAGATAATGCACAAAAGTGTGCATACTTGGTAAGTCTATCAACTACCACCACGATGACACTCTTTCCTTCGGACTTAGGTAAACCTGTGATAAAATCCATTGAAATCTCCTCCCAACGTTGACTTGGAATGGATAAAGGTTGTAGAAGTCTGGGGTCTTAATTGTTTCCACTTTATTCTGCTGGCAAACCAAACATTCCGCCACAAACTTTCGAATATCAGATTTAAGGCCATCCCAAAAAAATTCTTTCTTCACCCTGTGGTAAGTTTTTAAAAATCCTGAGTGTCCTCCTAAAGGAGAAGTGTGCATTTCCAGAAGAATCTTTTGTTTTAGTTGGAAATTCTTACAAATATATAAGCGATCTTTGTACCATAAGGAATCATTTTTCCAACTAAATGTATCGGATGTACTAGGATCTTGTTGCAATTTTTGAATGAGTGTCCATACATCTTTGTCCTTCTTCCATTCATCTCTTGCTTCGGTTATCCAATATGGTTGGATAATAGAAATGGCACAAAGCGATGCTTTCACCTCTTCATTCTTTCTTGAGAG